>JACVVK020000563.1:37500-45000 GCA_018292915.2 Batillaria attramentaria | reverse complement strand
TACAGGACTAGATGGGTGGTGTGCTCCAGTCAGGTACAGTTTTTGGGCTCCTCGCGTGATGCATAATTCTCATAAAACAACATTCGATCAAAATACGAAAAGCTGTGACAGCTTGCGTCTGCAAACCGACAGAAGCGTGGCTTCCAGTATTAGGAAATCGTGGATGCAAATAACTCACCGCGACTTCGTAATGATCATGCAGAAATGGTTTTATGTGCTTGCCTGATACAGTTTTGACAACACGATGCTGTCAACGGGAGATACATTTATGAAATTATATGTAAATTGTCACGGATTCATGTGTAACAGATGACAGTGGACAGTACAGAGGAATGCATCTTTCAGAAATGGTGTCGTGTGTTAACATAACATAGTTTTAATAACACGACGCACTATCTATTAGACCACCGCTCACCCCCTTCCTCCGCTACGGAACAAATGGGACATGACTTCAACAAACAAAAGGGAACTCTGCTATCTTATGTCCCATTTGTTTGTGTCCTGAGGAAGGCGAAAGCCGAAACGTTGACCCGTGCCGTCCTTTGTGAAAGTTAAGTGGTTTCTGTCCCTTTTATGTCGCTTTTATTTGCTTATATCATATTAGTCATGTCAGTGCATCTCTGTATGTATGTATTGTAGGCTACATGATTGGTAATACTTGTTCTTTTTTTTTTTTTTTTTTTTACGTGTTTATGTTTGCAGATTGCACCGGAAGAGAATCTTGCGTGGGCACCGCTCATCAACTCACTTCCGAGAGTAACGGACCCCAGTATGCGTATATGCTGTTCTCTATTTTGAGTTTCGTTTGTGGCACCTTTAAAGTATCTATGTTCGTGATGAGTTCTGAGGGGGTGGGGTGGGGGTGGGGTGGGAGGGACTGCCCCTTACAAACCTTTAAGGCTGTTTGCTGAATGAATAGATGTTGTATGTGAGAGAGGGGCAGTGGGTGGGAGGGTGTCTGGGGGTTTAACGTCCCTTTCCACCACATATGTGACCCTCCACCACGAAATGAGTCGTCTTGTACAATGTAACATAAACAAATAGCACAAGAAGACTCATTTCGTGGTGGAGGGTCGCATATGGGTGATATCAAAGACGGGGCAACGAGAAAAAGGCCAGCACAAATGGCCACAGCCGAGATTCGAACTCACGACCTGAGCATTGAAAGTCCAACGCGCTTGGGTGGGAGGGGAACGTGGGAGGGGACAGACTGGGCGTAACTCGGCCGAGGCCACTGCACGTAGTCTAGTCTGGAATGCGGGGACGGGTTGGATCAGAGAATGAAACATGTAGGCGGAGAGCCGGCAATACAGGTTGATTTTTCCTGTAGAATGGCCATGCCACACGAGACGGCAAAAACACTTGAAAACATTGTTTTCAGATGTTTCGCTGCGAAACAACGTGCTTTGTCGTGTGACCTGCTTCAAAACAATGTTTTCAAAACATTTTCGATCGTGTTTTCAGTTTAGAACCTGCCCTAAAATCTGAAAACATGTTTTGTGCTTCAACCAATGAAACCTTGTTCAAGGAGTTAAGGGAGAGCACTCTACGCATGTTTCGAGGGTGTTTCGCAAAACATGTTTTCACGTGTGTGTCATGTCAGTATTGTTTCGGAAAGCATGTTTTGGGCGTTTTGTCTTTCAAAACATGTTTCACAAAACATGTTTAGGAGAACTTGTTTTCAGTGTGACATCGCCGGCTCGTAGCAGCAGCAGCAGAGGGCAAGCAGCGGCAAGCGCACGCCAAAATATGCCAACAATAATATAATAACGTCCACCCGTCTCGCGGCACTCTTCGTTCCACCGATGAAAAAGCGCCCTGAAGTCCCCAAGCGCAACATGAAAACCGCAGGCGAACGCTCCTTCAGTTTCCTTGCCGGTCGAAATTCGCGATCTTCCCCCACTGTCCGAGTTCAAATCAAACCCGAAAACTCACCTATTCCGCCAAGCTTTTCACACTTAAGTAGTCTGCCTTTGACTCGGTGCCTCTGTGTGTAATTGTATATATCTGCACTGATCAGGCGTGTGTGTGTGTGTGTGTGTGTGTGTGTGTGTGTGTGTGTGTGTGTGTGTGTGTGTGTGTGTGTGTGTGTGTGGCGCGCTATGAGTTGCCTTGCTGTGAGAATAAGCGCTAGATAAGTACAATTTATTAATAATTTAAAAAAATATAAGAATGGGTATGATAATAATAAAATTAATAATGGGTATTTGTATAGCGCTTTTCACGACACGTCATCATTTTCATTACCTCGTCTCGTGTGGCAGCCACTGAGTTCGACCTGAAGGAAGTGCCTCTGGCAAAACTGCTACCGGACGATATCAGCGAGTATTACCGTTACGACGGGGGACTGACAACCCCACCATGTAGTGAGGTGGTCACGTGGACCGTGTTCAGGCAGCCCATCCGTATCTCTGCCAAGCAGGTCAGCTTCTTCCTCTTGTGTTTTTGTTTCTCCTTTTTCATCATACACGTAACACTGTGCAGAACGTTAGAGGTGCAATCTTTATGATTTTTTTTATGTTCACGGATCGGCCTGAGCTGTTTTCGAGGTGTTTAGCACCACCTGCACAGTGAAACATTGGCACTGAGCCAAAAAAGCGTACTCACTGGGGGAGCCGGGGTGGTCGAATGGTATAGCGTTGGACTTCTAATGCTCGGGTCGTGAGTTCGATCCCGGCTGGGGCCAAATATTTGTGCTGGCTTTTTCATCGTTGCCCCGTCTTTTGATATCACCGTATGTGGTAGAAAAGGACGTTAAACCCCCAAACACCCACCCACCCGCGTACTCACTGACGCGGCTAATACGCCGAGCAAGATTGTTGCAAAAACATTTGTAGAATTTGAATGTTCGACCGCTCGCGCAAAGTGTAAACAACATTGTATCGCATTAAGAGCTGTACTAATCATCAAGATAGAGTATTTCGAGCGTACAGGCGCACTCCGAAGCCGGCGAAACTGTTCCCGCCAAAACATAAGTTGGCTTAATAAACACGGAAACAGGCCGTTTAAAGAAGACGCCACATCTAAAGGCCGTTCTTAACCGGGCGAACCACCAGTCCGGCGAACTTGTTCGGCGAACTGAGTATTGTATACGAACAGGGCCAGCGCGCACACGTACGTAGTTCCAGAGGTTCGGACGAACCAGTTCTCTGTCTTAACCGACCGTTAATGCCGATATGCATACGTCATCGCCCGAACAAGGCGGACTCGGAAATTGAGACAATCGTAAACAACCAAAATGGCCGCCTTCGTAGATCGATACGACCAGGCATTTGCGGTAGTTATTGTTTTGAGTGAACTCTTGGAAGCCGAGGAAGAGGAGAAAAGAGGAAAAGAGCGCAAGAGAGGGAAATGTGAAGTGAGTCGATAGCCGCCATGCCGTCCGCCATTCCCCTCAACTTTGTACATGCGCACAACAGCTCTCCCCGAGCAGCCAATCAGAGCGCAGGATCGGCCAAAGGATCGCGAGGGTTCCCACGACACGCTATGCAGACTTCGAACCTAGTTCGGCGAACCTTTCGAACCAGGGTTTGCGCACAAGTATTTGGTCGGTTAAGAAACAACGTGCGCGAACCTAGTTCGCCGTACTCTTCGAACCTAGTTCGCGAACCAAAAGTCCGCCCGGTTAAGAACGGCCTTTAGATTGATAGCTTTCACAAGAGACAAATTTGATTTGGAGGAGTTGCTTGTGGGAGCACGTGTCCTGTGCCCTCCAAAATATTGTCTGATATCTTTCAGCTCTTTAGAACACTGGTTTTGTACGTGCGAAGATTCGGTCCTTGTTGTGTACCCGTGTGTGTGTGTGTGTGTGTGTGTGTGTGTGTGTGTGTGTGTGTGTGTGTGTGTGTGTGTGTGTGTGTGTGTGTGTGTGTGTGTAGATGGCAGCTTTCCGCAAGCTCAAATCGTCCGATCTGGATCCGGCTGGGAACGCCTTGCCTCTCGTGGACAACTTCCGCCCCGTGCAGGATCTCCACGGCAGGACCATTAGCACCAACTTCCGCGCCACGATGATGATAGGCTAGACGTCGGTAGTATGTTTTCTCCGAATATCTCGGTAACCGTGCAACTTTTTTTTTTTTTTTTATTTACGCAGAGAACGATCTATGCATGTTCCGCATTTTATATTTGGCCTATTGCTTGGCGTTCTTTTTGGGGGGTTAAATTGCGGAGAGAAAGATCTATAAATGTTCCGCATTTGATATTTCGCCTAACATCTGGTATACATTTGGTGGCTCGCTCAGAAAGGACGCCACTTACTTCTGCTCTCGTAAATTTTCACAAACATCTTTTTCAAGGAGGACCATGGCCTGTGACCGTAAGCACAGGCTACGTTCTATGACTGACAACGTGGCGCTTCAAATTTCAAATCAGAACACAAGATTTCAACATGTAATGTTTGAGTCAGACCCTGCACAAACCGCGTTTGTCTTGTGTTTTCTGTACAGAAGTGATTGGTAGAGAAGGTAAACGCAGGCTCCAAGAGGGTTTCGAAAACGGCGGTTGCACAGTGGCACTTCAAATTTCAAATCAGAACACAAGATTTCAACATGTAATGTTTGAGTCAGACCCTGCACAAACCGCGTTTGTCTTGTGTTTTCTGAGAGAGAGAGAGAGAGAGAGAGAGAGAGAGAGAGAGAGAGAGAATATCAAACAAACGCTTGAACCAAGTCTTTGTAATTATTTCTTTCAGTCACTGTCAGAGTCAGAGCTGTTACGGATGATGAGATATTCAAGAAAACACAAACGACCTACATGAAGCTAACAGATGAAGAGTGGCCGTTTTCTCGAGTTTATTTGCCTGTGCAATACCTTTACTTTAATACTTGTATGCATTTCTGACGCCTGTGTCGTTGTACGGCGGGATAATCACATTTTCTGCCGGCTATGACTGAGTTGCTGAGGCATCCTGAATTTTTTTTAAAAATATACTTTTAGGAGTGGTCGGAAGGGGGTGGGGGTGCGGGGGGGGGGGGGGGGGGTACTCTGTATTAGTGTTTGCACAGAAATCAAACTGATGTATTTTACCTTTGCTAGGGCTAGTAATTTGTTTAACTGTATTGGTAAGGCTACTTGAACAGGTCTTTCAAAAGCTTAGGAGAATGTTCCCATTTACGTCTTATGCAGGCCTTGGGTAGAGGTAAATTAGTGCCAGACAGCGTCTTAAGAGCTGACATCAAGTATGCTCAAGGCACACGTGATTGCATGCGTTTTCACTGAGTTAGGCTTGTCTCTGCAAGCGGTCGTTGGTTTCTTGTGATGGTTAAATGATCAAGTTAGTTATTGGGATTAGGCAGGCTCTGTCTCGCTAACTGCAACAATGAAAGCGTCATTTTCCCTCTGACAACGTTTTCACGAGGTTGTTTTTGTGTGGTATGCCTGCGAGTGCTTGTGTGTGCGGGTAAAAATTTGGTATTAAACTTGAACACACACACACACACACACACACACACACACACACACACACACACACACACACACACACACACAGCCCACGTGTGGTAGCCGCCGACTGCAAAATTTCACATACTAGTGAATATCCTGCTGAAGACTGACACAAACTTGAAGAAGAAGGGGGGGGGGGGGGAAACAGAAGAAGCAAAAGTTACACAGGTCGGAAACAATCAGTGCCGGCATATTTCTCTGTTTCAGTTACTGTTCTTATATATCATGTCGGCATTTCTCCTTTCAGTCTCCTTAAATACCACAAAGCCATTTTGCTATGGCTAAATGTTTCGCTGTCGTAATATCGACAGATAGGCCGGTGAGTGAGCTGTGTTACAGCTGTCGACTTGCGCATATTATGGACGGTATAGGTGGGTCAAAGGTCGCATGCAGCTCTTGTTGTTTGCAAGGCCGACTCAGTATACGCGCCGCAAGCGTCTGATAAGACAAGTAGTCAATAAACGAGGTTCATGGCTAGTAAGGCCAGCACAGCACGGCTCCAAACAGTGATATCTGCTGTGGGGACCGGCCGGCGGCTTTTTCTTTTTCACGAAGTGAAGGGAGTGATACACTAAAGGGCCAGTGACATAATTATCACAGAGGTCAGCATTATCTGTGTGTGGGCATTATCATCGGAAAGTTCAGGCCGGATGATCATGGCCGGAAACTGACGAACAGCGGAGTTCGTAAGGTGAGTGTTAAACAACGTGAGTAATGATTGTCAGTCAGTGAAGGTTTCCTGCTGATGACTGAGATGCTTTTAAATTTGTCTTACTTAAAACAACTTCGTTCTAGCTCAGTTGGGCATTGTTAGCGGACCCGATCTGGCGGTGAACCCGGCGTAAACACAGAACACATGGACTGACGCCTAGTGCCGGAATACCGCTGGTGCATTTCCATCTACCCCCACCCCTTCTCGTCACACACACACACACACACACACACACACACACACACACACACACACACACAGAGTTTCGTTTGCTTGTGGCGACTGAAAGAGTTTCTGCATTATCCGTCGCAGTCCTCTCGGCCCCTCGCTGCAAATCAAATCAGTGAACACTCACACGAGCAGGAGTTCGATGCTGGTGGCCTTGACATTAAAACCTGCACCATGCCGCCATGTGTCGTACAGCCGGCAATACTGACTGACTTTTTCTTACGGCCATATGTTTCTCGCTGGCGTGCTTTCCGAGTCAACGTTGAAACTAAGCCGGCACTAAACCGCATAACACATCACAGCTTTATACTGCGAATCAAAAGCCGAGAGACTGTTTTAAGTGCCTTACTGAGTCAGGTTGGCAAACATGCTAAACACTATGAATGATCATGTTGGCAGACAGCAAGATTTATCCCGCAAGACTGAAAAGTGACAGATATGACATGCTAGTAATCAGTCATAGTATGGCGTCTCCTTGAGGTAGCCGAGACCGAAAAGTCGGGTGGCCCCTCAGTGTCTCTGTCCGGGACTGACCTTTCATGCTAATGAAGCTGCAACCCGTTCTTGCACGTTTGAAAAGCTGGACGCTCAAGGGGTAGAACTCGGCAGCCGGAAACGTCAAAACTGTGCCCACCGATAAACGCAGTAATGAAAGAAATTTCAGACAGTTGCATTCAGACAACTAACCGTTTATATAATTATCTACACGTCATCTGGAACAGGGCCTAAGGGCGTCAATGTCGAATCCATTTTTCTAGATGACGGTAGGCATGTATGAACATCGTGTTACGAGTTTAGGTGCAGCACAGGACGTGCAGAAATGCTCTTACGCTGTCTACAAGTTCAGTCGCGCCGTGCCGGCGTTTCGGCCGTCAGTCAATCAGTCAGTTAATCACTTTATTGTCCCAAACCGGGGAGGAAGTTTAAATGGAATGTAAACACACACACACACACACACACACACACACACACACACACACACACACACACACACACACACACACACACACACACACACACGGAATGTTTTAGCAGCACAGAAAATCAGGCACAACTGGCGCACCACTGAGAGACCGAGTTCACGAAGCGGACAGCTATTACTAGTATTAGTACTTCAT
>JACVVK020000563.1:0-35000 GCA_018292915.2 Batillaria attramentaria | reverse complement strand
TAGACTGGGATTTTGTTTCTGTGTGTTGTTCTGTAAGCGTATTTTGACCCTTTTGGTGTGGTGTAGCCCCAAATAAATTCCGTTTTCGTTATGGTTAGGGTTAGGGTTAGGGTTTGGGGCCACCGGTTAAACGCGTTGTTTTCATGTTTGCTAATTCCGCTTATGTTACCCGTTCATTCGGGCCGATCGTGGGGGGGGGGGGGGGGGGGTCTCTGGGTACTCTTGCTTCCTCCCCCTCTGCTTTGGAAATGTTCAGCCCACCAAATTTGAAAAAAAAAATGCCATTCTAAATTCCGAAATTTAAATAGCTGAGTTGACCCTTCGCACCGCGTGATTGTAATGTGTTTATGTCCAGTGTGTGAGAGAGTGCGTGTGATTCACGTGAGCGTGCGTATTGGGTTCAGTTCGCGGCGCTTTCATGAGCCGATTCATGAAATTGGGTAAAGCGCCTATACCATGCTCAGTATTATTATCATTATTATGTTTTGGAACAGTTTCGCTTGCGAGATGCGCCTGTACGCTCGAAATACTCTGTCTTGTTGTTTAGTAGAGCTTTTAATGCGATACAGTGTTGTTCACAATTTACTCGAGCGGTCAAACATCCCAGTTCTACTTCTGAGCGATTGGTGTTGCTACAACACTCTCGTTTAGTGTGTTAGCCGCGTCACTGAGTACCCTTCTGTTGGGTCAGTGCCAGCATTTGAGATGCTGTCACTGTGCAGGTGAATCACAGTACACTACCAGAACACTGTACCAGTCCTTTCTGTATATTTGTTTTATTTTTTTCACGTGTGTGGCATATATAGTGTGTGTTATGGCTGTGTCTGTGTGTTGAGGGTTATTTGTATTATCTGTGCTGGCCTTTTTCTCGCTGCCCTGTCTGATATCACCCTTACGTGGTGGAAAAGGACGCTGAATTCCAAACACCCACCCCCACGCTATGTGACCCTAGGCACCACGAAAACAACTCTGGATCAAAGGATCTGTGACCATAAAAAATCGTAAAGATTGGGCGTTTAAGTTTATTGAATCTTGAAATAGTGACCCCAAACACTAACCCTAACCGCAATGATAATGATAAGGTGGTTCCTTTCGTTAATCGCTATTTTCTATACCCAGAGCCCACCCCTCTGTGGTGTTCCTGCCGTCTGGTCCTTGCCTTCATGGGTTTCCTGGGCTTCGTCAACGTGTACGCCATGCGGGTCAACCTCAGCGTGGCCATGGTTTGCATGATCAACCAGACCGCCATCCAGGCATCCAGCACCAGCACCACCACAACCACCAACGCTGCCAACTTCACCTACAACAGCGCCAACCTCACGTCTGATACTTCTGAGGAGGAGGACGCTTGTGGGAGGGGTGATGGAGGAAATTCTACGTCGGTTAATGAGGTTGGTTCTCCCCCCCTCTCTCTCTCCCCTATCCTTCTGCCAATACTAACTGTGAGCCCAAAATGTGAGTGTGCGTGCGTGCGTGCGTGCGTGTGCGTGTGTGTGTGTGTGTGTGTGTGTGTGTGTGTGTGTGTGTGTGTGTGTGTGTGTGTGTGTGTGTGTGCGCGTGTGCGTGTGTGTTCATGCACTGAAGATCGAGTGTGTATCTATTGTTATTTTTATTTTAACGTATTGCTTTATCAAAGTCAGCTGATAAACAGGTTATTATACTTGCGTCGAGGAATGTGTCACACCTTTGGCATGTGATCAAAAAGTGCCGAGAATGAGCCAGAGGAAACTGAGCTCTATATTTGGCATTCCATAAATGCAAGCATTCTTACTTACTTAGGCCCATGGCTCCAAGTGGAGCATAGGCCATCGACAACCCTTCGCCATCGCACTCTGTTCTGGGCTACTTTTGCCACTCCAGTCCAGTTGGTCCCCTGCTTACATAGCTCTGCCTTAGTGTCCCGCCTCCAGCTGTTGCGAGGCCGGCCTCTCTTCCTTTTCCCCTGCGGGTTCCATGTCAGGGCTTGGCGTGTGGTGCCGGATGCTGGCTTCCTGAGGGTGTGTCCAATCCAGCCCTACTTCCTCCGCAGGATCTGCTTGGCCAGTGGTTCCTGTCCTGCTCGCTCCCACAGCTCTTCGTTCCGGATCTCCTCAAGCATTCACGAATTGCAAACGACAGCACGTATCCTACCGCGCCCGAGTATCCCACGTTTTTGATTCTTTTTCGAAATTGGTCCTGTATGCGAAAATCAGGCAAGACCGGCGGTTCCTTGGCGGTTCTTATTGCAGCAAAATCAAAGTGCAAATCTCCCACTGAGCCAAGTTTAAATCCACGATTAAAAACAAAAAAAATTGAGGCTACTGGTGCTCAACCCCAAACTTACTTGGTATGGTAGGAATTGAGTTAATCACGATACACATACAATGTGCTGGTTTTTCCCCTCGTTGCTTCATCTTGGGTATTACTCGAGATTGAAAATAACGCTAACCCTGCGAATAAGCTGACTACAACCCTGCCCCCCCCCCCCCCCTCCACCCACGCACAAACCGAGGAAAAAAAACCACACCACACCAAAACAAAACAAAACAAAACAAAACAAAACAAAACAACAACGACGACAAAAAGCCGACACGTTGTCTGTGTCTACCTTTTCCACGCTTTTTAAAAAGTAGCTTTGACCGTGTGCTGCACTGTTTTATCAGTACTGAAAAATCAAAGCGAAATAACGGCCGTCGTGAGAGATCACACAGGGCTTATCTGCCTAAGAATGGAACAGAATTATGAACATACCATATGAACATATGAACATATCATTTAGAAAATGGCTGCTCCACAGCACTCTCAACTCCTGAAAAATCGATTCCTCAAGATCTGTGTAAGGTTCAGAACCAAGCCCAGCAAACCAGTCCACACATGCGACCAGCCTAGCACATGAAGGCATTCGAAAAGCTTACTTGTACAGCGCATCGTCGCATTGCTTCAGGACGGAGAGTTTGCCTGGCCTAAAGAGACGCAGGGGCTCATTCTTGGTTCCTTCTTCTGGGGCTACATGACGACGCAGATCTTGGGCGGGTGGCTATCGGCCCGCTTCGGCGGGAAGCGCGTGTACGGCTGGTTCATGTGCTCGTGCGCAATCTGCACCCTCTTGATGCCCGTGGCCGCCAGGACGGACTATCGATTCCTGCTCACGCTTCGATTTCTGGCTGGGGTTGGGCAGGTAGGAAAAAAAGTTAGCCATGTATCTACTTTGTTTTGCACAGTCTCTTAGAGTTTTTTTTTTTTTTTTGGGGGGGGGGGGTTGTTTTTTGCCGAGGCTGAAAAACATAATCGGAGAGAAAGCAGGGACAAACGGAACATTACATGTAATTACTTCCCCTGTAATTACTTGCCTCAGTTTGACACTTACATCACTTTTTAAAAAATTATGTTTATTATAGTTACAAGAACATTACAATACAGCACATAACTATACAAAACAAGATAGTGGTAAGTGTGCACTCCATGATTAACACAATAAAGTTACAGTATACAGGCCTGGATACTGTCTATTGTACTACTAGTACGATGTTATTTAGCATGAACGACAGGGAGCCGTATATGACTGAGCACACAACACTTACATCACTTGCAGCATTTGATTTCAAGAGTAAAATCTGAAGGAAACGAACAACAACAACAACAAAAGTCAAGTCGATCACTGACTACGGCATTTTGAAATCGGACACTAAAAGGATTTTTTTTCAGGCAAGTCGCAAAGATGTATTTAAGGTTTAGGCCTTCTATGAGTGTTAAGACAAAACTTTTACGGTTTGACAAAAGTGCAGCACGTTTCGTGTCTTTTGCTTCATTGACAGGGCGTTACATTTCCCGCCATGAATGTTCTTTGGGCCAACTGGGCGCCGCCATTAGAAAACAGCAAGCTTGGTGGACTGGCCTACTCCGGTATGTTTTCAGGTCCTTACTGTCTACCTTGACAACACAGATACTTGCTGACAAATAAAATAACCACTTTCTCCATTCCTGTATCCATAAAATAGAGCTTACCTGATTAGTTCTCGTGGTTTACGGCGAAAGACAAACCCCTCGATGGTTCGATTGTTTGCGTAGTTACCTTGCCTCCGGCCGTGACGTTTGACTTCCAGGTGTTTGAAATGACGCACTTTCTGATTGATGACGTAACTGGAGTGTTTTTTGTGAACTCGTAAACCACTGAGTGGGTTATGGAAAGTCATAACTCACACTTTCGCTCTCTGTTTCATTACTATTTGTGTTCGGACGTACACACTCATATAGGCTAGTCTAATTAGGCTTTTTATATAGCGGAAGGTAGAACAAATTTGATCCTAACTTTTTCTTACAGAAATCAGTAGAGCACAGGCCCCTAATTTCAGTATGTCAACAATGCACGTCTTGTCTAACAGTGACCGTATTTAGAGTGGAGTTCTGCGCATTTCTGTACCCGCAAACACGCATACTTTGTGCACACCCTCAAAAGCCCATTTATAGGGCTCATATAGTGAAAATGGCAAGATAAACGGTCGTTTTTCACGGTGACGCGGACGGAGAAAAAATTCACGGAGACCACCACAGCATAAGGGGCCTGTGTTCTACTGAAATCTGTAATAAAAAGTTAGGATCAAATTTGTTCTACCTTGTTCAGCAATTTTCCTAGCCTAATAGTTCTCTCACTGAGAGAATGCACTGGCGAGTGGTGTAAAAAGAAATCAAGGACTACTGGCAAATACAATACTTGACTCAGTAGAGACGCAAACCATGACCACTTTACAAGAACCCCCGGGACTAGGTGACTCCAGTCGGCAAGCCCTGAGGCCAAAGTCCCACCCCTTTACTCCGCTGTATATCGGCAAAACACAGTAAGTCCATGACGTCATTTTAAGGAAAAAAGTGAAGATTTCAAGATGAGAGACAGACTTACGTAATAGTCTTTCTCCTCAAATGACGTCAATGGACTTACTGCTTTCCACGTTTCAGTCCTATCATTCTACACGTGCTTCCCTCTTTGTCGTGTCTGGCAAGAACGTTTGCCAGACCATGCCATGTGTTGTGCTAATTATGCCGCGGCACGCGATTGGCTGAACTGTGGGGGCTCACCACTTTTGATTGACAGGGGTGGAGTCGTCTGTTGTAAGGTGGTCCGTGACTGAAAACTTGACTGAAGTGCGAGGCTTACGTGCGTGTTCTGTTTCGCTGTTGACAGGGTCCCAGGTTGGCAATGTAATTACCTTTCCGCTGGCTGGGTTGCTCTGTGAGTACGGCTTTGATGGAGGCTGGCCTTCCATCTTCTATGTCCTAGGTAAGCTCATGAACATTGTTTTGGCCAAACCCACCCCCTCACCTCGACCCCTCTCCATGTTCCCCCACTGCAAGCGCCCTAAAAATTAAATCCAGCTTCCGCTTTTCCGCTTCTGTCTTGTTGATCCGAGACTGCTTTGTGCTTATAGGTTTAATTAATCAACTAATTAATTAATGGTTCTTTTATAAGCGCGGCAATCTCCCCCATCGCGCTAGGCTCACTCAGTGAGCTTTCCAGGGGGAAAAAAACATATAAGTACACACTCAGTGAAATATGTCAACAGAAACAAGACTGTACAGTTTAAAAAAAAAAATGAAGAAAAAACCTTGCATCCGACACAGCGGGCATCACTCGTACCATGTCGTAGTGTCTGGATTTGCGTACTCTGCACATTTCTTTACGGCGCAAAAGAAATTCTTGTACTGACAGTAATACCGGTGCCAACCAATCAATACTCGGACACTTCTTCGTTGGTTTTTTAATTTAAAAAAAAAATTGTTTTTGCCATATATATATATACACACACACACAAAACTAGGTACACTGACAGGTATACACACCACAATACAGTGAGCTTACACACACACACGCACACACACACACACACACACACACACACACACACACACACACACACACACACACACACACACACACACACACACACACACACACACCCGGGTTAGCTCCATCTTCAGTGGTACGCCTGTTCAGTGACTTTCACTACAGATGCAAGTTCATACTCAACTGATATAGGGTCAAAGGTTGCATGGTACCACTCCCTGGGAGAGTTGCACTATACTACTTCTTCTCCGTTTTGTTAGGCGTGTTGGGACTGCTGTGGTTCGTGGGCTGGACCTTCATTGTGTTTGACTCGCCCGCTGAACATCCGCGCATCTCGCCAGAGGAACGGGACTACATTACAACCAGCCTGAAGGGCAAGATGGCTGCCACCAGAGGGGTAAGAGAACTGCATTACTTCCCTTTACACTGACATACCACAGTTATTGTGAAGTTATATATGTTACAGTGAATTTGTGTAATCAGGGATTTCATGAAATCCCTAAAATTTTCAGTAAGTTCATGTAATTACTGTTTCACTCGGGGATTTCATGAAATCCCTAAAATTTCCAGGGATTTCATGAAATCCCTGATTTGAAGGGCCAGGGATTTCAGGAAATCACTGACCCATAATTTTCTTGAGCCGAACACAGGATGCACCCGTTCAACTCATCGTTTGTGTGGGTTTTTTTTTGTTTTGTTTTTAAATTTTTTTAGGACAGACATGGTACAGAAAGTAAACACATAGAGGTACATCTCCAACAACTCAAACATTTCAAACATTATATTTATATCCTCCACAAGCGAAGGCGGGGCAGTCATTCGTCTGCAGACGCAAGAGAATAGGTAGCATTTGTTTGTAAAACATTCTGGTATTGGCAGTTTCCATATTCCATAAATTTTGTGCCAGCTTGATTGAAGACGCTCAGTTCATTTTCGAGTCATTAGTTCAGTGTTCATTAACTGCTAATCGTTCAGCCAAGCCCATGAACAAGCTCATGAAGAAGTTTCAGGTCGACACGATACACCTCCACCATTCGATCGCGTGTGTGTGTGTGTGTGTGTGTGTGTGTGTGTGTGTGTGTGTGTGTGTGTGTGTGTGTGTGTGTGTGTGTGTGTTTCTCTGTGTGTGTGTGTGTGTGTGTGTGTGTGTGTGTGTGTGTGTGTGTGTGTGTGTGTGTGTGTGTGCACGCGCGCGCGCGCGTGTGTGATGCCTAAGGTAGTTTTAGGGAGGTAGACCATCAGTCTGGGAAGTATAGCTTCCGCACCTGTCAACCGTCTTCATGCATAAAACTGATAAAATCAATTAGCCCCCTTGTCAGTATTTTTGTGGACGATGAATGGATGTATTGTAACCATCTTCATACGCTTGTATCATCATTTTGCGAAACACCGCAGGCAAACAGTCGAGTGCCGTGGTGCACGCTACTGAAGTCGCCGGCAGTTTGGGGCATCATCATCACTCACACGTGTTCCAACTTCGGCACCTACACGTTCCTCACCAACATCCCCACCTACATGAAGGAGGTGCTCCACTTTGACATCAAACAGGTGAACACTGAGACGCCATTCCCACGGTGTATTAAACGTTTAAGGCCTTGTCAAATGTAGAGTGCCTGCGAGGCACCCGCTTGTGTGTTGCGCGGGGGTTGCGGTCATACGTTGCAACACACTTTGGCTACCAGTACCAGCTGCACCGCCGGCCCGGCGCTCCAGTATACACAAAACATGGTCAGCGACGACTTGTTGGCTTGGCAAGGAAAAATTAGGACCGTGCTCTATTCACTGGCGTCACGGTGGCGTCTGCCGGGAGTGCCCGCTACAAGCGGATTTAATTGGCTCTGAGGGCATTTCGCCGCTGGTAGGTCTGCAGAATCGCAGCGTGTGAGGACCCTTTCAGGCATGGCCGTGGGAGCGGTTTATCGTTTGCTATTACTTTCCCGCCATTTTCCAGTCTACTACTCGAACGCTAGTCTGGGCTACCCATGCGTGTTCGTGGCCTCCACATCCTGGTAAGAGAGTGTAGCCAGGACTACTCGAACGCTGCCATTTTCGAGTTTTCGCGAACTCCAAGGCTACTGTCATTTTCGATTTTTATAATATCTAGGATAGCGACAGTGAACAGATAAACCCATATGTTGCTGAAGGGTGGGTGGGTGTTTAGGGTTTTAACGTCCTCTTCCACCACATACGGGTGATATCAAAGACGGGGCAATGATGAAAAAGCCAGCACAAGTATATGGCCTCAGCCGGGATACGAACTCACGGCCCGAGCATTAGAAGTCCAACGCTCTATCATTCGACCAACCCGGCTCCCCCATATGCTGCTGAAGAAACCAAAAAGAGATATAATGTACATTTAAAAAAAAATGTGAATGGCATTGACAGTGACATGATTTAAAGAACGTTTGGCACTACTAGGCATGGCCGCTTCTAAGACTGAGTGGCAGGAAAAATGTTAAACGTTTACACAATGATTATTGCCTCACCGATTTCTTTTAGTGCGGCCATGGCGAATCAGGGTGTTTGTCGAATGACAGACACAGCGTTAAACTTAAAGGGGAGATGTCTGTGACTGCACGCGTATCAGTCGCTACTTTTCTATTCTTTTTTTTTTTTTACTTTATAATATAAATTTGTGAGATTCTGAGGCTTGTCTGTCTGTGTTCTCAGAATGGACTGCTGTCCTCTCTGCCCTACATCGGCTTCTGGCTGTCCATTGTTGTATCCGGGCAACTAGCTGACATCGTTAGGTCACATGGTCTGCTAACAACAACCCAGGCTCGGAAAGTTGGCAACAGTATAGGTAAAATGACGATGATGTCGACCTTTATTCTGCTGAATCCTTTTGAGACACCCAAGGCATGGATCTGCTCAAATTTCAAGCACTGGCTAAAACTAGAGGCTAAATCAGCTTGTTCAAATCTTGTACCTACAGACGCTACTTGTAAATTACCAGAATCAAGTATATTTTCGTCAGAACACAAGATTCCATAACTAAAAAAGATAGTAGGAATTGACCAAAGTATCTATTTGAACGCCAGCAACCAGTCAATAGTATTTTGATATGAAAATGCTCACAGACCAACTGAGACCCCCCCCCCTCTCTCTCTCGCTCTCCCTCCCTCTTTCTCTCTCTCTTACTTGGTGAACCGCCTTTGCAAAGGTTGCTTTAATTGAAAATTTCATTGAGCGTGTCATAAGAGCGTCTTGTTTATGTTCAAACTGTTTTTCTGTACTTCCTCCAATGCAACAAAATAAATCTGTTGAAACCAAAGGTCTGTCAAATTCTTGGCGACTAATCAGACCTTTTTTTGCCGAGATGACGGTAGAAACTTGCAGAGTGTCTTCGCTAGGTATGCTGATGCCAGGCATCTTCGTGGCGGCCGTGGGTTACATGACGTGCGAGAGGTCCACGACGGCCGTAACCTTGCTGACCTTGGGCGTGGCCTTGAGCGGGTTCCAGTACGGCAGTGGCTGGATGGTCAACCCTGTGGACATCGCGCCCGTGCACGCTGGCGTCATCTTCGGCATCTCCAACACTTTCGCCACCATCCCGGGCTTTGTGGCGCCTGTCTATATCGGCCTGATCACCAAAAACGTAAGCAGAACACTGTTTTAATACAATGTTTTGTCGTTTATTCACTTGTCCGTCTGGGGAGCCGGGGTGGTCGAATGGTAGAGCGTCGCACTTCTAATGCTCGGGTCGTGAGTTCGATCCCGGCTGGGGCCAAATATTTGTGCTGGCTTTTTCATCGTTGCCCCGTCTTTGATATCACCCTATGTGGTGGAAAAGGACGTTAAACCCCCAAACACCCACCCACCCACCCCCACTTGTCCGTCTACAATCAAAATCACACAGTTTTGATGAGCACATTTCCAAATACTCTTATATTGACAAAGCCATGACGTGTCCAGCGGGAAAATTAACTAAGCTGCGGACGTTTGAATGAAAGTGTGGGTGCTATTGACGTGTAGCTAGTTCCTCACTGACAGGTCATGCTAGCCAATCAAATGGAGCAAATACTCCGACAGGTAACCACAGTCACGTGGCTAAAAGGTCGAGGTCGTATTACTGGCTTGGTTCCCGAGTTGTCCGACAAGCCAACCCACACCTGTTGCTAAGCGTTTCGAGTGGGGTGGGGTGGGGGAGGGGGAGTTTAACGCCCTTTTCCACCACGTAAGGATGATATCTGGGATGATAGACTGGGCTACGAGGAAATGGCCAGCACAAATATTTGGCCCAAGCCGGGATTCGAATTCGCGACCCGAGCATTGAAAGTTCAACATTCTACCGTTCGGCCTTCCCGGCTCCCCTAAGCTTGTCGGAGTATGTGTCTGACAGAGAGATCAGAAGGTGAAAAAGCGTGCGGTTGCCACGGAAGATTCGTTGTAGTCAGTGGGTGTAGCTACAGGCGTCTAGGCCACATGTTAATTGCAGCCACGACCTACGTTGTTTATTCTGTTTCAGGTGCAGGAATTTCTTTTTTTTTCAAATTCACACAAATGCTACATATGTGTGTGTCAAAAGAACTCATGAAGTTTGGGCACAAAGTTTACAAAAAAAATGATGAGTTATTAGCAGAAAAATGGATGCTTGCCGCCAATGATGGTGATGATTGGGCGCAAAGTTTACAAAAATGATAATGAGGTATTAGCAGAAAAATGGATGGTTGCGGCCAGTGATGATGATGATGATGATGATGACGACGACGACGACGACGATGGTGATGATGATGATGATGATGATGATTCTTTTTGCAGCAAACCCAGTCACAATGGCAGATCGTGTTCTTCATAGCCACGGCCATCTACACAATCGGAGCGCTCGCCTACATCATCCTAGGATCGGGCGAGATTCAGGACTGGGCACGCCAGGACCCCCAGAGCAAGGGCAAAACCGCCGACAGTCAGAACCAGGCGGCTGGGGAGGACGAGGAAGCGGTCCACAATGGGCCAGAAAACGATCTTCTGCTGACTGAAATCCACCAGAAAAAGTCCGGCTCGAAAACCGTGGACTTCGCCGCGCAGAGTGGTAGGGAAGAAGGCGATGTTCGGATGCCCCGGTCCGTGTCTGAGATTGAAGAGCAAGGAGACGAGGAAGATGCGAGGGCCGCCGGTGAGCGCGACGCCCAGCCCGGCCCAAACGCAGCTGGTGGCGTCAAGTTTTTCTGATCAGGAACAAACTCACGGGGACCTATCCAGCGGCGCGTTCAGTTGAGGTAGATATCTAGGTCGACGTAGCGATCGGAAAAGGGAGAAAACTAGCAGTCAACTGAACGGCGCAAGCGAAGCGAGCATTTTCAAAATGGCGGAAAGCGTGACTGTTGGCGTTGTGAAGACACTTCTTAAACAAGAACTTTGCGATAATGCTGTTGAGGGGGCGATCGTAAGCAATATGCAAGCCACAGACAAGTTGTTTTGCATGCTGAGTGAAGAGAAGGAGGCCAAAGACAGAAACCCAGACTGACGCGCATATGAAAGACTTCGTCAGTTTAGCCGCAACAACCAGCGCTGAGCGTGAACGCTGAACGCGAACAAAGGAAACGCTGGCTTAGAAATGATTTATGAACGTCCCTAATAGGATTCAGCAAATTAAACTGGATAATAAGTTGGTACAGATCAAGCCTGATACACAACGGTCATATCATTTCTGATGCAGTCCCATCGATCTTTAAAAATCAAACAGTTGAGAAAAAAATTGAAGCCAACACGAACGGACGCCATCTTGAAATGAGAAGCTAGCACCTCTGCGGGGTTCTACTTTTCCTACGCTAGGGGCTAGCCTGGCTACGCGCAACTGAACGGCCTCGCTAGCTTTCCTCGCTTTCCTACGTAGCCGCTAAGCTAACTGAACGCGCCTCCGGCCTCAAAAAAGATAGAAAGAAAGAAAGAAAGAAAGAAAAAACAGGGCGTATAGGGCCAAAACCGAAGAAGAGTAAACAACGCTGAATACTCTTGCGCGAAATGTGTTAACGCAGTGTCAGAGTGTGCTGCTGTGTGAGTCTCAACTGTGTAAATTTGCACAGCAGATAAAAGCTGCGATGTGAACCCACCACCCCATTGTTGTGCGGGCTTCAAAAAGATACATATATAATATCATAGTGCGTTTGGTACTGCAGTCGCCAAAGCTTTTCGGGAAGTTTTTTGGGGTGGTGGTGGTGGTGTTAAAACCGTGATTTTGTGAATATTTATCGGATATTGATGTTTGAAAACTTGTGACCTAAATTTTTATCAACCACAGATATTAATCTCAGGATAAATGAAAATTGGGTCGAAAATTCGAGCTTGTAAAAAAAAAAAAGTATCGAAATGAACCTTTTTTTTTTCCAAAACGCAGTGAAAATCTCGATTTACGCCGGAAAGAAAGGGAAAGACAGAGAACATTGAATGTTATAACACGTATCAGGTCACAACTTCCTGAGTAACTTCTTCTCTGCAATAGGTCCACAAAAGTGGCTCCATACAAAGTTATCGTCGAAAATCGTTGGCGACTGAAACAGTAAATGCACTACTCACTTTTTTGGTCCTTAAATTGTCATCCGTTCACAGCCACTCCTTACCCTTTCAGTCTCTTGTTTGCACAGTGGGTGGCTGAGACAGCTCAGTCTTTCCATCCGTGTGGTATTACAGTCAAACCTGTGTAAGGCGGTCACCCAAGGGACGGGGTCATACTGACCGCCTTAGACAGGTGACCGGGGTTATCCAGGGTGGCATGTCAACAGCTAGCATGTCAGGGGATCCTCTGGGGTGACCAGGTTAGACAGTGGCATAGCTTATACAGGTGACCGCCTTGGCAGGTTCGACTGTACCATGTAATCACTGACCTGAGCGTCATCTGACCAGTGTCAGCCAAATGTAGTTATTGCTGCGCAAGTGTTGTACATTGTTGTGGTTGCAGGGTGTTGTTGCGTATGCACAAAGGAGTGACAAGTAGCAGGCACATGGTAGTGACTGCTGGTAACGAAAGGAAAGCAATTCGTTTACATTTCTCGTGACTGTGTGTGTGTGTGTGTGTGTGTGTGTGTGTGTGTGTGTGTGTGTGTGTGTGTGTGTGTGTGTGTGTGTGTGTGTTTACTATATTATTTGATATTAGTATACGCAACTGCACAATTACACAGTGCACAATAACAAAAAAAACAACCAAAAAGAGCGCGCGCGCCGGCTCACACACACACACACACACACACACACACACACACACACACACACACACACACACACACACACACACACTGGCCCTTGAAAAAGTTTTTTTTTTTTTTTAAAATAGGGCACATTTTTAAGAACTTGAATAAATTTGTTTTGTCTGTTGTTTTCTGTGCGTTTTTGTCTGTTGTTTGCTCTGCGTTTCTTAACCTTATAGTTTTCCAATCTTAGCCGCAGTAGTTAACAAAAGCACCAGTAAAAGTTAGTTCAGCGCACGCAATATTACACAGTGTACTTAACAAGAAGTTTAGACTGGGCCGGACAAGACCCAGACGAATTATATTGAAACCGGTAGACAGGACAGGACCACCTGTTACGTTTAGCTGGTAGTCTGACTCAAAATTCAATATCTTCTTCCCGGCGACACGCTGATTACACAGTCTGGGTCGCTGGTTACCGTGAGATAACAGGAACACGTGTCGTCCCACCTCTGAAGCGGCCATGCAAGTAAAACAGCGACGACTGTGATTCTAAACACGTGTGATTCTAAACATATCTGTGAGTATGCTACATAGTACGGACTAACACTTCGATTTATCGTTAGGAACTCCTTGCGTATCAACTTAATGACTGAAATGGACTAGCTTCAACAGCGTTTTGTCATGTCCAGTGCAAAACATAGTTCGTTATTTAGGGCTTAACGCCGCGCAAGCAACAAAGACTATTTCGCGGCTACTAGTAAGCAGGGTCTTCCTTCACCAGCTTTTTAAAAAACAGGTGGTTGGGTATTCCTTAAAACAAGATGTAAATATAAATTAAATATATGTCCAGTTAAACGAGGTAAACAAGATTCATCTCTTGGTATATTACAGAGTGGGAAACTAAACATGAAGGTAGGTCAGGAAAGTCGATATTGCTAGAAGCGTCTATATTTCCAGTGGAGGACAAGTATTGAGTACGTCGGTGTATTCACATGGTGTAGGTAATTATCTCTAAAAAAGAGTGAGTGAGTTTTTAGGGCTTAACGCCGCGCAAGCCACAAAGACTAATTCGCGGCGGACTGTAAGAAAGAAGTTGTAATGCTACTCGTCACCAGTATCACCACTCTGACATTTGGTACACTGAGCCTCTGTTGCGTCTTTCGACACCTGCAAATCGTTCTGAATGGCAATTTGTGGTTTACCGTTTCTTTGTTCTGTAAAGACTTGACGTTACACTTGAGCACGTAATGCTACTCGTCAGCAATATCACCACCCTGACATTTGGTACACTGAGCCTCTGTCGCGTCTTTCGACACCTGCAAATCGTTCTACGTGTATTGGCAATTTGTGGTTTAACGTTTCTTTGTTCTGTAAAGACTTGAAGTTACACTTGAACACGTAATGATACACGTCACCAATGTCATCTCTCTGATATTTGGTACAGACTCTGTTGCGTCTCTCGACACCTACAAATCGTTCTGCGTGTATTGGCAATTTGTGGTTTAACGTTCTGAATCAGTCCCACGACACTTTGCACGAGGTTTGTAGGCAATAGCTTCATAAGGCATCTATTTCAAATGTAGGTTTAAACATTCTATAATTTAAACAGCATTCATTAGTCCTCACCTTGGCGTGCCAATCTTGTATGAACTGGTCTTCGAGGACTTTCTTTACTTTTGTCCGGATCCAGTTTTGTGAATACTGTAGCCTATCTTGGTTAATCCAGATGCCACTCATACCCATATTTCTATATTATTTTTTAACGACCCCAATAAAATGCGATGTGTATATATATATGCCTTCATTGTGCATTTTAAGCAAAAAGCTGTACACAACGTAAGAGAATTTGCCTGTATTGCTACTGTTTACAAGTCGATACTAAAGTTTAACATCCGAGACTTTGCAGATATTTCTAACGGAAACTTTCCGACTTCACCTTAAACCATGCATGTGGGTGCTGGCTTACCGCAGTTAGGCACATATCTGTAAAATCGCGGAAGTTGTAATTTAGAAGCAATTTTCGTCAGTTCAGGACACCATATTTCGCTACCGTACAGTAAGACTGGTGAAACTGTTCTATCAAACAGGTCTAACTGAATGTCTGTAGGTAAAGAAAGCTTTTACATTTTTTTAGTAGCACAAACATTGTACGAGATGCCTTCTGATACAACTGTTTTTGAGCGACTGGAAACTGAACACGACATCAGTGTTTGGGGCCATTGTACATAGAATTTGGTAAGTTCCTTATTTTTCCTCGGGAGAAAACGACAACCTTTGTTTTAGCAGTATTAATGTGGATGTTCCAACGATTACACTATGCGTACAAAGAATTGAAGGCCTTCAGTAACCCCCATCGGGGCTTTCAGCACAAACAGTTGTATCGTCTGCATACAGGAGTAGGAACATTTTGAACAGGGTAGCTTCGCCATTACCTTCAACGCCCAAGTGTTGGGCCTCACGTTCTAAGGAGCAGAGCCCATTCACGAAGTTAGACATTTGTTCGGGGAGCCGGGGTGGCCGAATGGTAGAGCGTTGGACTTCTAATGCTTGGGTCGTGAGTTCGTATCCCGGGTTGGGCCAAATATTTGTGCTGGCTTTTTCACCGTTGCCCCATCTTTGATATCATCCGTATGTGGTGGAAAAGGACGTTAAACCCCCAAGCACCCCACCCACTAGACATTTGTTCACGTAAATAATTCAAGAATAGTGAAAATAATAATGGGGACAAGTTTTCTTCTTGCCTTTCGCCCGAAGAACACCGTTGTCTTTGCACTTTCTTTTAATATATCGGTTATATTACAAGTGATTTCCTCCACATCGGAAATAGAGACATTTTTGGCATCATCCATTTTCACCTTATTAATCTTATCAAGGTTAAGGTTTTCAGCAAACAGCTGCTTATATTCATTTTTCACTTGGGTCGTGAGGGTGCAACTTTTGTTGACCATTGATTTTCATCGATATTAGGATTGTCTGTTGTACAAGTGCATACTCACCCACCCACCCATCCTCCAAGACCCCCCCTTCTCTCCCCCTTATCTCCCCCCTCCCCCCCCCCCCACCGAGATTCACTCAGTTTTAGTTTAGTCCTTTTGGCTCCTAGAGAAGCATAGGGCCTCAACAGCTCTCCGAGATTCACTCATTGGAAACAAAAAATATTTGTTACGAAAAGGGCTTTCACACTGTCACTAACACTGATTACTTTCAGAGCCGCGGGAAAAACTAATTCAGCGCCATCATGAACCTTTTTCACAAAAATCTGCATCGCTGTCAAAGAACATACCACACTCACCAAAGTTATCAAAACACTGATTAATGCCCGCATGATTGCTGATCAGCATGGAGCTATCGCTAGAATAATCAAAGCCTTGACAAACATCTCCTTGGTTATCAGTCGACACGACACTCTTAACATTATTTGCCCTGATTAACAGTCTCGTCTTGCTCACTAACAGTACTATCAGAGCTGCTGGAAACATCTGCTGCAGCGCCATCATGATGTATGGTACTGTCGGTGTGTGCACTGCGTACGTGTATGTATTCCTATGTAGGTACGTATATATACATATGTAGACAAGTGTATCTATGTGTATCTGTGTAGCGCGCGCGCACACCACACACACACATGCACACACACACACACACATACACACACACACACATGCACGCACACACGCTCACAAACACTTTTTTCCCTTTCGTTCGTTATTTTTTTCTCATTCTGTATTCATATATTTTTTCTCCATGTGTTCATTGTGCTTTTTATTTTTTGTATTTTGTTTTCGTTGTTTTCTTTTTGTTATAAGTGGCTTTGTGTTCACTATATTTTTTCACATTGCCCCAAGGGATCCTGAATAAACTTGAACTTCAACTTGAACTTGACCCTGGTAGGTATTTGGAAGCTTTCATATACTTCCTTAACGTACTATTACGAAAAAAGCATTAATTTTTGTGTCACCGAAGACTTTAGGACTGGCATTTTAGACCTGCTTGCGTTCGGGCAAACACAGGTCAAACTATCGTCAAATCGTACAAGGGCTTATGTGCTCATCAGATCCATTTCGCTTGGACCGTTTTACCGAATGTCAGTCTGAATTAACTTTCCCACACAGACAGTTTGGCAGTTGTTTTGTTGTTGTTTGTTTGTTTGTTTGTTTTTGCTTGTCATTTCCAAATCAACGGCTGAAATCTTTACCGCTCGGCTATACCGGCTCCCCCCCCCCCCCCCCCACACACACCCTCGAGATTCACTGCATTAGAAATAACACATTCGCACTTACACAGTCTTCTGTACAAACAATTTACCGCAAACCACAGGCACAGCTGAGGAAAACTGCTAGCTTCACAATGACGTACGTAGTAACTTGGTAGAACACTGACAGGCCTCAGAGTCGTGAGGAATGCAAGAGACAGGAGTCACACGACAGTCCAGCACCCACTGAGACACGACAATCAAACACCCACTGTCACACGACAGTCCAGCACCCACTGACACAACAATCCAGCACCCACTGAGTCACGACAATCAAACACCCACTGCCACACGACAATCTAGCACCCACTGTCACACGACAGTCCAGCACCCACTGTCACACGACAGCCCAGCACCCACTGCCACACGACAATCTAGCACCCACTGCCACACGACAGTCCAGCACCCACTGTCACACGACAATCTAGCACCCACTGTCACACGACAGTCCAGCACCCACTGACACAACAATCCAGCACCCACTGAGTCACGACAATCAAACACCCACTGCCATACGACAGTCCAGCACCCACTGTCACAACAATCCAGCACCCACTGAGACACGACAATCAAACACCCACTGCCATACGACAGTACAGCACCCACTGACACAACAATCCAGCACCCACTGAGTCACGACAATCAAACACACACTGCCACACGACAGTCCAGCACCCACTGTCACACGACAGCCCAGCACCCACTGCCACACGACAATCTAGCACCCACTGCCACACGACAGTCCAGCACCCACTGTCACACGACAATCTAGCACCCACTGCCACACGACAGTCCAGCACCCACTGTCACACGACAGCCCAGCACCCACTGCCACACGACAATCTAGCACCCACTGCCACACGACAGTCCAGCACCCACTGCCACACGACAATCTAGCACCCACTGCCACACGACAATCTAGCACCCACTGTCACACGACAGTCCAGCACCCACTGTCACACGACAGTCCAGCACCCACTGCCACACGACAATCTAGCACCCAATGCCACACGACAATCTAGCACCCACTGCCACACGACAGTCCAGCACCCACTGTCACACGACAGTCCAGCACCCACTGCCACACGATACTCCAGCACCCACTGCCACACAACAATTCAGCACCCACTACCACACGACAATCTAGCACCCACTGTCACACGACAGCCCAGCACCCACTGCCACCCACCTTCTGGTGCGGCTCTCCTTTAATGGCACTCTTATCGCACAATGTAAACGAACTGATAACAGGACCTCACGTGTGGCCGGCCAATGAGCGTCTGAAATAACTCCTTTGAGCGCAACACAGCACTCGACAGTGGATTGACACACGTCTGATCTCAGCAAATGCCGGTGTAGGACAGCAAATTTACTCCCCCAAACGGATTTACCCCGGAGTAAAATGTCGTAAAGGAATTCTTGCTACCTTTCAGACTAAAGTACTCTCACGACAGACCTACTCCCACGACAGACCTACTCCCCTGTTCAAAGGGAAGAAACTCGTAAGCGCGATAAATTTATCTCTCTTTGTCTCTTTTTCGGTTGAAATGCCAAGTAATAAGCCTATAAGTCGAGGAGCGCAAACTATAATGAAAGCTTGTATCAAATCTGTTTAATATACATTTATATGCACCACAAACATTTAGCTGTTTTACAAAATGTTTATATGAATGTTCTGTATTTTTTACATTTTTTATATCAAACTTTTTTGTGTGTGTATTCACCGCAGGAAGCATGATTGTTTATTTGTTATACAGACACTAGATATAAATAGAAGTAATAGACAATTCCCCTCCCCCCTCCCCCTACTCTCCCCCCCCCCCACCCCTTCCACCCCCGCGACTGAAGGTTTGGGCGTTAACATTTCCTAAGAGGAGTAACCTTATCGCACACGGCGGATTTTCCAGAGTAAAAATTTCATACAGCGACGCATCTGTCGTTCTTGATTTCTGCTCCAGAGTAAGAATTTCTTTACGAGTCCAATCATTTGAAGTGGATAGTGTGGGTGTCTGGCAGTTTAACGACCTTGTCCGCCGCGTATGGGTGATGTCAAAGACGGGGCAACGAGAAAAAGGCCAGCACAAATATCTGGCCCCAGCCGGGATTCGAACTCACGACCCGCGCATTGAAAGTCGAACGCTGTACAGTTCGGCTATCCGTGCCCTAAATCATTGGGAAAGGGGGGGGGGGGGGGCTAGGGGGAGGGGGGGGTACATTTGACATGCTACACCTGGTTACAATGGCAACGGGCCAGGGCAAAACCCACACTCGAAATACTGTTACTCGACAGCAAGGAAGAACAAGACCACACGCTGCTGACTAAACCGTTAGTGTTGTAAGCACACGTGTTGAAAGGGTTAGGTTCAAATCTGCCATCTTTTATTCGCTTTGACTTGGGCGCGGTAAGTATACCTAAATAGGTCAGGGGATATCTATAGCTGCGAAAACAGTTGTTCGCTTTGAATATGTATGCACTTCAAGTAGTACATCAGCCATCTTTTTGGAAAGGAAGGGCATAAGAGCCATGGATATGACAAGCGCTTAGGCCTTTTTCCAGATAAATAGAAGGAGGCCGTGGTGTGAAATTCAGAAATGATGAAATGACGCTTCTTTACTCGTCATATGCTGTCCAGTGACACTCGTACACACACACACACACACACACACACACACACACACACACACACACACACACACACCACCACCACCACCACCACCACCAACAACAACAACAACACACACAAACAACACGCAAACAACAACAACAACAAACACACACACACACACACACACACACACACACACACACACCACCACCACCACCACCACCACCAACAACAACAACAACAAGAATCCAACAAAAACTAAAACGGACAACGCCAAACTAAATCAGAGCAAACCAAACCAGCCAACCAACCAACCAACCAACCAATATGAAAACTGTGTTGTACAATGCCAGTTTTCCCGTGCATTTTCAGGTGGTATAATGAGATGCCGGCGCAGCACGTGCCTGATGCGTGCGGTCAACGCGCAGCGCGAACGGTACATCAAGGTGGCCGCCCGTGTGCTGGTGTTACTGTTCACCGCTTGCCTCATCTCCCTGCTGTTGGATGACGCCCCGCTGTCCCGTCTGCTGCTCGCCTCGGAGGATGCAGAGCGTCACCGCCTGCTGGCCGAGAACGAGGAGCGAATTCAGCACAGCGAGAGCTTCCTGAACGACTACAGGGCCTCCCTGACGTCCGCCAGGCCTGCCCGACCCGTCGGGGCGGACCCACAGGCTGAGGTGGGTGTGACCCTGCTGACGATGGCCAGGGGGCGGCGGATGTCTCAGCGTGTAAAACACAGGACACAATACTTGACGCAAAGCCTGGCACGGCTCCTGCAGCTGTTAAACGACACCTCGCTTACGCGATCCTACCGCCTGTCAGTCTGCGACGTGGACGATCAGCCGGAGGAGTTCGTGGAAGCCCGCCACCTTGAGTCACTTTCAGTGGTTCCCTTCTTCAAGCGCTACGTGCAGAACGTTACCAGAATGACCGCAGAGAAGACCATGAGTCAAGGCATCTGGGAGAAACTGAAGCACGACTACGTGTACTGTCTGCAGCAGACCATGTCCCTGGGCGTTCGCTACGCGCTACTGGTGGAGGATGACGCCGTGGCGCACGAGCAGCTGCTGCATGTGCTGGAACACGTCCTGACAGCGGTGCTAGATGCTCCAGGAGCCAAGCCGGTCAATTACGTCAAACTGTACCACCCCAAACGCCTGCTAGGTTACGTCAGTCTTGAGGCTGAACGTCTTCCAGAGCTGCTTGCGCTAGGCGTCACCGCTGGCACTTTAGGCACGATGATAACCCTTGCGTTGTCGACCCGCAGAAGAACAGGCAGGCTGCAGCCCAAAGTGAGGACGCTGTGGGCGTGGTGGGTAGTGACGATAGTTGTATTCGCACTGGCGGTGGGGCGTTCAGAACTTCTAGAGCTCCGGCGCCTGTCGCCGCATCTGTACCAGGTGACTCCAGCTCCGTCCTGTTGCAACCAGGCCATGCTGTACACGCAACGCGGGGCCAGGCAGCTGAGTGAGAGGTTGCTGAATGTCACGTGCAAAGCCGGGAAGTCCAAGGACATCTGGCTGTACGAGTTCCGGAACGTGGGAAACGCTCGCTCCCTCCTCGTGCAGCCAAACCTTTTCACACACATCGGTCAGATATCCACTTTACGGACTAAAGAAGTTAGTTCATTAATCGTGCCGTGAGTGAAAGAAAACAAACAAACAAACAGACAACAACAACATCAAAAAGTCAAACCGAACTGAGTAACTGCCTCACTCACTCAGAACTGGCCGATCTCGCCCTCATAGACGACAGGACGATGAAGCGGCCTTGCCGTGCATTACTGAGTCGTGAGCGTCCTGACCTCTTTGGTTCTTGAACACTTCCAGTGTTGTTGAAGCGTTCTCTCAGCCTTTGGATGACGGAGTGCGTCACCCCTAATCGCCTGCTTACTTCTCTCACCGCCACCCATTCCTGAAGCCGTGCAATCTTCCTGCCTCTGTCAGCATTACTTAATCGTCGTCTAGGGGGGACATGGTTAAAACGCCATCCAAAGCGCGGCCATTTGTAAGCAGAAGAAAGCACCGATTGTTGAACTGTGTTCAGAAAAGGTGTGACTTTCATGTGCAGTGCAGTTTTCATTGTTCACGGTGCTGCTTTGTCAGCTAGACGCTTGTGAATTGGAGTAATCTTCTCGTGAAAATTGCGTTTCTTTTGGCACTCGGTGTAGAAAGTTCGAAGTTCCAAACTGTGATTTCAAAATCGGGTTGATTTGGATGTTACCTTACAGAATCAGTTTTTCAGTGGTTAAGGGAATATTTATTTTGAGCACATAGCATGACTACAGTTGTACCGCGCGTTAGAAGATCTCGGCTGGCGACGATAGACCTGGGTCTGAGTTTCATATCCTAGCAGATCTATTGTCTTAGGCCTGACTACATAAATTGTGTCGTCTGCTTCTCTTTTGTTTATGTCTGGTTCTATTTTTAGACACCACGTGATGTGTCACGTTATCAATACGAAATCAATGGCGAGGAAAAGTCGTCGGCCAGCCTCTCTAGTGGAATAAAAACCCCAGCTGCGATTTCTTCACAGACAGTTCTGCTGTCAGAGTATGCTTGCCGTGAACGATACGTTATTTTCGACCGTTGTGGACAATTCTTTTGTTTTACAAAGGATATCGTAGCCATAATTTCTTTGTTCCTACCGCCTCTGTGGTGACATGGACGCCAAGCCAAGAGTTATCACTGGCTTGGTTTCCGAGTTACGACACCACCGGTGCCAAGACACAAGGGCCTTTCTAATGAGACAATGACAATAATCTTTATTTTCCAACTGTAAAAGGTTTGGCAGAAAAAACATGTTCGAACTTGCCGCTGCTAAACTACTAGAGTACTGATGAGCCAAAGGAAAAACATCTATAACTGAGCTACAGGAATATAGCGGGGAAAAATGTAGAAACACGGTACACATCTAAACTCAATGAACACACACACACACACACACACACACACACACACACACACACACACACACACACACACACAACTGGCACGAGGCAGTCTATTTGAGCCTATGCTGCTCATATAAGTGGTACATTGGACAGATCTGTGAATAAGCTTTAAATAATCTAGATCAAATACTAGTAAAAACTTGAAGAGACTTCTTAAAGCAAGCAAGCGAAGGCGTCGATTTAACGGCTGATGGGAGGGTATTCCAAACGGAGGGACCTGAAAAATGATGGACTTGTTTTGCATAAACAGGCGATGTTCATGCAGTAGTGACCTGACTAGCTGGGTGATTTTGAACTGACAGGCCGGGTGTAAGTGGACGGAGCTGATGCTTCTGGCGTGTGGCGACCACCATACTTTCTGTTTTACTGGGATTCAGTACCATTGAATCATTTTCACACCAGTTCACAACTTCGTCTAGGCTTTGCTCTAGATTTTCTTCGTTTAACCTTGCTCTGCTGTAGATTTTTTGTCAGTTATAACATTAATGTCCTGATCAGATGGGGGAGCCGGGGTGGTCGAATGGTAGAGCGTTGGACTTCTAATGCTCGGGTCGTGAGTTCGTATCCCGGCTGGGGCCAAATGTTTGTGCTGGCTTTTTCATCGTTGCCCCGTCTTTGATATCACCCGTATGTGGTGGAAAAGGACGTTAAACCCCCAAACAAACACCCACCCACCCACCCTGATCAGATGTGAGAATGAACAAGGGAGACAACCGCAGAAAAACAACCAAAAAACAAAACAATGAATAAAAAAAAAAATAAAAAAAAAAGACACTAGGTGAAAAAAAAAACAACAACAAAAAAAACCCAAAACAAAACAACAACTGTGCCAGACATTCTGCCTGTGATGATGAGCAGGCGGAACATGCTGGCTCGTGTGGTGTTTTTAGCTGTTGGTTTCGTCAGTAGGCGTAAAGCTGGCGCGGATGATCCTGTCACGATTGAGAGGCTGCACAGGACGGAAGTTGTTATATCCATCAGGCATCCTGTCCTCAAACCAGAGGCTGCGGAAAGCTTTCATCTACACACACACACACACACACACACACACACACACACACACACACACACACACACACACACACACACACACACACACACACGGTTTAAGATTGCCTAAAGGGATCACGGAGCATGTGCCTCATTTAGTGCAGTAGTTGCGTACGAACCGACCAGGTCCTATGGCTATGTAGTACATGAACTCAAAGTGTGCCTTTGACTTTAAGCAGCAGCATTAGTAAATGAGAAAATTCAATTACTAATTACTATTCAACTCTATCTGCTCTCGTGCAGCATGATAACAATAAACGCCCAACCTGCTTGGCTGAGATGCGGACGGGTTCACTGAAGACTGTCCACGTGACCACCTCCCTGCAGGGCGGGGTAGTAATGCTTCCCGGGTAGCGGTAGTAACGGCCGGTGTCCGCAGGCAACAGGTCACGCAACGGCACAGGCGCCAGTTCGATCACAATGCCTTATAAAACAAACACAAATGATATAAACAGTGATCAAAGTGACGCATGCGACGACAGTACGAATTATTTGTATTGCCTGTAATTTCTTCCTGGGAGGATGTGTATTGCGGGTGGAGGGGGGAGGGGGGGGAGGGGTGGGTGGGTTGCAGGTGACGGTAGTATTTTATCTTCCCTCACTGTCCTTTTGCTTTGTAAGGAAATAAAGAACAACCTTATAGATGCTCTCTGGCGGATTAAATTTAAATTTAAAACCACAACACGCATACACAAACTGAAGAATATCAACAACACGAAACAACAAAAACAAGCTGCAAGATTTTGTTAACTCCACTATTTGTTTTTCAAAGGAACGGTCAGAAATCGGTTATTTCACGGCCGGAGACAAAATCAAACAAACCGACAACAACAACAACAACAACAACAAACAACCCACAACAACCCGACAACAATCTCATTATCGTTATTTGAAAGAAAAAGCAGGCATACCAGGACGATTTATTTTGGCAAGAGCCTCGATAATTGGCTGGAAGTCTGGGTTGTCTTTAGACGAAATCTGCAAACATCGCCATCATCATCGCCATCATTATTATCGTCGTGGTCGTCCCCCCCCCCCCCCCGTCGTCGTCATCATCATCATCGTCGTCACCACCCCCACCGTCGTCGTCACCATCCCCCACCGTCGTCGACGTCACAGTAGTCATCATCATCATCATCCATCAATCATCATCAACATCGTGTCATTGCTACTGTTCTGGTTGACAGTGATGATAAGGGACATAATTATGATGTTGAAACAGAACCCCTCCGCCATGAATTACAATTCTTGCGAACACTGAAGAAACACACACACACACACACAAAAAAAACGTACTTCGAAGAAAATGCCGAGCGCAGCAAGTCCGTCCTCGCGTTTCATCGCCCTCTCCAAGTCGCCATACTTTCGGTTGAAGGTAACCACGTGCATCTGGAAGTTCAGCGAAGCGACGTCAGTGAAATGAGAAGTCTTGTGTGCGGAGTTAGAGGCGTACTGGTTGTATATGTCAATATAACTGCTGAATCCGCCACGCCATAACCCCCCCCCCCCCCCCCCCCTGGGGACAATAATTATTCATTGAATCGAGTTGTAGAGAAATGCACTTAGCACGCAGGTGTGGGTCGTACCTCCATAGAGTAAGCCTTGCAGTCCACAGTGTGTTCCGAGCCCTGGGTGTCCACGCTGCCCCAGTGGAAGTGGTACTGCGCCACGCTGTACTCATCCTGAAGGCCCCCGTCGCTCACACGGAGGTCGCCGGACTTGTAGTCCACTCGCACTGAATCCACCACCACCACCACCATCATCATCATCATCGTCGTCGTCGTCGTCGTCCTCCTCCTCCTCCTTCTCGTCGTCAATGTCGCCATCACCAACCGTCAACATGTTTGTAATTGTCGTGGCCATTAAACCTTAAAGTTGCATTGGTAAATTGTTTTAGGCGCACACAATGGTTTCAGATGCCACACTGTGTCCCAAGTGACTGATTCTGATGCACGGTTTAAGCGCATTCGATGAAAAAGTTTTCTACAGCGTTGTTGTATGCCTGACAAATGTACATGTATTGAGATTTTAACCAACCAGCCAACCAACCCCCCAAAACAAACTAAACTGTCGAAACAACTTCTGCCACTGCGCACAGTTCACTCTCCAAACCCCATACAAAAATCGCAATTTTACTTGAAATCTTCAGATCACTGGGAGCCACTTCAAGCCACTATTACGCAATCTGCAGCGGTCTGGGCCGGCCTAGCGGAGAAGGCCCACGTCTTGCGTATTAGTGGCCTGCAGTGGCTTGTCCTTTTTCACGTCTTATCATATAGCGGGTAGGGAGTGGTTGGACTCAGTCGGGCTCTTACGAGTGAAGGCCGTGTCAAGTTAACTCGGGAACCAAGCCAATGATAGCTCTTGGCTAAAGGTACGACCTCGACCTCTTAGCCACGTGACTGGGATTAGTGTCAAGTAAGCTTGGACGTACCGGTGTGGCCGTCGTTCTGTATGGTGGTTCTGATGTCCGATGTCCTGTCGAAGTTAGTGAACTTGAAAGGCGTCAGGCTATAGTCGCGGACAATGTCGTTGATGACAATATTCACAGGGGACTGTCCGTCTCCCTTGCACGCTTTGCACTGCTCCGCCCACTTTTCCACGTCTGCAGCAATTCGTGAAGTTAATTTTATTGAAGTTAATTTTACAAATAGCATTGTCTCAGCTGGTTCCATGTACTACTCTTTGACGAGTTCCAGCGAGGCAGTTTTGTGATAGGTATTAGATATATAACCGTATAAAGTTACCAAGAAAGAAAATGGCGAGTGAATTGATTGACTACTTGAATTTCTTTTTTTTCGAGTGAAATGAATTTATTGTTTGCATTGTATTCGTACATAGCATTTCATTGCCCGGAATAGGTACAGCAGGTGTCATCGACGAGGAGTTTCCAGTGCTGTTGGTGACCGAAGTTAGACCCCATTTAAGATTCCCTTGAAAATGATCAAGTTGTGTGTGACACTTTTGACCCCCCCCCCTCCCAAACACACACACACACACACACACACACACACACACACACACACACACACACACACACACACACACACACACACACACACACTTCCGTTTTGGAACAGCTGCTCTTTCTTGTGACTGCGCCTGTACGCGCGAAATAATCTTAGAGATTAGTAGAGCTCCGAATGCAACACACAGATGATGACGAACGAGGAAAACTCATCTGTCCGTATGCAGCGGCCGCCATGTTTCAGTTGTCGGCTGCTCGAACAGTGAGCTACAAGGTCGAGATTATTACCTGCATGAGTAGTCCCCCGTGCATACATAGACCCGCAGCAATCAATCATTTTTTTGGGCAGCTTTGTGCTCCGCCGCGAAAAATGCGTGCTTATTGCGGCAAGGGAGATTACTCATGCAGGTAATAATCTGGAAACAGGCCGAGAATGTACTGACGCTGCGACAGTTTTCACCGCTTCTGTGCACACTGTGAAATAACACGGGGACCTCAAAGTTGTTCGCAACTGTCCACTTTCCTTGTCACCGAGTAGTTTGATTTTTTTTCCTTATTACGGCATTACTAAGCTCAGCCCGGTTTCGGTTAGCCCGAGTTTGCATTGTCGCGGGGGAAAAGTGTAGCGAGGCTCCCGGAACGGGAATGGGGCGACATGAACAACTGGTTTCCTACCTGCTGTATAAAAGCTTGTGGAGCCTTTGAAATGCAACAAAGTTTGACCTATTTCCTGGTTGGCTAAAAACAAAAAAAAAAAAATCCTCTGCGGAGATGACCCAAAGATGAAAGAAGCAAAGACACTGAAGTGCTTCACTTACCGGCATATGTCCAGTGTGTGCATTCATCTGACGAGAGACAGAAATAAATACAGTGTAGAATAAATGTTCTTCAACATACTCACTCCCCCCCCCCCACGCACGCACGCACACAGACACACACACACACACACAGAGTGGTTGCCGGCGTGTAACTGACGAGAGACAAAACCAAATAGAACGTTCTTTTACACACACACACACACACACACACACGTATCTCCAGTGGTTGCATGTTTGAGGAGGGTGGGTGGGTGTCTGGGAGTTTAACGTCCTTTTCCACCACGTATGGGTGACATCAAAGACGGGGCAACGAGAAAAAGGCCAGCACAATTATTTGACCCCAGCCGGGGCATGTTTGAGGAGAGACAAAACCAAATAGAATGTACTTACACACACACACACACACACACACACACACACACACACACACACACACACACACACACACACACACACACACACACACACACACACCACCACTACCTCACACCACCACCACCACCACCACCAACAACAAACAATACTACTTCCTCTGCTTATTCGTTTTATCTGAAGTCAGGCTTTCCTACAGCCTATAATAATCTAATGCACCCTTACCATGTCCGAACAAATCTTCAATGTCTCTCTTCGGCATCGCAGGTAGTATTAATCCGTCTGGCCCGTTCCGACGCAATTGCTGGACAACTTCTGTCGTTTTGTTCAGATACTCAAGATACGCGTCAATAAATCTTTGGTCGTCGCAACTCCATACGTTGGCCATTTTCGTTGGAACGTCAGTTGCAAGCCGGCTCAGTGAACGTGACAGAACTTCCCGCGTTTGGTTGCGAGGAAATGTGTGCGTGTGACAGGAGCGGCAATATCCGACGTATCTCTGAAGCAAACGCCTTACTCAGCGACAAAGAGACAACTCGAAACTCAATTTTAGATGCTTAGTCAGCCGTGTCGACAATGAATAGATCTTCCACTAGCTTTGAGTGCACAACAGACACAGACACTTAACACGCGCGCGCGCGCAGACACACACTCACACACCCGCGCGCACACACAAACACGCACACGCCTGCGCTGAAAGAGGGCGAATGCATGGCGACCAAGGTGAAATTGAAAAGCCCGAGCGCACAAACTGAATAGCATTGACGCTCAATACGCGACGGAACACACACACACACACAGTGCGGAATGAGGGTGAATGTATGGCGACAGCGGTGAAACTGGAAAGGCAAACTGAATAGCAAGGACGCAATCAATACGCAACGGCCATGAATGAATGAAATTTTCCCTGCTGGTTGAACATTCAACGCAGGCATTTGTTAGGTCAGGAAAAAGTGCAGTGAACACACAAACGTTCTTCACAGGTTTTATGCACCCGTTTGCTGGCATATGCATGTGTGGTACATAGCAGATGCGGGTCTTGCAGGCAGAAAACTTGTCATGATTCACGATTATCAGCACCTATTTTTGACATGTTGCTATATTTATTAAATATGAACTTCCGTACGTCTGTGTACTGCAACAAGTGTATTAATTTCTAAAATATGTCGACTTTTGTCATTTCTAAGCTGTCAAAGATGTATACTGAACATGTGCAGAGGGGTGGGTGGGTGTTTAACTCTTTGACGACGGAGCGCAATTTCTGACACACGATTTCCTATAGGAAATCGTGTGTCAGAAATTGCGCTCCGTCGTCAAAGAGTTAACGTCCTTTTCCACCACGTACGGGTGATATCAAAGACGGGGCAACGAGAAAAAGGCCAGCACAAATATTTGGCCACGACCGGGATTCGAACTCACGACCCGAGCATTGAAAGTCCAACGCTCTACCATTCGGCTATCCCGGCTCCCCCATGTGCAGAAGAACATCGATTATCAACAACAACAACAACAACAACAGAAGATAAATACGGACACATACAATTCTGCAGTCGACAAAAGGTGCATATTTATTTAAAGAAGAAAAAGACCATGATTTAATGCAACTACATGTGTACACCCATTCCTGATGGAGTAAATGTGAACAGAAACCAACTCCAGTTGAAAATATCACCACAACGAATGAACGATACAAAAAGCTGTAAAATATACAAGAGTACACGCTAACTGTAACACGTTAAACATAATTTCCAGTGAGAACGTTGTACAGGTTTTCAATCACGTTTTCATACAATTCATCTTCCGTTCTAGAGCATACGAATATATCTGCCACTGCAAAAGTCAAACCATACTTGGATCCACACACAAATCAAAGAATAGCAAGTTATCAGGACCTTAGCATAAGCCAAAGAAAGTAAGAAATGTTGTAATCACTGTAATGCCCATTAAAGTATACAAGATCCAAGTACATCCATGTCCAAAAATGGAAAAAAACTGGAAAACCACCCCAAAAAAGAGCAAAAAAACAAAAGTGACTAAACGCCCAACCTATTCGAGACATGTCAAGAATTGCACTAACAGCTGACTCTGGAGTGAAAGTCTGAGTACAGGTTTCTCATATTATGCTAAATTTCCGTAACGAACACGGCATATAATTATTGGCAATGTAAAGCTAGTCAGAGCAGCGCTTCATGCTAAGCTAAGCTGCATCATTAAAAGTTTCTCTTTTCTCTCAATGCTCGTGATTTCAGACAATGACGTTCCATTGATGCACGTGTGTGTGTGCGTGCGTGCGTGCGTGTGTGTGTGTGTGTGTGGTCGTAGCAGTAGTACTAGTGGTAGATGCAGTAGCAGTACGTGTAGTAGGAGAGAGAGAGAGAGAGAGAGAGAGAGGTATGAAGCGAGGTAGAGGGAAAGTGGATTTCGAAGGACGAAACAGAAATAAAGAGCAGTGTTTAGAACACACACTAAAGCAGTACTGAAACATAACTGTTGTCTGCAAAGGGAATTTAACGACAGTAGAGTCAAAATGGCAAGCTATATTGCACACTGCCAACTCTGTATGCCAGAGACAGAATTACTTTAAGCTGACGTTAAAAATCTTCCCGACCGACAAAAACAACAGCTCTTGCAGAACTTCAGAAAATCCTGAAACGTTGTGTAAAACTGATCAAAGAGCAAGAGGGAATTCAAGAGGATATTGAAGCATGTACTCTGTACTGAGGCAACCTGAGCAGAAAAAGTAAGCAATGGTGATTTCTCTTCATAAGTTTCAAGCCCTGGGTACTGTAATATCAGCCAGTGAAGAATGTCGTGATGGTGTAAATGATACACACAAAACCAAACAGGTGTCACAAATGCACGAACAAGCATCAAAACAATATATGAAAAAAATCAATTTCCCCCCAAATTCATCTGTTCACTCAAAACCACTAAATCCAACATAACAATACTGTTCGCGATTTACCGAAATATGCCTAAAAGAATTGTCTGAATCTGAGCGTCCAAAATAAGTTGATTTATTGTGAAGCTTTGAAGTTGACTCTGATGCTCCTGCCCCCTAGTGGCTGCACGGGACGGTAGTTGTCCTGAAGAGCTATCAAGGATCCAGACGCGTCCACCTCTCGAGACTTGAGGTTGCGGAAAGCCTCCATCTACAGACACATTACTGATCGTATTAGAATCCTTACTGGAATATAATTATGGTATTATTACTATTATTAACAGTACTCATCGTCATTTTCATAAACATGTATCACAGATGACGGGCAGGACATTTCAATCCATTCATCAAACGATTTTGAGTATTACATAATGACAATGTTTGCCGTACCTGTCGCTATTCTATAACCTGATTGGCGGAGGTGTCGACAGGTTATAGGAAGTGCAATTTGACTGGCGGAGGTGACAATGGATCATGGGAAGTCTCACCTGACTGGCGGATGTGACAATGGGTTATGGGAAGTCGAACCTAATTGGCGGAGGTGACGATGGGTTTTAGGAAATCTAACCTGATTGGCGGAGGTGACGATGGGTTATAGGAAATCTAACCTGATCGGCAGAAGTGGCGATGGGTCATGTAGAAAATCTAACTTAGCTGACAGAAATGATGATGGGTTTATGAGGTCTAACCTGCTTGGCGGAGATGGGGATGGGTTGTCTAAACACTGTCCATGTGACCACCTCACTGCAAGGCGGCGTTGTCAGCCCGCCAGCGTAGCGGTAGTAATTGTTGACATCCGAAGGGAACAAGTCCATCAAAGGTACTGGCTTCATTCCATATACAGTGCCTGCCAAAACAAGGATTGGTTGGTTGTTGGGAGCGTCCGTGAAGGTACAATGGGATATTCCAGATTATTTAAGATGTTGCAGACGCGAGAAGTTTCTCTTTTTTTTTTTCGCTAAATGTGACTAACTTGACAATGAAATTTCTCACAAAATACCGAACTAATAATCAACAAACTGATATGTCGGGCATCGGTTTAGTATTTTGTGAGAAATTAAGAGCAGATTTAAATTATTGTAGCGCTATGAGTTGCTTTCATGCGAGATTAAGCGCTAAACAAGTACTATTCATTATTATTAATATCATTATTCTGATTGCTCGTGTAAACCCCATTCAGAGGTTATTTCTAAGACGCAAGCAAATTTTGTCGACTTGCAGTTCTCGCGCGCCATCCATGGTTTTGTCGTCTGCTGCAAGGACCCCCACAGGGACCTTCAACACAGGTCACACTGTCGAAGCCATGTGTTATTTGTCAGTTTTTGATGACTGCTAGCGATGGACACACATCAAGAAGTGGCGATTATCAAACAGGGAAACATTATGCATACCAGGATTTGTTATTTTTCCAAGAGCGTGGACTATCCGTTTAAATCCTTTATTATCTTTGGACGAAATCTGCAACCGTGAAAGATGAATTATTATAAACAAATAACAACAGCGACAATACAGAATTCATCATTTTAGTTAGAAAAACCCACGTAATCGTTCTTTTTTTCTTTCATCCTGACTCTGACAGTCCGACATTTTTAGAAGGACTGACTGTTGCCTGCTGGCTTCTTGTTGAGAGGCCGGATCAATGCCTTGGCCGAAGGGAGAGTAGTGAGTTCGGACTTTAGAATTTGTTGAACAAGGTTATTTCCCTTAAACCGTACCGGCTGAGCACGATCGGTAAAGACAGCACTGTGGTTTATCACCAGGGTAAGGGTTAATATACGTACCTCGAAGAAAAATCCGAGCACAGCCAGTCCATCTGAATGTCCAACTGCTGTGGCCATGTCGCCATATTTACAGTTGTAGGCCACCACGTGCATCTGGGAGCGCAAGCAGACGAAAGCTGGTCAATGAACTATTGCATACACTGTGATATGATGATTTTTTTTTTTTTTTTTTTTTGCTGCCCCAACTCTTTGCCAACTCCAGTGGTGTTCCTCCCAGGTCATGGGTGGAACTCACGGAGGACTCGGAAGCTGGGACAATTTTTATTATGCATGATGATGGAGATGAGGATGATAGTAAGATGATGCTATGGAGGTCCATGTGGTTTGGGACTGCGGGACAGGGCCGCATTCCACGCTTCCTGTTATAAATATCCCGGCATTAACCAGGCCCGGGAACTACGGCACCTGCGGTGCCGGCCGTGTAATCATCCACATCATAACTGAGACGTGTCATACAAAGGGAAGCACCCCCAAAGTCGCACCCGTGAAGTGGGTGAAGCTCGGCTATGTGGCAACAGCCTCCCCATTGGGCCCATAGCACACCCGCTCTGGGTAGGAGCCGACCTAGGTAGGAAAAATCCCGCTTGCCTCGGCTGGGATTCGAACCCGGGTCTCCCGGTCCATGATCCGAAGTGCTAACCACTACACTACGGGGGCCGGTGATATGATGAATTTTGTTTCTTAGAAAGGATCGGGCATGGAAGGGGCGCTACTCGTCAGCGACCTGGTGGGGTCATTTTTCTCTTAGAAAACGAAAAGGCTGATAATTATCTGAATGTGCCTACAGCAGGCTTCCGCACTATACCTCCATGGGGTAAGTCCTGCCGTCCACAGTGTGTTCTGAGCCGCGGTCGTCCACGCTGCCCCAGTGGAAGTGGTACTGAACCACACAGTATGCATCGTCAAGTCCACCGCCACTCACGAATAGGTCACCGTCGGTGTAGGTCACTTGAGCTGTATACATCATCATCATCATCATTAGCGTCGTTGTCATCACTGACAGTCGTCGTCGAGGAACAAGTCGTTCTCGTCCTCATTACTTTCACTATCATCAACACTTGTATAATCTTCTAAATCATACATAAAAGAACATATTCGCCACTGTGTATTCGCCATCAAACCTAATGTAGAGTTCTTACATCGCGATCAAAATTGGTGGCTGTACGCAAGGGGGGCCTGGAAAGCATCTGGCGGAAAAAGAAATCCCGGAAAATGGTCGCGTTCAGTTAATTTTATCATCCACCTTTTTTCTACCGCTAGTTGTGCCTGTGGAGCCGCGATCGAGTCCGCTGAACACTTCCTCCTAGAATGTCCCATGTATACAGATGCTCGAAACGCAACAATCGACAACCCTGCCTGTCAGTATAAACATATAGATCTACTTCTCCACGGCAACACAGACTTTCCATTGTCAGTTAACGTACATATTTTTCACACAGTTCTAGAGTTTATCACACTTTCGGCACGTTTTTCTTAGCCACATAAATAAATATACTAGAACGTACTATCATCGACTGTAGCAGCTGACCGCCGTTGATAGGAAAATGCTCATTGACAAACTGAGACCTCTCTCTCTCTCTCTCACACATAATTCGTATACCGCCATTGCATATGTTGCTTAAATTGAATTTTTATTGAGCATGTCATAAGCATGTCTTGTTTATGCTCAAACTGTGTTTCTGTAATTTCAAAATAAATCAGTTTAAACCGTTTCCAAAGCACTCACGGGTTACTAATCAAACGGGTTACAGGTCCACAGGTAGTAAATCCACTGTTCAGTTCGGCGACTTAGCGTCTCGAAATTCTTTTTACCGCCCACTGCGCCATTTTCTCGGCAAAGCCCGCTACATCTGCTAGTAATTTATAACCATCCTACACTTTACGAGCCCATTCAAATACATATAATTATATATACGTACAAATGTGGGACGCAAGACAAAGCAGAACTTACGTGGGCGCTTCTGTTTTCTGGCGTTAGCGTTTCATTCGGCGTTTATACGTTAGCATAAAACCATTAAAGGCAAATAGGTCAGATGATCCATTACGAAGCATCAGCAAAGGGTAAGAGTTACGTCCTTTTGGAACCTCGCGAAAATGTTCCTCATGTATGATACTCGTATCACTATACACTTGGGTCGATGCCAGAGGGACAGAAAGTTCTCCTTTTGAACACCGAGAAGCAATGACACCCGAGCACAAGCACACCTTCTGTATCCAAAGTAAACAACCTCAAAACACCAAACAATTAACCTATGATATGAACTTTTCCTTCTTTGTTTGTTTATTTGTAGTTTTTTTTCTAGTCTTTAGCCTG
>JACVVK020000562.1:325000-369218 GCA_018292915.2 Batillaria attramentaria | reverse complement strand
AATAAAACAGCGGAATGTATGTGTTAAATATGAAGACAGCAGATAAAGATAAAGAACACTGAGTGGAAACAACAGACTGCGCTGGTCAGATCCATCTTGTCTTGAGAGAGAGAGAGAGAGAGAGAGAGAGAGAGAGAGAGATGATGATGATGATACGTTTTTTATTCAGGATAGAGCATTTAGGCATTGCTGCTAAAAGAAGAGAGAGAGAGAGAGAGAGATCTGACGTGTTTTTTTTTTCCCACTTGGAAATCCATGAGATCATTCTTTAATGAGGTCACAGTGTCGAATAAGATCTTTCCCACACTAAACCCAGACTGAGTGAATATTTTTTTTCTCCAAAAATAAAGACAATTTAGGTCATTTCAGCTGGCATCGAGTGTTCACTTGCACATGACTAAAGTAATTACGGAGTGTTCTTCTTCTTCTTCTTTGTCGTCGTCGTCGTCGTCGTGCAGTCATTTGCAAGGGTCGAAGAGGAGCGAAGGTCGCGCCAGGCTCACCTGTTTGCGTTTACTCTGCAGTTTTGTAGAAGGTGCGCTGACCTGTTACGTAATGCGAGCCTGACACTCAAAGCGACCCCTGCTGTATCGCTCCGTAGTGTGCGGGTGTGTTTAAGACTTAGGTGACTTAGGTACTGGTATATGAGGGTTTTTTGGCTTCTTTTTTTTTTTTTTTTAGGTGTGTGAGTACACAGGACTTTCATTTGTATGTGTGTGAGAGTAAGTTTAAGTTTTTCATAGGTGTGTGAGTACACAAGACTTATATATATATATATATATATATATATATGTGTGTGTGTGTGTGTGTGTGTGTGTGTGTGTGTGTGTGTGTGTGTGTGTGAGAGAGAGAGAGAGAGAGTATGTATTATTTATGAGTGTGCGAGTGTTTCAGATATAACCATGTTTGTCAGTGGTTGTATAAACGTGAGTGCTTCGGACTTATACGGACATTGAATTCACATGCGTATGTACTACCAGGTTCGGTTCCCGGCCCGGGTGAAATTTTCTAGTGTAAGGCAACAGACCACAGACGCAGATTTCAATTAAAAAAAAGCGTTATCATCCTTCGAGGCCTCTTTTTTATGTTGTTTCCATAGTAATGGAAACAACATAATAGGACGGGCTAAAATTTCCACGTTCATAGGTAAGCATCTGTGGTACAAACGCACGTCACTGCTGATCTCCCGCAGAGACGATTATGCAAGTGTAACTCTGACAATGACGTAAGAAAACTTGCGTCATCGATGCTGACGCGTATGGTGTTCCGAACGCACTTCTCCTCCTCAGTGAGTGCCGTCTGTGCGGATGTGTGTGCGTGTGTGCGTGTGTGAATTGTGTCCGGGCCCGTTTCTTCGAAGATACTTAACCGAATGGCTTCAAATTTGGGGTATCCAAATTTATCAAAATGTTACATTAGACGATTCAAGCGTGTGATGATTGCTTAAGTGATTTGGGAGTTATCGCCCTTTTGAGACAAGTTGGTTGTCTTTCGTGTACAGGCGTAATATTTATTTAAATCACTCAATTTTTTGGCAGTAGATAGCTTGAATACGGACTCTGAATTGATTCACTACTAGAAAATGGTCGCTCTTATAGTTTTCATGTAAACCGAGCCTGAGTTGACATTGCATGTGAACCCAGTTCAGATGCCTATTTCTCCGAAAATACTAAACCGATCGATTTCAAATTTGGGGTTTCTAAATGAATCAAGATTGTTGAATAGAAGGCCCGATCCAGGTACGATTGCACACATGATTTGCGAGTTATCGCCCTTTTCAAAAAAAGTGGCTTTCTGGCGTTTAAAGGCGTAATATTTACCTAAACCACTCCATTTTTGGGACATAGATAGCATGAATACGGACTCTCAACTGAGTGAATTTTGGAGGTTGTCGCTTTTATACTTTTGGCGTAAACCGTTCCTGATGAAAGTGCTGGTGAACACACTTTAGATCTCAAAATCGCTCCTACTATACATAGATAATGAGCCTGGGGTGCCATAAAAAATATACAAAAAAAATTAGAAAAATTCACTGCAGCCGTTGTCGTCAGTTGACTCGAAAATTTGTACTCGAAGCACATTTCCTTTACACAAGCCACACGCCTCACAAACATCGCAGAAAAGGCACACGCGCACTGACGCAAAACTGTATCAGCGTCAGTTTGCCGACGTCATGTTTGATTGACGTGGGGGTGTCGTCACTTTTCGGAAGTTCTCTATTTGTAGACGGGGAAAGCGGGAGTTTCATTGATGTAGTGAGCTTTGTTTTTCCCACTGACTCTCACTCAATAGCATAGTAGAGTGAGAGAACACCACATAGGTCTCAATGGAGCACATGCACAAACGCGGCTCGCGCAAGTCTGCGTGCGTGCGTGCGTGCGTGCGTGCGTGCGTGCGTGCGTGCGTGCGTGCGTGCGCGCGTATGTCTGTGTGTGTCTGTGCGCGCGCGCGCGCAGCAGACATAACACATAGTGAAAAAACGTTCGCCGCGCAGACTTGTCTGTTAAACACATTGAGCCGGTATAAATTCGATCTTTACACTGCGCAGCAGCAACACTTCAATTTTCATGGGGCTGCTTTCATTGCAAGAATTGTATCCGAGTCAAAGTTATTACGTCAAATGTATTATGCGTCATCCCAATGAGGAAAACGTCATAGATTTCAAAGAAAACAACTTGACGCCTCTCTTCCAAAATCAAGATTGGTCTGACAAGCCCGGTCAGTTGTTTCCATTCAGAGAGAGAGAGTGTGTGTGTGTGTGTGTGTGTGTGTGGTGTGTGTGTGTGTGTGTGTCCTCCCGTATACATGGCATTACAAAAGAACGACCGTGACGACAGCAGGTGATTAAATGGAAACAACATATTGGGCTGGTCAGTGGCCATCTTGTTATCTCTCCTGTGGAAGAAGTGTCCGTATTGTACTAGTACTGGATAGATCATGTGACACAGAGCACGACATCACATGACAATCAGGCATGGTCCCTGCTGGATGGTTCTTTCTTTCAGACAGAAAGAACAGAGATACGGCCTTTTGGGAAAATCCCCCCCCCCTAAAAAAAACAACAACAACAAAACAACAACAAAAACAACAACCAAAATAAAAAAACCCACAAAAAAAAAACAACACAAAACCCCAACAACACTGTCATCGATGAGCAAGTACATGTATTACTGCTCTTCGGGGAGAACTCGCTCCCTATGTCAACACAATCGACGACGAAACATTTTGACTCGGCACATCGGTGTTTCCGACTTCTTGTTCACGTACAAAACAACAGTAGCCTGTACCTAGCAAGCACTCCTGACTCAAATTTCGGACAGTTTTAACCAAGACTCATCAAAAACCGTTCTCAAAAAGTTCAGTCGAAGCTGGCGTCTCACCGACATGTATGCTGTTTAATGATTTGGCTGACCGTTGCAAGCCGGACGCAAATACCGCTGCTCAAGTTCGAGACGGCAGCAGACTTGACCTAACAAACACTGCGCTCTCAAATCAAAATCAGTTTCAACGCTAGGAAACCCCAAACCTGTGACATGAAGCTGAACAGAATTGACTGAGTCGATCTGTCGTCTGCTATCGGCGCAGAACCGGAATGGCAGCGGATTCGTTGTCTAGATAGATCTCCGATTGAACAGATGCTTCTTGAATCGTTTGAATCATGCATGCAGTTATAACATGTAGCTGTTGGTGGAAAGACACTTTAATCGGTGTACATGTACTACAAATATTGGAATAAACACCCACAAAGCTTTATATTTCGTGAAGAATCGCGTGCTCGAACCCTAATCGTGCAAAGCGTGAACAGACTGAGCTGTGCTTGATCGGTTTCGCATTCACCTCGCAAACTGACATTTCCTTGAAAGCGTTAGCATGTTTGTTTGTGTCTTTAGTCGAAGTTTAGAACTTGCATTTTTGTTTGGATTTGAGTTCGTGAGTGAATTGACACCGCCTTGCCAGCATAAAAAGGTACACTTTATTCTGTCGGGGTCGTGCTCTGCCGACGTACACACTCGTTCGTCTGCTATGTGCAGCCGCTGTCGACTGTCAGTTTTTTTTTTACTCGGATAAACGTTCAGAATATACCATAAATTGGCCTAAAAAAGGATGATGAAGCATTTACACCCCCATCAAGCTGTGGTATACCGACTCGTATTTTGATCCAAGACGCAATCAACCGTTCGGTAAAGCTCAGGGTTGATTTGCGTCTTGGATCAAAATACTCTCGGTATACCACAGCTTGATGGGGAATAACAGCTAAATATATCCCTATTAAACTAACGCTGCCTATGATACCCCCAAAATCACAAAAATCACAAACATCTAGCAGCCAAAGACTCATGTGTAAGGTAATTTTCACCACATTTCAGTATTCCGGGTTTTTTTTTTTGTAATGCTAACAGCGACCACCTACCCCCTCATTCCTCTGTCGTCTGCTGGCTCTTGTGCCAGCCGCGCTTGAATACAAATAGTCCATATGCGAGGCTCATGTCCCCCCCTGTTTTTACTATTACCTGGCATGAAACTTATTTACAAAGCCAGCAAAAAGCCGCAGATTGCCATATTTTTTTTACTCTGCACACAATTTTAATGCGGACCTGGCACCCAAAGCGACCCCTGGTTGACATGCAATTGTACTACCCGTTTCGGTGTGAAAGTTTCTAAAGTAAACGTCCTTGGTCCTCTTCCAAGTTCGCTTATTTGGTCCAGAGTAAACGCACCCACATACAGACAACGGTCAGCCTAAAAACAAGCGTGATATCAAATTCGTAAGTCCTTTTAAGATGAGACAACGGAATGGTGTGGGTTTAAAAAAAAAATCATTTTAGCAAACAAATCTTAGCGTCTTGACGCAAAGCAAGTTCTGTGTACGATAAAGTTTATGTAAAAGATTGCAATACCTCTGTGTTCACCGTCCCCCTGTAGATTATCAGCGGAAACTGTTTGCGTGCTTTCGCTTGGTGAAAATCTCATGTGTTGAGCCAGCCGGCACACAGATGCCGCGTGCACGAAAACATAACAGTTGTGTCATTTTCATTGGCTGAAGCCTGCAACCTCTCACGTAGTATAGCCCTTTTTTCCTAATCGTTTCCACCACCACGACATGAATGTTTCGGATCATCCGATCGGTCACTTTGTTTTGGCACTGCTGCGCTGTTTCTCTGCGCGCGTGCGTCAACTTTGGTAAAAACGTTTGTGGAGAGATGCCAACCAATGAAATGCCACGCTCGTTAATTAACACCAAACAGATTCTGCATATAAGCCGGGAGATTTGGGAGTGGAATCAAGACACCAGCCGAGGCTCTCATCATTCCTCCAGCAACGACTACGGTAAGCAGTTCTTTACTTTTTGCATGAAAATAACATTTTGGCTACGTGATAGTTTTGGGTTTTGTTTTGTTCTTTAGGTAGCGGCATCTTGTGTTTTTGCGTCATTGTGTTCCGGCCTGCTGCACATAACCTGCACGGATATAGATGTAGTACCCCTAACACACACCCAGCCTCTCTCCCTCTCAGACTGAGATGGAGAGCTCTCGCTTTCAAACATCTAAGGCTGTTTGCCATATGGAAGGATGTTTCACTGGCCATTACGATCGTTTTCGTGATTTTGTGGCTCATAATATTAGAGGAATACGATTTTGTTTGAGGGCACGGTCCATTCCTGAACAGACTGGGATTGGACAAAGCTTCTGAAAATAGCCACCAATCAGCGTCGTCTAGCTAGTCCTCAATCCGCCACCAGATTACGTCGTCTGCTCAGAACGCGGTATACTTCTAGCTCTACAACAACTAATAGGCCGGCCACAGTTACCACGATGATCTCAGATGCTGTAGTCTAATATTGCGACCCAAGTGATTGATTCTAGTGCGGCAGAGTCAGCGCACTGCATTCGATGAAAAGTTAAGCAGAAAACTGAACATTTATTAAAGTTCTGAGAAAAAAAACAACTGGAAGGCACTGCCTACAGGATAATGTATAATGCTTAAATTGTATAAAATGTGTATCTGTTAGACAAACCAACGTGCCTGTCGGTCAATATGCATCGGTGTGTGTGTGTGTGTGTGTGTGTGTGTGTGTGTGTGTGTGTGTGTGTGTTTAATATTCGCGATACAGTTTATTCCTTTTTTCAATATACAGGACAGCAAACACAAGGAATCCAGAGATGCATCGGTGCTTTTATATTGATGTGCCTGGTGTATGAATATATATAACTGTATAGTATGTCTGCAAATGGAAGCCAAAAATCAATACAATGCCAAATTTATCTTTAATGCTACAATATTTTATTTTCTTATCCACGAAAGGTTTCTCTCAGAAGGAAGCAGTCTGCCTGGTGCAAAATGTAAGTGTTTCAAGGTGTGTGTGTGTGTGTGTGTGTGTGTGTGTGTGTGTGTGTGTGTGTGGCAGGGGCTGTGTGTGGTTCATACAGTGGAATGGCTTCCGAGAGATTTTAATGAACGGAACAAAGACGATGCTAAGATAAATACACCACGAACCTAATGATGACGAAACAAAATCCCCACCGTACGTCATAGCGATAACACGTTTACTGTGTATAGATGTTGTGTTAGAAGTGTGTTGTCTGTACAACACTCGGTGTAAGAGTGAATATGCAAAACTAGCGGAATCCCTCCCACATTAGATCGTGTATGCATGTGGGGTTGGTGACCGAACCTACACAACAGCAACAGAACATCAAGCTAGAGAGGCAAGGGACTCTTTGGCTCACCTGTATCGCACTAGGAAGTGTCACTAGAACACTCTCCCAAGAAGAAACATACAACTCACAACAGGTAGTTTTAAGGCAAAATGTTGAAAATGTGTCCCCCTTCATCTATGTAAGCTGTGACTACAAAACACTAATTATTTCTAGTTTACTTTTTGCATTGTTGGTCACATGCTGATACGGCAATTTAGTGATGAAAATTGATTGTTTTGTTCGTGCTCATTCCTCAAGAAATGCCGATGTGCATCTTCAGTATCCGTTTCTCGAACATTGCTCGACTCGTATAACCTTGAACTTTAGTCTTATCCGTGTCTATCATCATGCCAAATTTGATGCTTTTGGCGTTTGTCGCATGTTGGCGCTAAATTATCTACCTTGGTTTTGAAATGAAATTTAATGTCAGCGCATGACCTCATATCTGGTTCGCCTGGTTCTAAATATTCTTGGAGGCAGAAATGTTACGTAACAATGTTGTGTTTAGTATCAATGTTCAACCCACTAACAAGAACATAGGACATTGGTCCGTTCTCTCTTTGCTGGTCTTCGGCTTGTGTTTGTGTCAGGGAGCCGGGATAGCCGAATGGTAGAACGTTGGACTCCCACTCGGGTCGTGTTCGAATCCCGGCTGGGGCCACATATTTGTGCTGGCCTTTTTCTCGTTGCTCCGTCTTTTATATCACCCTTACGTGGTGGAAAAGGACGGAAAACTCCCAAACACCCACACACCCACCCTTTGATATCACCCTTACGTGGTGGAAAAGGACTTAAACTCCCAAACACCCACCACCACCCCTCGAAAAAAAGTACGGAGACTCCTCGACGGGCTTTCAGTTAAGAGGTTTTCGTATTGGCTACAGCACATAGATGCAAATTTCAAGAAAAACGCTATGTATATATATTCCTCGTAAACATAACGTTGCATACGACACCCTTGAAATGCTTTAAAATTCACAAAAAAATCACAAAAATCATGCTGCCAAAGACTCATGTGTAGAGTAAATTTCAACAAATTCCAATATTCCGGTTTTTGGCAATGCTAGCAGCGACAACATACCCCCTCATTCCTCTGTCGTCTGCTGGCTCTTGTGCCAGCCGCGCATGAATACAAATCGTCCACAAGCCAGTCTCATTTTTCCCTAATTATACTATAACCCGGTATGAAGCTTCTTTACAAAGCCAACAAAACCCCCCAGATTGTCATTTTTTAGTCTGCACACAAATTTAAAAGGGCCAACATTTTGTAACTTTTCTGAAAAGGGCGATAACTCGCAAATCATGTGCGCAATCGTACATGGATCGGGCCGTCTATTCAAAGATTTTGATTCATTTTGAAACCCCAAATTTGAAATGGATCGGTTGAGTATTTTCGTAGATACGGGCATCTGAACTGGGTTCACATGCAATGTCAACTGAGGTACGGTTTACATGAAAACTATAAGAGTGACCATTTCCTAATAGTCACTCTGTTCAGAGTCCGTATTCATGCTGTCTACTGCCAAAAAAATCGAATGATTTAAATAGATATTACGCCTGTAAACGTGAGACAACCAACTTTCTCAAAAGGGCGATAACTCCAAAATCACTTAAGCAATCATCAAACGCTCGGTTGCTCTAATCTAAGATTTTTGATATATTCAAATGCCCCAAATTTGAAGCCATTCGGTTGAGTATTTTCGGAGAAAGGGGCCTGCACACACACACACACACACACACACACACACACACACACACACACACACACACACACACTATACCGCGTAGTCGGTTAAAAAATTTTGCTAGGGCAAGGGCAACTTTTTTGGATTTTGATTCCAACAGTTTACAAAGATTGTAGGTCGATTTGACTATAAGGAAACGAAGTGGTATGTGCTTGTTGCGTTCCTCTTGAAACGCCGGACATTCTAGAATGATCAACACACTGCTGCAGGTTTCCGTCTCTTGTGCTGCCGGTAATGCTTGCGTTCCTGTGTACAACAGAGGCGCTACAAATTGTCAATGACATTATGCAACCAGTGAACTTTGAATGTCCTGATGGCGAAAGCATCACGGTCATTCAGAGCTGGCACAGCGACTGGCATAATGACAGAGAGTGGGCTTTCGGGTGCAGTAAAGTTCCGGAACCAGCTACTGTGGGCAACTGCCAGTGGACAGGTGAGTAGTTATGAGTATTGTTGATGCGATTGTGCATTCGTTTGACACTGATTGCGTCACTGACTTTGCCTTACGGGACCCGTGGGCGGTCGTTGGTCTAGTGGATAACACCAATGTGACAGGCAAGGTTCGATGGTGTGTGAGTGTGTGTGTGTGTGTGGGGGGGGGGGGGGTCCACGATTGGATTTATTACCACTTTCATTTCCCGGCTCCCCGATACTGTTTACATAAATTTAGGTGCATTTTCGTCATACACAATACAGTACTAGTGCTGCCCAAAACAGTAAGTATTCTGAATCTGTCAGATATCCTGCTTTCACCCACATCACTCCCACCCTCCTTCAATACCGGGCCAGACGGTACTCGGTACACGCTTTCTGCTCTTTGATCTGGGATTGGCAGACACCGAACCTCCAGACAACCCGTTCGCAATGTTTGGAGCTCTAGGTTTCTCACTCTAACTTTGCAATTTCAAACTTTGAGTTGTAAAAAGACTTTTCAAATGCCACATTGTCCCGGTGTCGTATTTAAAATGTCGTTTCGTACCGGCATTGTCAATGGACTGTGCTTCAGTCAGATAAAAACTTTTCTGCTGCAGAGTAATAGATAATTGGAACAAATCGATGTTGAGTAATTTAAAAAAAAACAACAACAAAAAAAAAACAACAACAACAAACCCAAACAAACAAACAAACAAACAAAAACCCCCACTAACAACATAAACTAAAACACTCTCTCTCTTCTCTCTCTCTCTTCCATATTCTCAACAGACTGGCTGTACGAACTTGGCACTCACCACTGGCAGTACAGCTGCAACGGGAACAGTGTAATCAAGGGATGGTATAGTGAACACCACGACTGGTGGGACACACGAAAACACAAGCTGCAGTGCTGTGAGGTTCTGAGTAAGTTTCTTGGTCACCCTCGGTCATATCTTAACTAAATAGTAAAATAACACTATGGGTTTCAAAGTTGTGTGTGTGTGTGTGTGTGTGTGTGTGTGTGTGTGTGTGTGTGTGTGTGTGTGTGTGTGTGTGTGAGAGAGAGAGAGAGAGAGAGAGAGAGAGATGCAATTAGTCTAAGTCCTTGATACTCGTTTTTCTCTGTATTACTCGCATGAGTACTCGTTATTATTATTATCATTATTATTATTTGCCCTGCAGACGCCCCGAAAGATTTCACCTGTGGATGGCAACCTTGGGCTAACGAAGTTATGAAGCCAATGGACTATTCTGTCACTCCGTCTAAACAAATCATCCGAGGAGCAGCGGGTCATCATTACGACTATTATGAGTACGTAGTTGACGGGATGACTTACCGTGTGGACGACCTGACAGATGATCACCGACCAGTGTTTGGCATCACCTATATGTGGTGCAAAAATTTTAAACCTTCAGAAAACCCACCCACCCGTTCTGTACTGTGTGTGTGTGTGTGTGTGTGTGTGTGTGTGTGTGTGTGTGTGTGTCTGTGTCCGCCCTGAACCTTAACACTGGCATTTTCCCCTGAATCTACAAACAGCAGAGGCACCAAACTTGGCACGTTTATAAAAAAACCATAAGACTATTCAAAACATATCATTTTGACTGACCCTGACTCAAGGTCAAGGTCACTACAGCTGTCTGTTTGGAAATTTTACATTGGCATTTGCTCAGAATCTACATACACCAGAGGCTTTAAACTGCATGATGACAGATATTGATAAGAATTTCACAGATACACCTGTATTCAATGACCTTGGGTCAAGGTCAAGGCCATGCAAGCTGATTTGGGGAAACCTTTACATTGGCCTTTTCTCAGAAACGACAAACCTAGCGTGCTGATAGTGATGAGACCTACGCTGATATTCTATTTTAAATGACCTTGACTCAAGGCCAAGGTCATTAATACTGTCTTTTTGGACATTTTCAAAGTCTAGAAATACCAGAGGCACCAAACTTTGCATGATGATAGACATAAATAAGACCGTTACTGATATACCTGACTTGAGTGAAGGCCTTAAAAGCTGTTTTTGAAAAACTTGAGCGTTTTCTCAGCAACAACAAACAGCAGTGGCACCAAACGAGGCATGATGAAAGACAGCAATGAGACCTATGCAGACATAGCCTTTTGAATGACCGTGACTCAAGGTCAAGGTCATTAAAGCTGGCTGTTTTGAATTTAAACATTACCGTCGCAGAAACTACAAATACTAGAGCTGTCAAACTTGGCACAAAGATAGACATTGATAAGATCTTGACTACCAGAGCTGTTTTGGTGAAAATTGTAATCTTGCCATTTTTTCAGGAACTAAAAACACCAGAGACACTTTACTTGGCGGGATGATAGTGATAAAGTTTTATAAACATATTCTTTTGAATGGCCTTGACCAATCTCACAAGTGAGCCAAAGAAGCTTCTGCTATTGTTGTTGTTTTGTTGTTTTTGTTCTTGTGTTTGTTTGTTCTTTGTGTGTCTTGATCTTGGTTTGGTTTTTTCTTTTGTTCTTGATTTGTTTGTTTGTGTGTTTGTATTCAATGTTACGTTTCAGTTTTGCTGGCTTTAATGGTTGACTTCTGTCTGTGTAGTGACGACAGATGGTATTTCGAAATTTGCAACATCTAAAGACCCGGATGATGTGGACACCCCGGCGCTAACACAATGGTGCAAGGGAGACTACCGAGTTTTTCTGGTGTATCTTACCAGCACTTCTTTCCTGTCAGTCTTCGCGGTCGCGAAAAAATCTGAATAAAAACTCTTCTGCATCAATAATTTGTTGTTTTAGAGCATGCAATGAGGCATATGATCTGAAAAGACGGGTGTATGTACACACACACACACACACCCGGCGTCACACACCGTCACACACACACACACACACACACACAGGCTCTCGCGCGCACACACACACACACACACACACACACACACACACACACCCTAACCAGGCTGACACACACACACACCCTAACCAGGCTGACACACACACACACACACTGTCTCACACACACACGCACACACACACACACTGTCTCACACACACACGCACACACACACTGTCTCACACACACACACGCACACACACACACACACACACTGTCTCACACACACACACACACACACACACACACACTGTCTCACACACACACACGCGCGCACACACACACACACACACACACACACACACACACACTGTCTCACACACACACACACACACACACACACACACACACACACTGTCTCACACACACACACGCACACACACACACAGTGTTGCCAGTTTCATGCTAGAGCATCAGATCGGAGTAGTCTGGCGTGTCCACCACGATCTTTGAACATCACTTTTTGGCTATTTTATTTCATACAGCACTGCCCGACTGTGCCCCCCAAGTCGGCCCAACCAGTGAGGCCCCGGGCCGACCGGTGCCTTTTTCCTCTCGCAGTCAAGTTTTTGGCGAGGCCGGGTAGCGTGCGTTTTGCCCATTCTAACGCTAGACTACGGTCACTCTGATCTGAGTGTTCTAACATGTACCACTGAGTGTATCCTCAACCTGTCTCTTATTGATAATAATGATAATGATTATCATAGTTGGCGGCAACCCAAATGGGAAGCGACTGCTGGAACAGATTGAGCGGTGATCCCGGGTTCACCCCCTTTAAACTGACATAACGTGAACGTCTGTTACTGCGATATCGGCACAGCTGACGTTATCGGCACAGTGTGTTGAAAACAAAGGTAAACTATGCCCAAATGAATGTGGAAGGAATTTTGTTAAGATGTTCGGCCAGTGATGCCAAATGTCAACACCAAAATTTGGATGTAAATGTAGAACTTTTCGTATCGTTATATTTTTGCGTATTTTACCAAGTAATGACTTGCCCCTAGGAAATCCCCATTACTGTATGGAGGCGGTTTCCCACCGATTTCGCGCCACTGACACCATGCATCCTGCATCCGGCCGGCATCATCACGGCTGGAATTTCTTGGCGTCGTCCGTTACGATGCACGTGGGGCAATTTGTAGCCGCCGTGTTGTTTGTGACAGCATGCCTTGCGGTGAAAGACAAGAACGATGTAAGTACATTGTATAGACTGTTTTTGTTGTGTCTACCACCTTTTCACGCACGCAGAGAGACAGACACACAGCACAACACACACACACACACACACACACACACACACACACACACACACACACACACACACACACACATTCATTATATCCTCATTGGAAAGCAGTATCAACATATATGAATTGATTAAATCACTCATGACTAGATCAAGATGTCTAGATCTAGACGTCTACGTCTCAAATTGACGTAAGACGCGGTATATCCCAGGGAGGGTTCATTGCTGTGCCGATAACGTCAGTCAGCTGTGCCGATATCGCAGTAACAAATGTCCATCAGATGAATGTAGTAGAATGTAAAGCCATACATTGGTGAAACCGGTGTATTGTGTGAACGCAGCTTGACACATCCGCTAGAAACACCATATTGACTTTAACCACAAAATAAATAATAAATCTGTGGACGCAAGAGACGTTGGCGTATTTTACACATCTTGTAGTAAATCGATTCTACTATCGTCTGAACTTTGACCCATGACCCTCAAGCGCGTGCCGCCTGATAAAACTACATCGGCGGTTTCTTGTTGCTTGTGCTGAAGCAAAATGCACCCAAGATCGGTCTTCATCACTGGTGCCAGTCGTGGTCTAGGCTTGGAGTTTGTCAAAAGCACAAGCAAATCCGCCGACATATCTGCTTGCAGCGTGCAGAAACCCAGCAAACTGCAAACGAACTTCAAGCACTTGCGAAACACACGAGTGCCTTACGGTTGTCCATAAACTCGATGTGACCAACGACAGTGACATAAACTCCGCCTTTCAGCTGGCAAGCTCGATTTTGGAGGATGAGGGTTTGAATCTATTGATCAACAACGCTGGAGTGAACAGCAAGGTAGATGGGGGATTTTTGGAGAACCAGACGCGAGAGCGAATGCAGTCTCATTTTGATACGAATGCCACAGGTGGGTAACAATTTCATTTTTGTCCGGGTGATTCTCAGTTCGTGTTAAGTTTCAGACCCCCCCCCCCCCCCCACTCCCCGTTCGCTACTTTAGCTTCTTCTTTTATTATAACCTGAGTGTTATGTCAGACTCGGAGTCAAATAGCATTGTGCTGCATCCGTCTGTTGCGTATTCACGGTGTAGCGGTCGAAGGGAAGCAACTACGGCAGTCATTTGCTGGTGTTACTCCCCTTCAGTCAAGGTTGGGCTTGGGTGAAGTGTAATGTTTGAGCCACGTAAGGGCGATACCAAAGACGGAGCAACGAGAAGAAGGCCAACACAAATATTTGGCCCTCTTTCTTTTCTCCCCTGCTGTTTTTAAGTTGTTTCTCTATAGAGAAACAACTTTATGAGACGGGGCAGATTTTGCTACGCGCAGCAGCAAGTTTCAGTGATACAAAACAAGACTGTGACGTTTCTCCACACAATACTTACTTTCACGCACACAGTGACGTAACGAAATCTGCGTCATAGACACCTTACGTGCACACTATGCTGCTGCGTTCTTTTTGGCGGGAGTGACGTGTGTGTGTGTGTGTGTGTGTGTGGTGTGTGTGTGTGTGTGTGTGTGTGGACGGATGTAATGATGACTATCTCCTAAACCACCTCGTTGGAGGCCTTTTTACTTTGAGATAAAATGGGAATTCACCTTCTCCAGAGCTACCTTTCACGATTTTTAGCCTGCCGCATTTTCAGAAGAGTTATCGCCGATTTTAAAAAATCGGTCATGTTACGATTTTTTTCGAAAAAAATGTCCAGATGGCTTCATCTTCTGAAATTGGGAAGATCATCCAATTATGCTGCCTGTTTTCGTAGCACAGCTCTGTAGCTCTGACAGGTTTTGTGTAAGAAAAATATTTCCGAGGTAGGGGTTGTTTGCATATAAGGCGAAATATCTATGAAAAGACTCCTTCAAATTACTCATCATTCCGGTATTTTTGTCACTTATGCCAACAGCACATATGACATGAACTACTGCACTATTATAGCTTTAGTATTAAGAATATCAGAGCTTTTAAATAAACACATTTTTTCACTTTTCTGCGAGAAGTGCTGGTAAAAAAAGTTCCAATTTTGCAATTTCGTAAGTACAACCCGAGGCACTTAAGTCCACGTTTCATCAGCTCTCTAGATCTTCCAGATTTTATATCAAAATTAATTCAGTCACAGAAACAACAAGGAAATCACAAGATATGAAGAAGTATCACCTGACAGACGAGCAGCTTGAGGCTGACGTCAAATGTTTGGTTCACAGACAAAATCTGCAAGTATCGTCACTGCTTCCGACATTTCATCAGCCCCCTAGACCTTCCAGATTTCATGTGAAAAATAATTCAGTCGGAGAAGTCACAAAGCCAACAGGGAAATCACAAGACATGAACAAGCATCCTCAGACGATCTCAGTGCTAGAGGCTGACGTCAAAAGTTTACTTCACGGAATTGACGTCATCTCTCTCTCTCTGTATGACGACCTGCCTGAGGCTGACGGCAAATGTTTAGTTCACGGAACTGACGTGTCTCTCTCTCTCTCTCCTCTCTCTCTCAAGATGGCCGCCGGAGTAAGTCACGCTGTATAACCTCGGAAATCAGTGTGCTAGTTCGTGTTTTCTGAAACTCCATACCTGGACAATTCTTATACCTGCGGATTTCTCTTGTTATTGACTTTCCGATGGACAGTCTTGTGCTGTGAAAATGTGAGGAACCTGTAAGTAATTTGTGATTTTCATTTATCCTTTGTTTCACTCATATACTTTGTGGGTGGTGCTAAGCCCACGCCGATCCCTGTCTTCGCTTCGTGCACTGTGTAACAGGATATTTCCTGCACCAGGACCGGACGCCAGCATGAGCGCTCCAGTCGAGATGGCAATCTGCACTGTGTAAACATTGGCGGGGGAGGGGCGATTCTCCTCTCCGGTCACGCCTCACCGGACCTTGACTGCATCAATAAACATGTCTAACTCTCACTGATAGTCCCTCCTGGGGCTGACACCTTCCACAAGTAATCATGCGCTCTAAGTTTTGTACCCGGTCTGTGTACCGTAAGTACAAACTTTGTTTAGAAAACATCAATAGAACCCTCGATCCCATCCAGGTTAACTTTGAAACGGAGCCTTCCCATATTGCTGTCTGGAGGTTCGTACTGTGGATGCGGTATGTGGAAGAGATACCTGAGGAGTTGAAATCTACCTGGCTCGACCATGACCTACGCCACAGTACTCTCTCTACATCTGTGCCTTGTAGAGGAAAACCTCTTTCTCGTCAACTCCACCACACTCATCTACAGGTCAATCAGGCCGACAAAAAACTGTTCACCATCACCGTCTTCTACACGACCTCTTTAGTGCGTATCCAGGGCAAGGCATGCAAGAGATGGGTAAATGCGGAATTTGACAAGCTGAAGTCCCTTGTCAACCTAATGGTCCCAAGCTACCCTCTTCGCAGTCTCACCGTATCCTCCACTACCAAGGAGTCCCCTGCTATCGGCCCATCTTCAAACCTTGGCTCTGAATCTACCGCCGACACAACTTCTGACGACATAATCTCTTCGGACGACGAAGTGATCACTTCACCCTTTATCACTGAAGCGGATGATGACCAGGGCGAGACCACTTCATTCGACATCGAAACAGGCAACTCCAAAACAACTGTCAGTGAGCCAAGTGTGGTGGATAATACGCAGTCTCTTCTTGCACCTGATCGTGACACAACCGTGACGGAACTAGACCAACTCTCCCCTCGGATTTCTGAGCCGGACAGCCACGCCCACCACCCATCACCCTCGCTAGTAAGTGAGCAAAGTGGCCAGCAGCATGAAAAGGCAACCGAAACCAAAGGCGATGAGGCGGTATGCTCAAGACCATGTGCGGCGACCCAGTGCTCACCTGCTGAATGTGTGAAATGCTCGAGGCCTGTGCAATTAGAACGTTGCTATGACTGTACACTTGAAATGTTTCAAGACCTGAAAGCGCAAATGGACAGTAAACTCAAACTTCTCAGACAGAACTTTAAGTCTGAAATAGCTGACCTCAAACTTGAAAACGAAAATATGCGACAACAGATCTCACTCCTGACATCGAAATTCGGCAAGATCGATGCCATCGAAAGCAAGCAGAAACAGATGCTTGCTAAACAGAAGCTGACTACCAAGACCTCTGCTTCTGCTTCAGACTCACCGACAATGCCTCTCCTTCCCCATCTCAGGCCCCACCTTCCCAGCTGGACACTCATGACAGGAACATAAGTCAGCCACCCCTGCTACTTCTCTCCTGCAGGATTCCACTCCAAGTCTGTCAGATACAAATCCCGTCACCAAGCAGCAAGTGCCCGACCCCCCCGCTCAAAATGAATCGGATCAAACAGTCGCTGACGAAGGGAATGAACACTCACAGCCAACACTACGCAAGCCCTACAACATCCGGCTTCCCCCTAGCGGCAGGGTCACCACCCTCCTTATTGGCGACTCCAACCTGCAACGTGTTGACCGGCGGCGACTCGACCCTAGCGGGTTTACCTGTGTCCGCACCTTGCGTGGGGTCAAGGTTGGCCAGCTCACCGAGTGTCTAAGCCAGTGTGCACCACGTGACGACATCAGTCGTGTTGTGGTCCATGTTGGCACTAATGACTGTGCGCCATGTCACAACACAGACATCATCGTTCAAGACTTTGAACGTCTCACCGTTGAAGTTCGCCGGGTCTTCCCGTCTTCCACGGTGGCATATACAGCAGTCCTTCCCCAAGGTCGGACCTCTATAGACGCAATACGGTCTGTGAATAAACGCCTCGCGGATCTCTGTGCCACGTATAAAATCCAGCTTCTCCAAGAAAAGGCGTTCTACACTAAAACTGGTTCTGTCACGCCTGGGTTATTCAACAGAGACAGGCTACATTTGAACGAAAATGGAATAGCCTTGCTACTTCGGCAGGTGAAACACTTCCTGTTTAGTGATCTCAACCAGCGTCAGCAGCATATACCTGTTCATGTTCAGAGGCGGCTTGGATCTACAAGAGAACAACATAGGAGTGGTTTTCGTGATCGACAGTCTGTACGTAGGGAGAACGGGAATTACAGTCAAGACTTCCCGCCGTTATCTCAACAACCCGGCAGCCCTGAACTGCAGCGCAATAACATCTATGACAGTCCGTCATCCACAACCCAAAGCCTCATACTGCCCCTAACCGACGCTGGGAAACTGTTAGCAGTGCGACGTCGGTAGCCACTGATGTCAGACCTCCGTACACGGACAACGACGACACCATCCACGTTCCTTGTACCAGCGTACACCCAGTCACTCAGCAGTCAACCCCGCTGACCGCTACCACTTCACTAGCTAATAGTTCTGGCAGCGAGTCGGTTGTTTTCTCTGGCTCCTACCCTCGCGTTGCCACAGGTGCTGAAAGGCCTCACCAGGTGAATGGCAGCGGTCCGGTCCACGGATTACCTACAGATGATCTCTGGCAGCAGCCCTCTTTTCACCATACCGCTGGTCCTGCCCCTCCGGACTTTTTCTACGCGGGCAATGTGGCACGTGCCCCCGTGGCGTGGCCTCACCAGGTCACCACGCATGGATTACCGGTATCAGCTTTCCCCGTAAACCATCCTCCATATGGTCCGTTCCAGCTCCCAGCTCCCCAGTGGCAGCTGCCATTCTTCGCCAGCGGTCCAAGGCCACAGGCGGTGATGTAATCGGATTACCTTCTTCGGAGCCCTTAGTCAACGTGTGTTCTTGTATCTACTGTGCTGTGCTGTGTCTACTTAGTCCTTTGCTTTACTTTCTCAAGCAGGATACGTGAACGGTTATGTGCAGCTGTGTGTAGTCGTAAAGTTTTTGTGCCTTGACATAGGTCATTAACTGGATTAAGCCATGATTGTTGTGTGGATAAGTGTGTCTCTCCTGTGGTATTAGTGTATACCTTGTTGACTTTGCATTGTGCAAACGTGTCGTCACTTTTCGGGTGGAAACTGACTATTACTATAGACCTGACACACATTCGTGTGAGCGTTGTGCCACTCTCACAGGTGACGTTCGTCTTATCATAACTGAGCAGCAGAGTCAGTTGCTTTGTAGGTCCAGGAGTTCATTGACAGTTTATTGTGACGATATAATGTGAACTGACACTATTGGCAGCTCTCTTTGGGTGTTGTCAAGTTTCGATTCTAACACGCTTGCTCGAGCTGTGACTCGACAGTGTATAGTACTTGTGTTTTGGACGTTAAAGCAGTGTACGGCTGCTAAGTGTGGATATTACGCAGAAGTGCTGTGTTTCTTACCATACCTTTCCAATTTCTACTGATATCTTTAAAAACCGGCATTACTTGTCATTCTGTCGGTGGAATCTACCCTGGTATTGACACTTATAAGTGGGATTCGATTCTGTTCCCGGGAATCTTCATTCACGATGCCAGATGCATACATTAATGCAGCTGACCAAGGACTGAAAATCGGACACCTTAATGTTTTTCATTTATATCATAAAGTTCCTGATATATGTTTATTCCTTAATCAGCCGTCACACTTCCATCTCTTCGGTCTCACTGAGTCACGTCTTGATTCAAGAGTGCCTGACGAATGTTTACAAATTCCAAATTATTCTCTTATCAGACGCGATTCATCTACTCCAAAGCACACTGGCATAGCTGTGTATGCCCACTACTCTATAGAACACATGTTACGCAGACGTGAAGACCTTGAGACTGAGGAGTTGGAATGTGTCTGGCTTGAGCTGAAAATGCCAAGCTCTTCACCATTGCTTATTGGCTACCTATACAGAAATCCTGCATGCACTGTTGAATGGTATGGAGACTTCGTGCAGGCGATGGATAAAGTTAATGACACTGGAAAACATGTTCTTTTATTAGGCGACTTTAACATTGACATGCAAAAATCTCACTCTCTCTGGGAATCTACAACTGCCTTATTCGGATTAAAACAAATGGTTAAAACAGCAACAAGAATCACACGGTCTACCTCAACTTTAATAGACCATATATACACCAACAAACCAGACGCTGTTCTAGAAACAAATGTTCCATCAGTCGCCATTAGCGATCATTTTCCTATCACCTGTACGTGGTCGCACAAGCCACCCAAACAAAATCCCAACAAGCACTCTTACATTACATACAGAGCATATAAAAAGATGAACAAGGATGCTTTCCTATACGACCTCAGTCTAGTGCCGTTTACTAATGTGTACAACTGTACTAATCCTGATGACGCTCTCTCGTTGTGGTTAGAACTGTTCCTCGGGGTGCTGAATAAACACGCCCCGTTAAGAAGGAAGCGTGTCAGACGCCGTGAGCCTCCATCTTGGTTAACGGAGGAGATTAAACAAACGATGGCAGCTAGGAACGACGCTAAGCGAGACAAAAACTATGTTGAATTCAAAAGGCTGCGGAATAAAGTTAAATATCTGGTTAGAGAAGCAAAGAAGACCTTTGTGAAACAAACGGTTGAAAACGACAAACATCCTGCCTCCATATGGTCAGCCCTTAATACCCTGACTAATAACACTCGTTCACAGAAAGCTGACATCCCCATTGACATTACGCCGGAAATGTTTAATAATCATTTTCTCTCTGCCCCCCAGTTCTTATTACAATCAAAAGCCGGTCTCAGCCAGACTGCATACACCCCGCCAAACGTTTTAAAAGACTTTTGCAGACAAAGGTTATCCACTAATGACGTTTTCACTATCCCTCCTATAGCTGTACACGAAGTTGGCAGGTACATATCTAATCTTAGCAATAAATCGTCGTCTGGTCTTGACGGCATTAATGGCTCCATCCTACGCCTCTCTGAACCATACATAGTCGAATCCTTGACATACCTGTATAATTTGTGTATCAAAAATTGTATCTTCCCGTCAGCTTTAAAAAAGTCAAAACTTATTCCGATTCCGAAAACAAAAGATACATCTGACCTGAATAATTACCGTCCCATCTCTCTTCTTTCGGTCCTATCAAAACCACTTGAAAAACATGTTCACAAACATCTTTTACAATACCTAGAGGACCGATCACTTCTGCATGTTTTTCAGTCAGGTTTCCGACCTAAACATTCCTGTCATACGGCTCTAGCTCGTATAATAAACACCTGGCTATGTGAAATTAATGAAAGTAAGATGTCTGGTGCTGTATTTCTCGACTTAAAGAAAGCTTTCGACCTCATAAACCATCAGATTTTACTTGAAAAACTTGACATATATTTAAACAATAACAGCCCAGCTGCTCTTTCTTTCTTTGAATCTTATCTATGCGACAGAACACAGACTGTATATGCAAACGGTACATATTCATCTGAGGGAGTTGTGGCATGTGGTGTTCCTCAGGGGTCTGTATTAGGCCCTTTGCTATTTTGTATTTTTATCAACGATCTACCTCTATACATAACTGATCCTAAAGTCACCTGCGACCTGTTTGCTGATGACTCTACAGTCCACTCATCGGGAACTACTTTATCTGAAATAACGAGTAGTCTGCAACAGAGTCTTAATAATGTTTCGCAGTGGTGCAACAACAATAACATGTTAGTGAATCCGTCCAAAACAAAAAGCATGCTCATAACAACACGTCAGAAACATCAGCTTCAACCACTACAACTCAACCTTAGTTATGACTTTGCGCAAATTGAGCAAGTTCGTAGCCACCGCTTGCTCGGCGTAATAGTGGATGATTCTCTAAAATGGCAGCTCCACCTTGAAAATGTTTCAAAAAACATATCTAAAAAGCTATTTTTATTGTCTAAAATAAAACCAGTTGTTGATTTACAGACGCGCAAGCTATTTTTTAATGCGTATATCCGACCAAATATAGATTATGCGTCAACTATTTGGGACGGTTGTGGTGAACTCCATGTTAAAAAGTTAAATTCCTTGTACCGACGCGGCATTAAGCTTGTTCTTCCCGACCCCACTCTCACCACCGATGAAAGGCTCACGGTGCTAGAACTTCTACCATTAGAAAAACATTTGGCCCTCAACAAATGCCTGATGATGCATAATGTTCTGAAAGGGAAAGCCCCTTCCTACTTGTCAAAACTCTTCAGGCCCAGTGACACCCGATACAGCACCTCTAGGAACAGTCTATTTGTCCCACGTCCACGTCTAGACTTGTTCAAGTCTAGTTTCTCCTATTCTGGTGCATTCATCTGGAACATGCTACCACCTGAGGTCCGACTAATTAACAATTTCTCAAGGTTCAAAGTTCACGTGCGTCAGAATTTTCTGACTAATAAATAATTTCTCACGGTCCTCACTAACCATGGTAAAAAAAAAAAAGTCTTCCCTTTACTGAGTTTTTAGTTCTTTAGAATTTGTTATGAGTATTTCTCTTGTATTTTGAGTTGATAACTTCTTATTCTTTGCATAAGCATTTACACTGTAATGTTCCTGAAATGTGCTGTAAAGCGTGAAAGTGCTGGTCAGTCCGTGCGCGCACGACTGTGTGTGTGTGTGTGTGTGTGTGTGTGTGTGTGTGTGTGTTCTGATGCATTTTGAGTGCTTTATTAGTGTAGCAAGGACAGATAGTAAGAGAGACCTGTGCGTCTATTATCTCATCCTTGGAAAATAAAGTTTCAGTCAGTCAGTCAGTCAGTCTCTCTCTCTGTCTCTGGGGAGCCAGGGTGGCCGAATGGTAGAGCGTTGGACTTTCAATGCTTGGGCCGAGAGTTCGAATCCCGGCCGCTGGGGCCAAATATTTGTGCTGGCCTTTTTCTCGTTGCCCCGTCCTTGATATCATCCTTTTGTGGTGGAAAAGGACGTTAAACTCCTAAACACCCATCCACCCACCCTCTATCTCTCTCTCTCTCTCCCCCTTCTTCCCCCACCCGGCCCCACCCCCAGTCACGTGGCTAATCGGTCGAGGTCGTAGAGGATCTAGTGTCGTTGGTAGAACTTGGAGAGGGGAGAACCGGCAACAATAACAACAAAACAGACAAAATAATATGAAGTTTGGAGAAACAACTTTGTAGGACGGGGCCGTTCCTCCTTGTTGTTTATTTTGTTTGTTTTTTCATTTTGGTCTATCAGGATATGGTTTTACATAAACCTGCATCCATTCTATGTGGCAGCCCCAGTGCTGATCTGCCAGAAGTTCTTACCGCTCCTGAAGAAAGCGACAGAGAGCAGATCCAGCCAGCCAATGAGCTACAGCAAAGCGGCCATCATCAACGTCTCCTCTCTAATGAGCTCCATTGACTCGTCCCTCAAGACTCGTGGGAACAGCTACCATTACCGCGCCTCCAAAGCCGCGCTGAACATGGTCACCGCTCTCATGTCGGTGGAGCTGAAGAGTTTTGGGATTCTGGCAGCCGCTATCCACCCGGGGTGGGTGAAAACGGACATGGGTGGGCCCGGTGCTGATTTAGATAAGAAGCTGCTGGTCGACCATCACCAGCATGTCGGAGAAGTCATCGGGTCTGTAGCATAATTATGATGGGAAGATAATCCCCTAGTGAATGATTTGAAGGGGTATCCTCCCCTTAATGAATGATGATTTGACGGGGGTACACTGCTTTGCTGGTTGATATGAAGGTGTATACTCCCTTGGTACTGATTTGGAGGGGTTCACTCCCTTCATCAAGTTCATGGTTGATTTGAATGGGTACACTCCCTTGACAAAGTTATGTCCTGTGCTCAGATGAATGATTCTTTACTCTCTTGGTGAATGATGATTTTTCACTGTTTTGGTGAATGACACATTTTTACAACCTCACTGAATGATGATTTTTCACTCTTTATGTAAATGACAAATTTTTACAACCTTAGGGAAGGATGATTTGTCACTCTTTTGGTGACTGACAAATTGTCACTACCTCAGTGAATGATGACTTATTCCAGCAGCACCAGCACTTAACAAAAGCGGTGCTTGTTTATGCTTACTATTTGTTTACTTGAACGCCTTGTATTGCAATAAACTTGTTTAAACCAAGAAACTTATTTATTGCCGAAATATTGATGCTTATTACTTTGAACCGACACCGGCCACGTGCGAGCGCGACCCTGCGCCATCTTGAACTCAGATAAGTCAATCAGAGAACACTTCGGCCTTCGCTAGCGTGTCCTCGCATTGCAGGCTGAGCAAACTCCGAATAGTCCGAAACGGCCTCGGCGAGGAAAAATTGTCATTTTCCCTCGCAAATAGCATTTGGCGAATATGTTCGCTAGATTAATAACGGCGTTTAACCAGCTGCCGCCTTCCAAAGTAATTAACTTACCAAGGGGAGAGGGGGGTTAAATTGTACAAGAGAGATAGAAGGCTTAAAGGATAATGGTGTTCTCTCTTCCCCTCTACACTGCCCTATACTGACCGTACCCACGTCAAATTATCCCTGTCTATAAAAACAAGATAGCCACCAGCCTAATAATGGCAAAGTATTGTTTCCATTAAGTGACCTGCTGTCGCCACGGTTCGTTCTTTTGTACGGGCAGAGGGGGTTAGATTGTACAAGAGAGATAGAATGCCCAAACGGATAATGGCGTTCTCTCTTCCCCTCTACACTGCGCTATACTGGCTGTACCTAAGCCATATCATCCCTATCTACAAACAAGAACAACAACAACAACAACAAAAACCCAAGATGGCCATCAGCCAAATATGTTGTTTCCATGCAGTGACCTGCTATCGCCATTCCTTCTTTTGTAATTTTTTTTTTCTTTGATCTTTGTGATGCGTCTGGTCTGTGGAAGAAATGTGCTTGGGGCACTGACAAACATTCAACTGACGATAACGGCTGCAGCGAATGTTTCCAGAGACACATTATCTACCTACAGTTTGAGCGGTTTTGAGATGTAAAGTGGGTTCACATGCGCCCCAAATGAGGTACTCTTTACGCCAAAAGCATGAAAGCGACCACTTCCAAAATTTAATCTCTTCTGAGTCCTTATTCATGCTATCAACAGCCAAAATATTGAGCGATGTAAACAAATTCTACGGCTCAAAACGCCACATGACCAACTTTTCCTGAAAGGGCGATAACTCCAAAAGTATTGTCACAATCACAAATCGCTCGGAGGCTCTAAGCCACAATCTTGATGAATTGGGGCAACCTAAATTTCAAGTCATTCGGTTGACAATTTTCGGAGAAACAGGTTCGGATACTATAGCACGCGCGCGCGCGCGCACACACACACACGACACTCATCATAGGCCGAGAGCACGTTCTGATGCACCATACGCGTCAGCCATGACCTACGTCATTGTCAGAGTTTTTTTTTTTTTTTTTTGCTGCCCCAACTCTTTGCCAACTCCAGTGGTGTTCCTCCCAGATCATGGGTGGAACCCACGGAGGACTCGGAAGCTGGGACAATTTTTATTATGCATGATGATGGAGATGAGGATGATAGTAAGATGATGCTATGGAGGTCCATGTGGTTTGGGACTGCGGGACAGGGCCGCATTCCATGCTTCCTGTCATACATATCCCGGTATTAACCAGGCCCGGGAACTACGGCACCTGCGGTGCCGGCCGTGTAATCATTCACATCATAAGACGTGTCATACTAAGGGAAGCACCCCCAAAGTCGCACCCGTGAAGTGGGTGAAACTCGGCTGTGTGGCAACAGCCTCCCCATCGGGCCCAGAACACACCCGCTCTGGGTAGGAGCCGACCTAGGTAGGAAAAATCCCGCTTGCCTCGGCTGGGATTCGAACCCGGGTCTCCCGGTCCATGATCCGAAGTGCTAACCACTACACTACGGGGGCCGGTTATTGTCAGAGTTTCACTTGCAACATCATCTCTGCGGGAAATCGGCAGTGACATGCTTTGCACCACAGAGACTTTCCTGTGAACGTGGAAAATTTAGCCCGTCCTATGATCCTGTTCCATTACTATTGAAACGACTTAAAAGGGGTCTATTCACACGAAACACAAAGTCAAATTCGCTTCACGACCAGGTTGAGTTCCTGGCCCGCGTGACTATTTTCTAGTGTACACGTGCACTTGGTCCGCTCCTAAGCGTGTCGGCCAGGTTCGCTTATTTGGTCTGGAGTGTAAACGCGCCCACTTACAGACAACATTCACCCTAAAAACGAGCACGATATCAAATTCGTAAGTCCTAAAGCCTGGAAGGATCAGATGATCCATGCATGTATTTATCTGGCCCCATGGGTTCGCCTTCAAGCGGCGGGGTTGATTTCGCTGAGCTTGCCCACCCCGTTTGCTTTTTCTTTACTCTCATTTCTGCCTCCATCGGTCCATTCACCTGTCTTTTGCTCTCTTAAAATCTCCTCCGGGAGGGGGGGGGGGGGGGGTCAGTAAGCGGGTGTCTGCTGACCCTTGGTCCAGTGAGACATCTGAGGGTCGTTTCTACGGGCCGACTTCACTGGATTCCCCCCACCTGGTCTTCACCCTGGCGGGCTTTGTTCGCAGCGCCCTGCTGGTGCTGCTGAACACCTCTCATGTTGAGGACCTTCACAACGCACCCCTCTCTGGTGCGTTGTTTTCCCAAACCGCCTCACGGCGGGGAGGTTCCCTGTTGGGGCGGTCTCTTCTCCAACTGCATCCCAGGCATGTTGTCTTCATTGGCAACTAAGGAATTTTCTATCTCACTCGGTCTATCCCTCACCAGCCTATTTGCCTGTCTCCTCTTTGAAACCTCCTGAATTTAGCCGCTCTGTCCTTCCTCATATCTGTCATCTGATTTCTTTGTTCGGCCCTTTCATCTATATTTCTTCTTTTTAAGCCCCTTAAGTACGTCTGCACTACCAGTAGCTAAGAATAAGTAATGTTGGGCATATGCTGCGAACTGGTTTATTGCGCCTAGGAGATGTAAGTTGCAATATTTGCTGTATATGCGCTTAGTATTTATCTTTGTTTTACCTACTTGTTATTGCTATTTTTTTCTACGCTTTTTTGTAATCCGGAGTTCGAGAAATTAACATGAAGGTGCAGCGTCTCCTGCATGTCCTGGGTTTATACCGCCCTGTAGACCAGTTTGCATCCTTTGTCCAACGTTACATTTTTATTTATGTTTTTTTCATGTAGTGCAGGCACACTCAGCCTCGAATTAGTCTTTGTGGCTTGCGCGGCTTTAAGCCATAAAAACTCACTCACTCACTCCGCATGTATTCATTTATTTACTTGGAAAGCGCCTAGAGCTCACCCGAGAATAAGCGCTATAGAAATCTGCATTATTATTATTATTTATTATTGTTGTGAGACAACTGAATGTGATTGTTTTTCATCCTAGCCTACAAATCTTAGCTTCTTAGTGCAACGCAAGGCAACTTCTGGGTACGATAAAGTTTACTTAAAAGATTCCAATACCTCTGTGTGCACCATCCTCCTGCAGAATATCAGCGGAAACTGTTCGCGTGCATTCGCTTGGTGAAAGTCTCCTGTGGTGTAAAAGGACGTTAAACGGCAAAACACCCACCCCACTACCACTCATGTGTTGAGCCAGCCGGCGCACAAGTGTTGCCGTACGTACACGAAAACATAATGATCTGTACAGCTGTGTCAGTGTCATTGGTTGAAGCCTCCAAACTGCACCACTGACCAAGGGGATTGGGGGTTAGTTTTTCCTAATCGTTAAAACCACCAAGTCATGAATGTTTCGGATCATCCGATTGGTCACTTTGTTTTGGCACTGCTGCGCTTTCTCTCTGCGCGCATGCGTCAACTCTGGGGAAAACGTTTGTCTGGAGAGATGCCAACCAATGAAATGCCATGCTCGTTAATTAACACCAAACAGATTCTGCATATAAGCCGGGAGATTTGGGAGTGGAATCAAGCTTCTCCTGACACCAGCCGAGGTTCTCATCATTCCTCCAGCAACGACTACGGTAAGCAGTCCTTTACTTTTTTGCAGGAAAATAACATTTTGCCTACATTTTGGGTGTGCTTTTGTGTTCGTATGTTCCGGTCTGCTGTACATAGATGTTGTACCCAGTCTTAGTCACCAGTGCGAGAGGTCAGGCTCGAGTCCCACTCGGGGCGGAAAATTTTTTCTTTCTCGTACGTAGCCGCGAAGTAGTCTTTGTAGGTCGCGGGTGTAAAGCCCTTGTCACGACCGTGTGTGCTGCAATGTATAGGTGTAAGACTGAGGTGCGTGCTGTTTCTTTACTCTCACTCACACGCAGTCGCACAACAGTAACTGATACCGAGACGTGCGGGGATTCACACCACCACGATATTATTGACAAAACGAACAGTCATTGCATAACACGTCACAGTACAGCTACAATACCAATGACATCAAGAATAGGCAAGGCAATCAATCAAGGCAATAAATACTATGCCTAAAATACAAATGATATAAATAATTGTATCTAAGAGCGCTCAGAGCATTTTAACGTGCACGGGATGGTACCTTCAACGATGGTCAAGCGCGCAGACGTGCAGATGTGCAGTTCACAAGCCGCAGACAACACCACAGGCGGCGGAAAATAGAGCTGGCTCGGCAGCTCTACAAAAGCATCACGGCAACCGCTGATGCTCTAGTGGACCAGCACCCACGCTGAATCCCACATACGGGCAGTCAGGCTCCCTCCCCTTCAGTCGTCGCAGGGCCAAGAAATCCTCCACGGGACAAGGGACTACAGGGCAGCTTCTGGCTCCCGAAAACAGCCACTCGGGCTAGAACCCCTGTGCAACAATACACTATTGTAAGTCCTTGGGCTCAACCAGCACATACTGCCTATCTATGGGATAATATTAACCCATGGCACAAACCAGCGAACGCTTCTATGTTACGAACGCTAAAGGCAACTGCACATACTAAACGCTAAAGGTAGACGCCTACAGCTGTCACATCGGACAAGTCAGCAGAATATACAGACAGGTCAGTGTTAAACTCACTGGTAAAACGGCTAATAACCAAACATACTTAGCCGACATAACACTTCGGCCACAATAGTCAAGTTTCATACTAACTTCCTGACCGTTGGTAATATCTACACAAGAGAAAATAGCTAACCTGAAACATAATACGGGAAATAACAGATATGAACCATTTACCTCCATATGCAAGATGCGAGGGGTTACAGACGGTAGACCTTAGAAGACAACGGACGAAAATACGTGCCATCTCTGGAACAGCCGTGTCGGTACTACCGGGCCAAATGCGAATAGCAAGTGAATAGCATGGTTTTTATACTGTTAGGGCGAATAGGGTGAGTATCGCACAGGATACACCTGCATCACGTGTAAAACGGGTTACCTGTATCGACTTTAACAAGGGAAACGGACAGGTCAGCATATTATACACAAATGTCCCGTGTAAAACCTTCACTAAGGGATACATGCGTGGCCCGTGCAGAAAACAAGGCACGTGTGCCACACAGAACATAGTTACGATGCATACGGAAATCATACCAACCCGTCATACGGAAATCATAACAGCACATGATTTACCCTAAGTCACGCATCCGTGACAGCCCTCAATAACTGACTGACTTCTTTCTTGTACGTGACACCGTTCATTCGGGCTGACCATCGGGGGGTTCTCTCCGGGTACTCCTTCCTCCCCCTCTGCTTTGGAAATGTTCTGCCCACAGAATTCAAAAATAAATGCAATTCTAAAATTCCGAAACTTAAATTGCTGAGCTGGCCCTTCGTACCACGTGATTGGAATGTGTTCATGTCCAGTGAGTGAGAGAATGCGTGTGATTCTCGTGAGTGTGCGTGTTCGGTTTAGCTCGCGGCGCTTTGAGCTAACTATTTGGGATAAAGCGCCTATATCATTAATGCGCTTTTTATTATCATTATTATGTTCGTTACGCCGCTGAGATACAGACTGTCGCTTTCGAAGCTCTAAGAAGGATGTTTCACTCGCTATTAAGATCTTTTTCCTGATTTTGTGGCTTATAATATATAAGAGAAATACCATTTTCTTTGAGCGCACGGTCCATTCCTGAACAGACTGGGACTGGACAAATCTAAAAATAACCACCAATCAATGCCGTCTGGCTAGTCTTCGGTCCGCAACCAAGTAACATCGTCTGCTTAGAACGCGGTGTATGTCTAGTTCTACAACAACACATACGCAAATCTTCTAAAAATAACCACCAATCAATGCCGTCTGGCTAGTCTTCGGTCCGCAACCAAAAACCTCGTCTGCTCAGAACGCGGTGTATGTCTAGTTCTACCACAACTCACACGCCGGCCAGAGTCACCACAATGATCTCAGATGCTGTATTGTGACCCAAGTGATTGATTCTAGTACACAGAGTCAGCGCATTCGATGACAAGTTTTCCACACTCTGTTGTACGCCTGTCATACGTACTGACACTTTCAATGTGATCACAATACATCGGATTAGAACACAAAATTTGAACACGAAAACTGAAACCTGAAACTTAAAGTTCAGAAAGAAATGGAAGGCACTGCCTACAGGAGAATACATTAAATTGTATAAAATGTATTACTGTTAGACATTCCAACGTGCCTGTCGGTCAGTATGCATCATTGGACTTATATTATTGTGCCTGGTGTATGAATATATGATACAACTGTCTACTTTGTCTGCAAATGAACGTCTTGTTTATGTGTTCAAACTGATTCTCTGTATTTCCTCCAATGCAACGAAGTAAATCTGTTTAAATCAAAAGGCAAAAATCTATACAATGCCAAATTTATTTTGAATTGATGCTACAATATTTTTTTTTCCACGAAAGGTTTCTCTCGGGACTAAGCAGTTTGCCTGGTGAAAAATTAAGTGTTTCACGGTCTGTGTGTGTGTGTGTGTGTGTGTGTGTGTGTGTGTGTGTGCTGCGCAACTTTACATTCAAATAACTACCGAGACGTTTCATTGAAAAGAAGACGATGTTGCTGACAGAAATACTTCGGGAATTTCGTTAAACCCAAGCACAAATGCCCATCCTTCTATGGATAACGGATTTACTGTGAATACGTGATTTAAACGGGCTAATTCCATCTTTCCTACGTCAACTTCTGTTTCAGAACAGTTTCGGTCGTGGGTGCGCCTGTACCCTCGAAATACCCTATCTTGATAATTAGTACAGCTCTTGATGCGTTACAGTGCTGTTTCCACTTTGCGTGAGCGGTCGAACATTCAAATTGTGCGACTGTTGTTACACTACTAGAGCGCTCAGTGTGGGTCGCCGCGTCACCGAGTACGCTTCTGTTGGCTCAGTGTCAGCATTACAGACGCTGTCACTGTACAGGTGTCTACGTGGTGTTATGATAGATACCACGAAAACAACTTAGAAAGAGCTTTGAACAAACCTCCAGCAAAATGAGCGAATTTGTTCATGATCTACTCAGTTCGTACAACCAGGGAACAGGGAACCAGTTTTTAATCTGGATCCCGGGTCATCCTAAGAAAACAGGTGCGCTGACCGGGCTGCGAAAGCTGCCGGCGATGGACCTGTGGAGGATGGGCGAAGGGCCTGTGGTGCCGCCCTCCCGGAGAACAAACTTAAGCGTATGTTACCAAGCATTTGTGATAGTCTGCCTTGCTGCCGGCCTGACCAGCGCGAGAGGACCATTCTTAGTCGGCTCCAGAGTGGGCACATCCACATCACGCATCCCCATCTGTTGAAAGGGGAAGACCCCCCCCCCCCCCCCACGGTGTGTCCCGTGTGATGAGCGCTTCTTGATTTCGTGCGTGGATCTCGCCGAGAATCGAGACAAGTATTATCCTGCTGATTCACTGAAGGTGTTGTTCAGGGATGTTCGCCCCTGACAGCATCTTCAATTTCCTACAAGAGGCCGAATTGTTTTCTATATAATAAGCGGCTAGCGTCTGTGTGTGTGTCTGTGTGTCAGGGGTTGGCGTCCAAACGAGTCAGCCGATTGCCACCAAATTTGCCATGAGCCTAGAGGGACACTTGGGGGGAGAAAACAGTACAAAGAAACAAAATAAAGTCTATCAAGTTTGGTGAAATTATACAGAGAAATGGCGATATTAAAAGAGCGAGATCGAGACAAGGAAAGTAATACAGGAACGTGTCGTCCACACCATGACCTGATTCAACTAGGTTGCTCCCCTTGGATGAGGGTTTATCGTGAATTTATCACATGTACGTAGTGCAACAGGCGATAGAAATTCTTAGTCTATCAGGTTTGGTGAAATTAATTCTGAATTTAGTTTTGCACTCCCGAGGGCTGTGGTTGTCTCCCCTGAGCTACTCCCTAGCGCAGTAGTTATCTGCCCCCACTCCCTAGCGCTGCCAGAGGCAGGAACGCGGGCAAGAAATGCATGGACACCATTGGAGGTGTTGAAAACACTGAGATAACAGTGTGGGAGGTGCTGGAATGATAGTTTATTCTCTGTTGGACCGGCACTCTTTACTGATCAGGCCAAATGCGGGTTTCTATCTTTCTGTGTAAATTACATAGAGAGAGAGAGAGAGAGGGGTGGGGGGTCAGAAGACAGAGAGAGAGAGAGGGGGGGGGGAGAGTGTGGTCTGTGTAAATTAAAGAGAGGGTGGATGGGTGTTTGGGGGTTTAACGGCCTTTTCCACCACATAGGTAAATGAGAGAGAGAGAGAGTGTGTGTGTGTGTGTATGAGAGAGAGAGAGAGAGAGAGGGGGGGGGGTGGGTCGGAAGAGGAGAGAGAGAGAGAGAGAGAGTGGGCTGGGGAGAAAAAAAGACTCACAGACACACATGAACCCATGATCCCAGCAGTTTACAAAGATTGTAGGTCGATTTGACTCTTAAGGAAAGGAAGTGGTATGTGTTTGTTGCGTTCCTCTTGAAACGCCGGAAATTCTAGAATGATCAACACACTGCTGCAGGTTTCCGTCTCTTGTGCTGCCGGTGGTGCTTGCGTTCCTGTGTACAACAGAGGCGCTACAAATTGCCAATGACATTATGAAACCAGTGAACTTTGAATGTCCTGATGGCGAAAGCATCACGGCCATTCAGAGCTGGCACAGCGACTGGCATGATGACAGACAGTGGGCTTTCGGGTGCAGTAAAGTTCCGGAACCAGCTACTCTGAGCAACTGCAAGTGGACAGGTGAGTAGTTATGAGTATTGTTGATGCGATTGTGCATTCGTTTGACACTGATTGCGTCACTGACTTTGCCTTACTGGACCCGTGGGCGGTCGTTGGTCTAGTGGATAACACCAATGTGACAGGCAAGGTTCGATGGTGTGTGTGTGTGGTGTGGGGGGGGGGGGGGGGTCCACGATTGGAATTATTACCACTTTCATTTCCCGGCTCCCCGATACTGTTTACATAAATTTAGGTGCATTTTCGTCATACACAATACAGTACTAGTGCTGCCCAAAACAGTAAGTATTCTGAATCTGACGGATATCATGCTTTCACCCACATCACTCCCACCCTCCTTCAGTATCGGGCCAGACGGTACTCGGTACACGCTTTCTGCTCTTTGATCTGGGATTGGCAGACACCGAACCTCCAGACAATCCGTTCGCAATGTTTGGAGCTCTAGGTTTCTCACTCTAACCGTGCAATTTCAAACTTTGAGTTGTAAAAAGACTTCAAATGCCACATTGTCCCGGTGTCGCATTGAAAATGTCGCTTCGTACCGGCATTGTCAATGGACTGTGCTTCGCGGCTGAGTGTGCCTGCACTACATTAAAAAAAAAGTAACGTTGGACAAAGGATGCAAACTGGTCTACGGGGCAATATATACCTAGGACATGCAGGAGACGCTGCACCTTCATGCTAACCAAGGGAAGCACCCCCAAATTCGCACCCGTGAAGTGGGTATTAAAGTTTGCGTAACTTCAACGGACTAACTCCGTCTTTGCCATGTCAACTTATATTTCGGAACAGTTTTGCTCGTGAGTGCGCCTGTACGCTCGAAATACTCTATCTTGATGATTAGTACAGCTCTGAATGCGATACAATGTTGTTGACACTTTGTGCAAGTGGTCGAACATTGAAATTTTACAACTGTTGTTACATTACTGGAGCGCTCATGTGGTCGCCGCGTTATCGAGTACGCTTCTGTTGGCTCAGTGCCGGCATTATAGAGGCGGTTACTATCCAGGCGTAAAAGTGGTGTGATGAAATGTACCAGGAAGACAGCCTAAAACAGTCTGTGAGCATATTAATACGGTAGCGTTAGCCCCGTTAAGTGTCAGGCACAATGCATCATATCACATACTGACTATGATCGTCACGTGAGTTGAGAAATCTGTGTGATGGAAAAGAAAACAACAACAACAACAACAACAAAAACAACCCTCATCTGAAAAGTGGTACACGCCCGAAAACACAAGGAATATGAATATTCTCTCTCTCTCTCTCTCTCTCTCACACACACACACACACACACACACACACACACACACACACACACACACACACACACACACACAAAGCATAGTGAATATGAATGTTTACTGTCACACACAAACCTACAAACGTCGATTTGACTTCCAGTGCTGGAGAGAGAGAGAGAGAGAGAGAGAGAGAGATGATGATGATACGTTGATGATACGTTTTTTATTCAGGATAGAGCATTTAGGCATTGCTGCCTATCTTACATGCTGTCCTGCAGAGAGAGAGAGAGAGAGAGAGAGAATGTCACAGCAATTTATCATGGGTGGGTATTTCGGGGGGGGGGGGGGGGGAATCGGTGACGTAGCCGTTATCAATCTTTCAACCCTAAAATCCGACTGTAAGTCAAGCTCTTTCAGACGTGTAGTCTGCTAACCTCTGTATGTCCTACCACATGAAGGAAACACGAAATGCGAGCAAGGGACAAGACGAATGATGAGAATAAGACAAAAAGGAAGGAAAGGAAGAAAGAGAAAGAAAGAAAGAACGCAACACACACACACACACACACACACACACACACACACACACACACACACACACACACACTCACACATCCACCACAATCACCACCACCGCCATCACCACCACCACCAACTCGCACCAACTACTACAATTTTAATTTCTCATTACAAAAACCAACTGCGAGAGAAAACAGCTGTAACCCTTACATAAAACACATAACAGCAACATCAACAGCACTAGATACCAACAGTTACAGTCGACGACAACAACACACAACAACAACAACAAACGACGACGACAGAGATTTCCATATCTTACCGGTAGTCATTTTGGCTTGTCCTTCGTCTCGACTCGTTGCAAACAGGTAATCCAAACACACAAACAGCTGTTGTCAGTACGTCGGCAAGATATTCCTTACTGTGAACACCACATGTAGTTCTCAGCGAAACAAAGGAGACCAGAAGTACACAATACTAACTTCGCCCACCTTAATTCACAAGCTTTGGTTTCTTATCTATTTTCTCTCTCTCTTTACTCCTCTCACTTGCACAATTCACACACAGGCACTTGCCTCTATTTCGGTGTCACACAAAATGAGCGAGTATTTGCCAAATCTTCCACAGTACCTGCCAACAAACTGCGACAATTTTTCTCACAACATTTTACAGTGGCGTGTGTTGACAGAGGTGTAGCAGTCTTTAAATGCCGCGCGTTGAACTTTGCGCGCGGGGGCCCTGTGGTTTTCACTCTCTTTCACTGGTCCGAATAGTCGCTGACCGCAAAAGCCTCTGTACCTGTGTGGGCTTGGTACTGAAGATGGTGGGGAATGTTAAAAACGGTTGACGCCTTTTCGCTACATAGACGTATTTCCCTTCATTTCTTTCTTTCTTTTTTAAACTACTGTTTGCTGTCCCAGTTTCTCTCTTTTGAAATTGTAAGTGGAGAGATGCAGCAGATGTCAAAATAGAAGTAATGAAGACATCTACTGCAGGGACGCGTTCAGTCTAAGCGTTGACGTGTGGCTGCGAAGTTTTTTCCGAAAATCTGACCTGAAATTGAGAAGAACATATAAGACAAACTATCAGTTACCTTGAATGTCGAAAGAGCCTAAAATGTGAATAATTGGCGAAAGAAACAGAAGAAGTTGAAGAAGAAGAAGAAGAAGACGACGACGACGACGACGAAGAAGAAGAAATCGGAGGAGAAGAAGAAGAAGAAAAGAAAGAAAGAAATTAAACGGGCAGCTTACGCCGATTCTCGACAGACAAGTATGTATCAATCTATCTAGTGTGTTGATGTACTGGTGAGTGAATAATTATGATGTCGCAATTTTAAGGCCTGAACAATTAATCATCATCATCCTTTTTTCTTTTTGGGTGTGTGTGTGTGGGGGGGGGGGGGTGGGGATGGGAGGGGGGTAGGGCGGGGTGGTGGATTGCTTTGGTGGTAAACTGAGTTAACTCACCAATGTATTACTTTCCTGCTAACAGCACCTGCCGTCTACACATCCATCAGGAACTTCTACACTAAACTGGCGACACATACAAACCCGCACACACACAGACGTATACACTTGGGCGGCCAAACGAGGCAGTTTAGTGACCCCCTACTATACCAAAGGAAACGTTACGCATGAATGCACACAATCCCCGAGACCCCTACTCGAGGAGATCTGATAGAATAAACGGATTACCGCGATACGCGCTAGCCGATTAAGAGCGACGATAACCGTCCGCAGAGGCTAGAGATGGTGTGTGTGTGTGTGTGTGTGTGTGTGTGTGTGTGTGTGTGTGTGTGTGTGTGTGTAAGTGGAGAGGGGGGGGCAATAAATGTTGATGAATGAATGTGAATTAACCGCGCGCAGAGAGAGAGAGAGAGAGAGAGAGAGAGAAGAGAGCAAACAAACGAACAAACAAACAAAATGAACAAACGAACAAACAAACAAATAAACAAAATGATTCAGAAAAAAACTAACAAACAAAACAGTTTTAATTACGTCACCATTCTATCCAAACAAACTCTTACATTCTCCGCTTAAAGTTCAACAATAAAGTTCAAGAATAAGAATAATATCTGTCATTGGATGGTGAAAAACTCCGGACTCTGCATGACTCTTATTCAATCTTTCAATAGTACGTAGTTTTCCTCCCTGCGACAAGTCACTCGGCTGTTTCTCTCTGTGTGTGTGTGTGTGTGTGTGTGTGTGTGTGTGCGTGTGTGTGTGTGTGTGTGTGTGCGTGTGTGTGTGCTGGCCTTTTTGTCGTTGCCCCGTCTTTGATATCACCCTTGCGTGGAGGAAAATGACGTTAAACTCCTAAACACCCACCCACCCTATGGGGTCGGGTGGGGTAGGGATGGGGGTGGGGTTGTTGTCGCGCGACCCCGGAACGATTTGGGCGTTACCAACACACGATCGCCACGACCTGCACGGAATAGTTTCACTTGTACGCTGGTCACCATGCTTGCAACACGAGTAGGGCCTAGAGCTCATCCGTCACAATATGCCACCGCTGTTGTCAGTTATTCTTTACCCCCCACCCTCCTTCCACCACCACCACCACCACGTAACACCTCGGACTATCATACGGGGGTCAATAAAGATGGCGGAGTTGTCCTGCCGCTACATCGATTTTGAAACATGAGAGAGACCTGAACGCAGAAGAAGAAGAAGACACTGAACGCAGAAACATGAGCATGCACATGGATGTCGTTACAGTCTACTTGCGTTTAGTCTAGCTTACACCCCTCCCCCCCTCCCCATCACCTTGATTACCCCCACCACCCCCCCCCCCAGGTTCTTTCAGTTAAACTCTGAAACGTGTGACTTTACTTGAGTCCGTCGTAAAAATAAGCACCTGGTCGCCATTTCGACTACCCCCACCACCCCCCAACAAAAACAACAACAAAAACGAAAGAAAAACAACAACTTGGGGAAAAAAAAAAAAAAACCTTTACCTCAAAGCAACGCCTCTAATTGTAGTAGCACGAGGAAAATATGTCCGCCGTCTTGATTTATCCCCGTGTTCACAGCTACGCCCCTTCACGTGCAGCACTAACAGCCTGTATAGCGGCGCTCTTCTATACTTTATCCCGCGTGTGTACAAATGACAGGTCATTAATATGCAGTGCACGTGGTGACAGAGCGTGAAGCAAGCCATACAGGTTTGTCACCAGGACAGAATGGATACACCAACGGGGACACTGACGGAATGACGAATGTGATGAGACTGATACTGTCTGACTCGGGACTGAAATACGTTTATTTGAGGATAGTGGCTTGTGTGCATAACATTTCTGTCTATTTTACCAGATTACCTGCTAATCTGAGGCAAGGCTTTAGAAAAAGTCATGACAAAATGTGTGTGTGTGTGTGTGTGTGTGTGTGTGTGTGAGAGAGAGAGAGAGAGAGAGAGAGAGCCATATATCGAACACTAACCCGGCTTTATGAGTCCTCCTCCTCCCCTTCCACACACACATTGAACATTTGACATCCTATCCCCCCCCCCGACCCCCCCCCCCACATCTGCCTCCCCTTTGTCCCCCCCCCCAAAAAAAAAAAAACTGTGTACAAAGAAAGACCAAAATTGTGACCCTCCACCACAAAATGAGTCGTAACATGAACAAATTTATTTAACAGCACAAGAAGACTCATTTATTGGTGGAGGGTCATAAATATGGAAACACTACCACACACTGCAACCGCCACAAGACATGAAAATCAACATACCCAGTCCAACTCTGACACAAAAACACTATCACGGGACAAGCGCTAAGCCTGTTTCCCCATTGACGTAAATAAAACAGGCATGGCTTCAACACGGAGGTCCTAAAACACCTGTCAGCACATCCTCCGGGGAAAATAATCAATAACAAACAACCGACACAGTTACCTGACAGTGAAAAACATTACTGACCCAGTCACCCGCGAACTAGCAGAAAGACTAAACGCGACACAGAACTTCCTTACCTGAGTAAATGATAATTCTCACAGCCAGAAACCCGCGAGGACAGAGAACTGTGAAGCAGGTCGGCGCCAGTCCAGTTCTGAGTACGCTTGTCGGATCCTCAGCCTGTGAGACAAACCGTTGTCTGTGTTCGGGACCCTCCCCTTCGCTCTCTGTTTCCCCACACTGAACACGAACAGGCCACTCGACGTGTGCTGTCCGCAGCAGATGACGTCATGGCTATCGTCTGCTGACACAGCCCAAGGGAGATAAATGTTCGTTTGCGCGCGAAGCGTGACGTGTGGCGATTGGTTGTCTCCGTTACATCGATACGTCAGCTCGCGGATTTCGCGCGCGCGCGCGTGTGTGTGTGTGTGTGTGTGTGTGTGTGTGTGTGTGTAGGGGGGTGGGGGTAGTGTTAGAGTTTATCATCATTTTTTTCGCCACAAACGGGAGATATCAAATAACTGGTTCTCAAGACCCGGCTATTGAACGCCCAATACTGTACCAGCTCGGCATATCTAGGTTCCCCCTCCTCGGCTTTCGCACAGGAAAAAGCAAAGAACAAAACAAAACAAAACAAAACAAGTCAAGTACATTTTCAGCCTGTTTGGAGATTATTACCTGCATGAATTGTCTCCCTTGCAGCATCAAGCACGCATTTTTCGTGGCAGAGCACAAAGCTGCCCGAAAAATGCTGCGGGTCATGCAGGCAATAATCTCTAAACAGGCTGAAAATGTACTGTGCTGGTGAATGCGACAGTTTTCACCGTTTTTTTGTGCACACTGTGAAATAACACGGTGACCTCAAAGTTGTTCGCAACTGTTCACTTTCCTTGTCACCGAGTACTTTGTTTTTTTCTTCTTCGCTCGGCTCGGTCTCGGTTAGCCCGATTTGGGCGTCGTCGCAGGGACCAAGAGAAGCACGGACCCGGTACAGGGATGACCCTAATGGTGCAAAACGTGAACAGACTGAGCTGTGCTTGATCGGTTTCGAATTCACCTCGCAAATTTACATTTTCTTGAAAGCGTCAGCATGTTTGTTTGTGTCTTCAGTCGAAGTTTAGAAATTGCGTTCGTTTTTGTATGGATTTGAGTTCATGAGTGAATTGACACCGACTTGCTAGCATAAAAAGGCGCACTTTATTCTGTCGGCGTCATGATCTACCGACGTACAAACTTGTTCGTGTGCTGTGTGCAGCCGCTTTCGACTGCCAGATTTTAGTAGGTTAAACGTTCAAAATATACCGTAAACTGGGCCCCGCAAAAGATGACAAAGCATTTACACCCGATTAAGCTGCTGCATACCGACTTGTATTTTGATCCAAGAAGTAGTCAACCCTTCGCTAAAGCTCAGGGTTGATTTGCGTCTTGGATCAAAATACTCGTCGGTATACAACAGCTTGACTGGGAATAACAGCTAATTATCATCTCCTAGGCGCAATAAACCAGTTCGCAGCACATGCTTATGCTCATGCTTATGCTCTATCGTCCCACAGCCTAGAGACCTGGACAGTGACAGCGTCTGTACTACGTTGCCACTGATTTAGTCATGGTGCCCTTCTCCTGTAATCGAGGATGTGACTTCCCCGATCACTCATGGGTTACCCGAACTTGCACTGACTGAGCCAACAGAAGCAGACGCGGCGACCACGCTAAGCACTCCAGTAGTGTAACAACAGTCGTAGAATTTGAATGTTCGACCGATCGCGCAAAGTGTAAACAACATTGTATCGCACTGTACTAATCAAGGTAGAGTATCTCGAGTCGACAGGCTCACTGACGAGCGAAACTATTCCACAACTGAACATAAGTGACCCTCCACTACGAGGGTGGGTGGGTGTTTGGGGGGTTTAACGTCCTTTTCCACCACATACGGGTGATATCAAAGACGGCCTCCACCACGAAATAAGTCGTCTTGTAACATGAACAAATAGCACAAGAAGACTCATTTCGTGGTACATGGTGGAGGGTCACAAATTTAAAGTTGGCGAAGCAAAGATGGACTGAACCCATTTTACGTTGTCACCCTGTGAAATACCTCAGGCTGTCCCTATTTCGCGTGAATCAGGCGGGTTACTTGATTTCTGTGTCTTTCCTGCAAGCTGTCAGCTGTACATCTGTGTATTTAAAAACAATCGAAGCACACACACACACACACACACACACACACACACACACACACACACACACACACACACATTTCAAGCTTTTGGCGGGCTGTGTCAAAGATCCACTCTTGAACGTGCAAATTTCATGAAGAAGATGCAAATGCCTGCATTTGTGCGTGCCAGTTGTGAGTGTACGCACATTCTGAACAAAATCTGATGAGAGAAAGATAGGGGCTTTGTGTGTGTGTGTGGGGGGGGGGGGGGGGGGGGGGGGGGGGGGGGGGGGGGGGGGGGGGGTGTTGGCAAGTCAAAAAAAATAAAAAATTGGAAAGAGTGGTGAATTTGTGTGTGGTTCCTAATGCTTGACAATTATCTTGGTGGCGAAAACTGACATAAGCCCACGCTGAAAGTAGACAACAAAAACATTCGGAGAGCCAATCAGATGCTGTCAGCCACGTTGGCAACACGTGATACAGATCGCCAATAAAAAGGCTCGACACAGCCAGGGTCGACACTCCTGCGGCAACAGACAAGCTGTAGACGACTCGACAACTCTCCAGCTTCCACAAGGTAAGAACCTAGAAAGGAACAGTAACTGTTTTAGAATGTACACTGTCGGTTAAAATAACACTATGCGGTCTTGAATCATTGGAGGGGAAACGCCACTTACGAAGCCATAAGGCTGTTTACCTAAAGGGGGTTAATTGGTATGCTTCATTTGGGTTTTGAGATTAAAAAAAAGTCTCTACGTTCGAAATGAGTTATGCGGGGAATAAACTGCAGCTTACAAAGCGCTACGTCTGTTGACCAAATCATGCACAGCTCTGTTTGTGTTGGAGAGCATGACAGCGCGATCTAGCGGCGGGATCTAGCATCTTCCCGACTCTGTTTCTCTCGGAGTATGGAGATTCGTGAGTGCTGCTTCTGATATTTTGAGTGCATGCACAACGATTAAAGTGTCCTTCCACCAACAACTATACTGTATAACTGCACGATTCGAACGATTCAAGGAGCTTCGGTTGAATCACTAGACTAACAATGAATACGCTTACCTTCATAGAGGATAGCAGACGACTGCAGTGACTAGACTCGATTCAGCTTTGTCACAGGTGTTTTTTTTGTTTGATAGCGTTGAAACAGTCTTTGATTTGAGTACGCAGTGCTTTTTGTGTAAAGTCTCCTGTCGTTTTGCACTACAACAGCGTTATTTGCGCCATGCTTGCCACGGCCAGTCAAGTCAGCAAATTAGTCAGGTGCCCGGGATAGGCCAGCTTCGAGTCACCTTTTTGAGATCGGTTTTTGGCAAGTGTTCGTTGTAACTGTCCATGATCTGAGTAAGCAGTGCTTGTTAGATATCGGGGACAGTCTTTTTTTTACTTGAACAACGACTTGATGAAGTTGGAAACACCGATTCCGAGCAAAAATGTTTGGCTTTTTGCCGGCCGTGTTGACACAGGAAGATCGAGGTGCACGCGCACCAAGCGTAGTAATATTTGTTGTTTGCCAAAAAGGTTCTATCTGTGTTCTTTCTATCTATATAGATAAAACCTAGGCAGGGAACACACGGAAACGGTTGTCATGTGATGTGTCTCATGATCGGTTGTTTTGACTCGGTGAGGTTCCTGCACTCATACAACCGGAATGATCAAAGAAAAAGCTGCTAATGTATGATAATGATTATTGTCACTGTTGTTGTTATTGATTATTAGTATCATTGTTTTAGCAAGTTTCCATGTTGTTAGTTTTGTTGTTGTTGTTATTGTTGTTGTTTTGCTGCCTCAGCTCTGCCCCCGCTCCAGTTGTATTCCTTCCAGGCCATTCACGGAGGGCTCACAAGCCGGGGCAATTATTAATATACATGATGATGCGGATGGGGATGATTTGCTATGGAGGTCCATTTGGTTTGAGACTGCGTGACAGGGCTGCATTTCACACTTTCTGTCATAAACATCCCGGCGTTAAAGCTCTAAGCTCCCGACAAAAAGCTTTCCGAAGTGTGAACAAAATGTACAGAGTCGACCGTGCAAGCACAGTCAACTCTGTCACAGTTGCAGAGTTTTCAGCGTCCCTGAAACCCCATATAAAGCCAAGGGCAGCCTGATTTCACAGCTCAGTTTGCGTTTTGGTACTGAGCGAGAAAGATCGTGGAGTTCTCAACATCCGCTAGACACTGTATTGATGTGTCTCGCTCACTGACCAAAAGCCAAATAATGTCACGGCAAACTCGTGCTCTGGTTTTATAAGGGTCCCCGAAGCGTTGAAAACTCTGCAATTGTGACAGAGTTGCCTGGATTATGCACAGTCGAAGGAGTCGCAGTTTTTAAAAAACGCAATGTTTGCGGCTTTTTGCTGAGATTGCAGACCTTTAACCAGGTCCGGGAAATACGGCACCTGCGGTGCCGGCCACGTGATCATACACATCATAAGACGTGTCATAACGAGTGAAGCACCCGTGAAGTGCGTGAGTCACGGCTGTGTGGTAACGGCCTCCCCATTGGGCCCATTGCACACCCTGTATGAGCCGACCTTGGTAGGAAAAATCCCGCTTGCCCCGGTCCATGGTCAGAAGTGCTAACCAGTACACGATGGGGGGGCCGGTGTTGTTGGATTTCGTTGTTAAGGTCTGTATTTGTTTTAGTGTTACCCGGTCTTCAGTTGACAACCGTAACCATGATGCTTGCATACCTGATGCTGTTGCTGAGTGTTGGCTCCGTTATTGCACAGGAGGGTAAGTCTGTTGTTTCAGTGTAAACCAGGATAGTACCCCGGGTAGTTTCACACGTACATCCGGACACGACACACACACACACACACACACACACACACACACACACACACACACACACACACACGCACGCACACACACAAAAAACAAAACGGTAGCAATAAAATATGGAGCCCCTTCAATGAATACTCAGCAATGTACGTAGTTGTAACGTTCTTGCTTTGATGGCCTTGGTTCATTCTAGTGAACTGTTCTGCCTCGGTGGCTGATACTAGTGATGCTTTGTTTGCGTCGCTACCAAAACGGGGACCAGACATGTAAATAGAGCTGACATGCTTAGTTTGAGTGGTTTACCACGAAAGAAATCACGAAATGTTTCTTCTTCTTTTTTTGTCCTAGCTGACGGACTTCTGCCCATCGACTCGCCCGTAGCTATCGGGTCTTCAAGCGGCTCGGCCCTGGATGAGATGATGGTTAACATAGGTGACGCTGTGGAGGAAATGAAGAATGAGACAGTAAGGATCACTATCCTTGAGAACAAAGCGAATGTCCTGACTAGCGAGATGACGTTTCTCCGCACGCTGACCCAGCAACAGGACGAGAAGCTCATTCGCATGGCACAAGCTCTAGCTGATGCAGGTACAAGAACTCACTGTCATTTGATAGAAAGTGTAAGCAGTGCGGGTATGGCTCTGTCCTTTTAGGGGAGCCGCGGTGGCCGAATGGTAGTGCGTTGGACTTCTGTTGCTCGGGTCGTGAGTTCGTATCCCGGCTGGGGCCAAATATTTGTGCTGGCTTTTTCGCCGTTGCCCCGTCTTTGATATCAC
>JACVVK020000562.1:317500-322500 GCA_018292915.2 Batillaria attramentaria | reverse complement strand
GTGTGTGTGTGTGTGTGTGTGTGTGTGTGTGTGTGTGCGCTTGTGTGTGTGTGTGTGGACGGATGTAATCATTGCTAGCTCTTAAACAACTTCGTTGGACGGCTGTTCATTTTGAGATGAAATGGCCAGTCATCTTCTCCAGGCCGACTTTTCACAATTTTTCTCTTTCCACATTTTTAAAAGGTTATCGCCCATTTAAAGAAATCAGCCATTTTGACGTTTTTGGACGAAAACGATGCTCAAATGCCTTCATTTTCTAGAATTTGGAAGTTCATTCAATTCTACTCTATGGCCTAGCAGCACAGCTCTGTAGCTCTGACAGAGTGTGTGTTAAAAAAAATATTTCTGAGATAGGGGTTGTTTGCATATAAGGCCGACTATCTATGAAAAGACGCCTTAAACTTACTCATCATCCCGGCGTTTATGTAACGTGTCACAACTGCACATATGAGAGGAACTACTGCAATGTTTTATCTTGAATATTAAAAATAACAGATTTTAGCTAAACTTTTTTTTTTTTTTTTTTTTTAAAGTTTCTGCGAGAAGCACCAACCCGAAGAGTTCTAATTTTGCGATTTCGTAAGTACAGTCCAAGTCATTGAAGTCCACGTCTCACCAGCCCTCTATATCGTCCAGACTTTTTGTACAAATTAATACAGTCGGCGAAGACAACACCAGCAGGGAAATCATAAGACATGAACAAGCATCCGCTGTCAGACGACGTGACCTGCGTCAGGCTGACGTCAAATGTTTAGTTCACGGAATTGACGTCACCCACCCCCATCCCCCAGATTGTAGATCCGCTATAGCGTAGCGGATCTAGTGCCTGGTAGGTCATACAGACTTGAGCAGAGAAAGAAGAAGAAGAAAACAAACAAACAAACAAACAAAATACCGGCAACAATAACAACAAAACAGGCAAAATAGCATGAAATTTGGAGAAACAACTTAATGGGATGGGACCATTCCTCCTTCTGATGCTCACAAATCGTTTTGAGTTGTTTTCGTGTTTTACACCAATCGCCATATGTGCAAATTTTCAGTTAGTTTTTTTTTTTTCCGAGTGCTTTACGTCCGAAAATAGTAATTAAACAGAGAGCGAAAGTGTGAGTTATGACTTTCGGTAACCCACTCAGTGGTTTACGAGTTCACAAAAACACACTCCAGTTACGTCATCAGTCAGTGGCCTTGAAATAGAGATTTCTGACCTTCTGCCGACGACGCCGAAGATGGATGAAAAATGAGGGGACGTTGACTGCATCTGGAAAGACGACGCAAAGAACAACAAAAAAATACACCAAACTCTACCCGGAAACGCATAAAAAGACATATAGCCACCAACATCGTCACAAAACGCCGCCAAGGAGTCGAGTCGAGCACACGCACAACACACGCGATTACGTGATTAGTTCTCGTGGTTTACGGCGAAAGACTAACCCCTCGATGGTTCGATCGTCTGGGTGGCTACCTCGTCGGAGGCTCGGTAACTACACAAACAATCGAACCATCCCGGGGTTAGTCTTTCGCCGTAAACCACCCAAACTAATTATTATATATATCTATCATCCCACCACTTAGACCTGGACAGTGACAGCGTCTCACCCTGTATGTTGCCACTGACTTTGTCATGGTGCCCCTCCCCTGTAATCCAGGATGTGACTTCCCCGATCACTCATGGGTTACCCGAACTTGCACTGACTGAGCCAACAGAAGCGTACTCGGAGACGCGGCGACCACTCTAAGCACTCCAGTAGTGTAACAACAGTCGCAGAATTTGAATGTTCGACCGATCGCGCAAAGTGTAAACAACATTGTATCGCTGTATGAACTGTACTAATCAACAAGATAGAGTATCTCGAGTCGACAGGCTCACTGAACGAGCGAAACTATTCCATAGCATAAGTGACCCTGCACCACGAAATATATCGTCTTCTAACACGAACAAATAGCACACGAAAACTGATTTCATGGTAGAGGGTCACATTAAGTTGGCGAAGCAAAGATGGACTTAACCCATTTTACGTTGACACCCTGTGAAATACCTCAGGCTGTTCCTATTTCGCGTGAATCAGACGGGTTACTTGATTTCTGTGTCTTTCCTGCAAGCTGTCAGCTGTACATCTGTGTATTTTCAAACAATCGAAGCACACACACACACACACACACACACACACACACACACACACACACACACACACACACACACACACACACACACACACATTTCAAGCGTTTGGCGGGCTGTGTCAAAGATCCACTCTTGACGTGCAAATTTCATGAAGAAGATGCAAATGCCTGCATTTGTGCGTGCCATTTGAGGGTGACGCACATTCTGAACAAAATCTGATGAGAGAAAGATAGGGGCTTTGTGTGTGTGTGTGTGTGTGTGGGGGGGGGGGTATGGTGGGGGGAGGGGTGAGGGAGGGGGTGTTTGCAAGTCAAAAAAAAAAAAAATGGAAAGAGTGGTGAATTTGTGTGTGGTTCCTAACGCTTCGGCAATTATCTTGGTGCGAAAACTGACATATCCCACGCTGAAAGGAGACACAAAACATTCGGAGAGCCAATCAGATGCTGTCAGCCACGTTGGCAACACGTGATACAGATCGCCAATAAAAAGGCTCGACACAGCCAGGGTCGACACTCCCTGCGGCAACAGACAAGCTGTAGACGACTCGACAACTCTCCAGCTTCCACAAGGTAAGAACCTAGAAAGGAACAGTAACTGTTTTAGAATTTACACTGTCGGTTAAAATAACACTATGCGTCTTGAACCATTGGAGGGGAAACGCCACTTACGAAGCCATAAGGCTGTTTACCTAAAGGGGGTTAATTGGTATGCTTCATTTGGGTTTTGAGATTTAAAAAAAAAAAAAGTCTCTACGTTCGAAATGAGTTATGCGGGGAAAAACTGCAGCTTACAAAGCACTACGGCTGTTGACCAAATCATGCACAGCTCTGTTTGTGTTGGAGAGCATGACAGCGCGATCTAGCGGCGGGATCTAGCATCTTCCCGACTCTGTTTCTCTCGGAGTATGGAGATTCGTGAGTGCTGCTTCTGATATGTTGAGTGCATGTACAACGATTAAAGTGTCCTTCCACCAACAACTATACTGTATAACTGCACGATTCGAACGATTCAAGGAGCTTCGGTTGAATCACTAGACTAACAATGAATACGCTTACCTTCATAGAGGATAGCAGACGACTGCAGTGACTAGACTCGATTCAGCTTTGTCACAGGTGTCTTTTTGTTTGATAGCGTTGAAACAGTCTTTGATTTGAGTACGCAGTGCTTTTTGTGTAAAGTCTCCTGTCGTTTTGCACTACAACAGCGTTATTTGCGCCATGCTTGCCACGGCCAGTCAAGTCAGCAAATTAGTCCGGTGCCCGGGATAGGCCAGCTTCGAGTCAACTTTTTGAGAACGGGTTTTGGCAAGTGTTCGTTGAAACTGTCCATGATCTGTGTAAGCAGTGCTTGTTAGATATCGGGGACAGTCATTTTTTACTTGAACAACGAGTTGATGAAGTTGGAAACACCGATTCCGAACAAAAATGTTTGTTTTTTTGCCGGCCGCGTTGACACAGGAAGATCGAGGTGCGCGCGCACCAAGCGTAGTAATACTTGTTGTTTGCCGAAAGGTTTTATCTGTGTTCTTTCTATCTATATAGATAAAAACTTTGGCAGGGAACACACGGAAACGGTTGTCATGTGATGTGTCTCATGTTCGGTTGTTTTCACTCGGTGAGGTTCCCGCACTCATACAACCGGAGAGATCAAAGGAAAAAGCTGCTAATGTATGATAATGATTATTGTCACTGTTGTTGTTATTGATTATTAGTATCATTGTTTTAGCAAGTTTCATTGTTGCTAGTTTTGTTGTTGTGGTTATTGTTGTTGTTTTGCTGCCTCGGCTCTTGGCCCGCTCCAGTTGTATTCCTTCCAGGCCATCCACGGAGAGCTCACAAGCCGGGCTAATTTTTTTTTTAATATGCATGATGATAAGGATGGGAATGCTTTGCTATGGAGGTCCATTTGGTTTGAGACTGCGTGACAGGGCCGCATTTCACACTTTCTGTCATAAACATCCCGGCGTTAACCAGGTCCGGGAAATACGGCACCTGCGGTGCCGACCACGTAATCATACACGTCATAAGACGTGTCATAACGAGTGAAGTGCGTGAGGTACGGCTGTGTGGTAACGGCCTCCCCATCGGGCACATAGCACACCCTGTACGAGCCGACCTTGGTAGGAAAAATCCCGTTTGCCCCGGTCCATGGTCAGAAGTGTCAACCACTACACTAAGGGGGGGGGGGGGGGGGGGGGGGGGGCGTGTTGTTGGATTTCGTTGTTAAGGTCTGTATTTGTTTTAGTGTTACCCGGTCTTCAGTTGACAGTCCTAACCATGATGCTTGCATACCTGATGCTGTTGCTGAGTGTTGGCTCCGTCATCGCGCAGGAGCGTAAGTCTGTTGTTTCAGTGTAAACCAGGATAGTACACCGGGTAGTTTCACACCGTACACCGGACACACACACACACACACACACACACACGCATACACACACGCATACACACACACACACACACACACACACACACGCATACACACACGCATACACACACACACACACACACACACACACACACACACACACGCATACACACACGCATACACACACACACACACACACACACACACACACACACACGCATACACACACGCATACACACACACACACACACACACACACACACACGCATACACACACACACACACACACACACACACACGCACGCACGCGCACGCACGCACACACGCACTCACAGAAACCACGAAATGTTTCTATTTTCTGCCCTACCTACCGAGTTTCCGGTAACAGACGGTTCAAGCGGCTTGACCACGGATGTGATGGATCGTAAGTCTGTTGTTTCAGTGTAAATCAGGATAGTTCACCGGATAGTTTCACACCGGACACACACACACACACACACACACACAC
>JACVVK020000562.1:252500-315000 GCA_018292915.2 Batillaria attramentaria | reverse complement strand
ATTTTTAACAATGTAGCTTTTTTTAACTGGTTTCCGGACATAAGGACAATATTATCGCTTCCTCCTTCTCTGTAACAGCGTCTGTGACATGAAAGAATAATGAACAACAAGAGACGAACACGACATACGCGTGCCGAATACACTCAGACAAACAGAACAACAAAACACACCAGTGTATCTACAATGTAAGTAAACCGTTTCCACAATTACAACAATACACTTCAGGTGTACTGTACTCAACAACTGGAAACCAGTAGACGAATACATAATGATAAAGTTTGACAATGACTTAAGATGACCGCCTAACACGCCAAGGTTATGGAGGCTGAAAATGTCCAGGTTTGTTTTCCGAATATGTCCACAGTGTTTGGCTTTTATCTTATTGCAGTTCTGACGTGGTTTCAAAATGGAGAACGTTTTTGTAGATACACACAAGCAAAGAGACGAAGTAGTAAAGGATGTAGTAAAACTTGTGAACGTGTTTCAATGTTTGTGTTAATCTGTGTGGTGCGAATGATGACATGGTGTGGAAGTAAGGTTCCTATTTCTCTATGGCTGTCTGAAGGTAATGGTTTAAATATCTATATTTCCCATCACAAACAAAACAAAACCAACAGCAAGAACAAAGCAAGCAAGCAACCAACCAAAGAAACAAACAAACATGTTAACAAACAAACCAACAAATCAAACAAACAAATCAAACAAACAAAAACACACCAAAACAGCCCCGAAACAACAACAACAAATAAAAAAAAAACCAAAGGAACAAGCAGAGCACCACAAGACAACAAGCACAACAAGAAACCAAACAAACAATCAAACAATAACAATCAAACAAGAGCCATCAAAATCAAATCAACAAAAAAGAAAAACATGAAAAACAACAAAACAAGAAACGGAAAGAAAAAACAAAACGCAAAAAAAAAAGAAGCAAGAAGGGTGTTTGTGAGTGTTTATCGTCCTTTTCCACCACATACGGGTGATATCAAAGACGTGAAAAGGAGCAACCTACAAAAGCAAACAATAACAAACAAACAACAACCACCAAAACCAGCAACAACAAAAGGTAAAAAAAAAAAAAAAAAAAAAAAACACAAAACAAGAAACAGAAAGAAAAAGCACACGAAAAGAGCAACAAACAAAATCATCCAAAAACAACAACAAAACAACAACAACAACAAACAAAACAACAACAAAGAACTACAACAAAACAAACTAAAAATGAAACAAAAAAGCTAGCAGCAGAGAAACAAACAAACAAACAAACAAACAAACAAATTACCGAAACAATCACGCACTATGTCACACTAGCTCCTGACGAAGCAAGCCCAGGGGAAGTAACTCGTCATAAATCCAAACTTCACCCCGCTGTTCACCTGTAGCGACACCTCCGGGCAGTCACCCGGCTCAGCACTTCCAGCAATAAATGTATTAACAATCAGATGACGATCCTTCAAACATTGCAGCCCACACACTGAGGAGCTCTCTTTCGTCAAGGAGGCATCAAGGTCACAGCGACTAAATGACAAACCTTTGCTACAAACAACAACAACAACAACAACAACAACTCTCTCTCTCTCTCTCTCTCTCTCTCTCTCTCGGAACAGTCTTTTTGTCACACGTCCAGGTCTAGACTTGTTTAAGTACTGCGGACAGACAGACAGACAGACAGACAGACAGACAGACAGACAGACAGACAGACACACACACACACACACACACACACACACACACACACACACACACACACACACACACACACACACACACACACACACACACACACACACACACACACACACACACACACACACACACACACACACACACACACACACACACACACACACACACACACACACACACACACACACACACACACACACACACACACACACACACACACACACACACACACACACACACACACACACACACACACACACACACACACACACACACACACACACATTCCTGTCCCCCTTAAAAAGGATTTGGTCTAGTGGGTAAGGTATCCGACATCGGATCCTGAGCTGCGTGGTTCGAATCTCTGATGGGCAGGAATTTGGATGGATTTTTCTTTTTCCAAATCGAGTCAAAATCACGTGCAGACTTGTTTACGGTACCTGGTCCGCCCTCGAGTACACACGCACGCACAAATATCAAGTGTGCACGCTAAAAATCCCACGTCCATCTTTCGAAGAAGAGTAGGCTGTGGCCGGTGGCCTGGTAAACAGAAATACTGTCGCACGCACCAGAGTGAATAGCATTGTGAAGGTTTGCACATAAAGTAGCGCTTAGCGGCGGCAGGCTTTCACTGCTTCGTCCTCCAGCCCTGCGGCGCCATGAGCATTTCAGAAGAGATGGATATGGGCGCCGAGGAGACGTCCACCATACCATACCATACCATACCATACCATACCATACCATACCATACAGCGTTTTTGTTTGCTCGTCTTATATTAGTTATACATAGTGAATCTGCCTTTAAATATTAACCCTTTATTTTATTTTTTTATTTTATTTATTCATGCCTCTGAACAACAACAACAAAAAAAAACAAAACAAAAAAACACACACACAAATTTGTTCTTGATGGACACAATAAAGTCATTTGAATCTTGAATCTTGAATCTTGAATACCATACCATACCATACCATACCATACCATACCATAAACTAGTCAAATCAGTAGTGAGACACACAGCACTGTAACTATCTTCCCTGCTCTCAACTAGTGCTCTGACTAGTGCCTGTGGGTAAAGCGAGTTCGAGGCACGTCATAAACATCTCCTCTTGAGGCATTTCAGCTCATCACGTGACCGCACGCGGCTTGTCACGTCAGATCAGTCAAACGTTGCCCCGGACCGGGAAGTCCACACCCGCTAGCACACGTTGTTACCGTAGTGCCTCCAAACAGCGGGAATGACTCAGCACCAATACTTCGATGACGTCACTCATAACATGACGTCACATCATGATCTCCTGACGTCAGATCTGTTTTGACCTACAATTTTCCAGAGTATGATAGACAAAACAGAACGTAGACAAAACTTTTTTTTTTTTTTAATTGGTATACAGGCTGACAGTTGGTGTTTTTGTTAGAAAGAGCCGGCAGTATTTGTGACAAGATTTTTTGTTTGTTTGTGGACAACCCTCGATGAACGGAATGATAATAAGAATAAACTGAATCATTACCTAGGTGCATTTATGTCCTTCAGCCTACAGGGGAAAAAACAAAAAACAAAAAAAAAAACCAGGAGTGGTCCACTGTGATAACAAATACGGTAATCCGTTTGTTCGTAATTAATTGCCAACCTCTCACATACTTAACGCCATCATTTCATCATGTTCACATTGCTGATAGAGCGAACCTCTGCTTCTAAACAAAACTGAGTCCCCAGAAGGCGATATTCTCAGTGTAGTGAGAAAAAACAAACACACTGAGAGTGAGAAATTAACCTGCTCAGCAGCAAGGAGATAACACTGCCGGATTTTGGTTAAAAAAAGCTTTAATTTTACTTCTTCTTTTCCTGAACCTTCAGTGAACAGCCATCGAACTTACACAACTCTGCCCGCCCATCCATCTGTGCGGGGTGTACAGGACCTCAAACATCAGCAGCATGTCTGCCAATGGAACTTTCACTTTCCCGGATAGCACGGCAGTAGCTGGTAGTATTACCATGACGCCGTTGAACTTCACATCCACCGTTCCAGCGACGCCGGCGACAACCACCCCGGCACCTCAGACAACGACTGCTCCACAAACACCACCGCCGAGCACGACGATGACGACAACAACTACGACAGCAACTACAACAACAATGACGACGACAATGATGCCGACAACGACTACTGCGGTAGCAAGTAAGCGGTCTAATTTTGTTTGATATGGTTTGAATGGTGTATTAGTGATTAAACAACAACGACAAGAACAACAACAAATTAATGCCACGCCGAGGCGGTAGCAAAGGCCCCTGCCCAGACTTTTTTTCCCTAGCGGCTCTCCCATCCTGTATTCGGAAACAAATCAGAGAAAACAAAAGTAATAATAATAATAATAATAATTGTATAGGCGCTTTTCCCAATTTCATGAATCGGCTCAAAGCGCCGCGAACTGGACCCAACACGCACGCTCACGTGAATCACACGCATTCCCACACACCGGACATAAACCCATTACAATCACGTGGTGCGAAGGGTCAGCTCAGCTATTTAAATTTCGGAATTTAGAATTGCATTAATTTTTCGAATTTGGTGGGCTGAACATTTCCCAAAACATCATCGTGAAACATCTCATGGGCTTCTTGGAGAAAACAACACAAACGCTCTCGGGGCGGACGGTGGTCTAGCGGTTTAGACTTTGTCACCAGTGCGAGAGGTCATGTTCGAGCACCACTCGGGGCCAAGAATTTTTCTTTGTCGTATGTGCCATGGCACCGTTCATTCTGGTTGTCCGTTGGGGATTTGTGCGGGTACTCCGGCTTCCTCCCCCTATGCTTTGGAAAGGTTCAGCCCACAAAATTCGAAAAAAAAATGCAATTCTAAAATTCCGAAACTTAAATTGCTGTGCAGGCCCATCGCAACAGGTGATTGTTATGCGTTCATGTCCAGTATCTGAGAGAATGCGAGTGATTCAAGTGAGCATGCGCTTTGAGCTAAGTATCTGGGATAAAGCGCTATTATTATTATTATTATTATTGTACGTGTGCAAGCTGTGTGTGCAATGCCCACCCCCCCCCCTCCAACCCCCACCCCACCACACCCACCCCCTACCAAAGACTTTTTTTCCCCCGAGGACACAATAAAGTTGTTTGAATCTTGAATCTTGAATCCCCCCCCCCCACACACACACACACACACATACCCACCCCCATATATTTAGAGCTTACATCTGGCTCCTCATGTAGAAGTCGAGGTTAGGTGTTTTTTTGTTTTTTTTTTTCCCCGGGTTAGAGTCTAACCTCGAACTAAACTAGCTCTAGGGTTAAATTTTCTGTTGTGTTTTGTTTTAAATCAAGAAGCGGGTCCATTCCAGCAAGGTGCCTATGCCGTTATAGAAGGATTTTTGTCTTCCTCTCTTCGCTTCCTTTTTTATTTTATTTTATTTTGTTTTAGGGCTTCTTTTGTCCTAGTCTGGGTTAGGCCGTGGGTTAGCCGTGGGTTAAATTAACCTCGAGTTCTACATACCGGCCCAGTGCTCGAAACTTGTCAGTGTCCCAGCTACCTTCTAACACGGGGAGCCGGGATAGCCGAATGGTAGAGCGTTGGACTCTCAATGCTCGGGTCGTGAGTTCGAACCCCGGCTGGGGCCAAATATTAATATATTTTGTACTGGCCTTATTCTCGTTGCCCCGTTGCTCGGGTCGTGAGGTCGATCCCCGCTGGGGCCACATATTGTGCTGGCTTTTTCGTCGTTGCCCCGTCTTTGATATCACCCGTATGTGGTGGAAAAGGACGTTAAACTCCCAAACACCCACCCACCCACTCGTTGCCCCGTCTTTGATATCACCCTTACGTGGTGGAATAGGACGTTAAACTCTCAAACACCCACCCACCCTAACACTCGGCTCAAATTACAGTGACCGCGGGTAAAAGCGTGGTTTGCACCTCGTCCTTTAATACAACGTTGTTTGTTTTTGAATAACTATTTTGTTTACCAACAAATCAACACAATTTTTGCTGGGCAAATAGCCGCATACCTTATGAACAAAGTCATGAAATTTCGTGGATGTGCATTGAAAATTGACAGAGGTTGTGTAACTTTGAATGAAGGTGTGGGTATTTTTTTACCCACGGCGTACGGCGAAAGTTTTCAGATCTGTAGAGAGGGATGATACGCGTAGAATCGTGACGTGACTAAGTGTCATTGTGGTCAGGGTGACAAAACGGATTTTATGTGGTGGTCCTGTTGTAACCTTTTCTCAACTTTCTCCGGTAAACGGAATAATTCCATCTCTACTGAGCCAGATCAAGTTTTGGGGGACATTTTTCGTTCATGAGTGTGCCTGTGCACTCCAAAATACGCTATTTAGATGATCAGTACAGCTCTTAATGCGATACAGTGGTATGTCCACTTTGCGCAAGCTGTCGAAGATTCAAATTCTACCACTGTTGTTACGCTACTGAACCGCCCAGCTAGTGTGGTCGCGTACTCCATAATGCGGAGATCACCCCTCCTCCTCCCCTCCCCCCCCCCTCCCGGAGCGCTCCAGTATTACTACAACAGTCGTAGAATTTTAATGTTCGATCGCTCTCGCAAAGTGTGAACAAAACTGTATCACATTAAAAGCTGTACCAATCACCAAGGCAGAGTATTTCGAGCGTACACTGGCAGGCACACTCACGTAAGTCGGCTTAGCAAAGATGGGCATAGCTCGCTTTAAATGTAGGCGTGTTTCCGGAAGCGAGGGAGTACATGCAGTGTCCATGTATTTTTAATAGGTTTGACGCTTCAAATTTAGCAAGCTATTAGGCGTGTTTTGCCCCGGGAATGATTTGCGGTGACTTCAGTGTGTCGTCACTACCCCCACCTGTCATCCGGGGAAGTGACGGACGGACGAGGCGATCAACCGTGACGGTACTATGTAGCACACTTATAATTATGTTCAGTCATGCGTGCGAGCAGTCGCGATACTCGCAGCTCAGTCTCGCAACGGCACACGTGTGTGTGTGTGTGTGTGTGTGTGTGTGTGTGTGTGTGTGTGTGTGTGTGTGTGTGTGTGTGTGTGTGTGTGTGTGTGTGTGAAAGTCGTCGCCAACTTAATCTGCACAGGTTTCAGTTCATGTGGGGTTGTGCCTGCCTGTAAATATACATGTATATATACGCAGTATGTTGTCTACAATATACATTATATGTGACCAAAATCGTAAATAAATGAACACGTGACTTGCAGATAGTAAAAAATATATGTACAGTGGGATGATAAAGTGTGTTCACTACGCACACTATATGTGATGGCCTGTGGTGCAGGCCGGCCGTATGCACATGAGTGACACAGGTCAATGTTTTGTCAGATCAAGTGTATTTCGAGCAAGTTTTGCATTAGATTGCCGGGACTGCTCTCATCAGCGTACCAACCCGTATATCATCTTATGAATACTATTCATTTCGTCATTAATTTGGGTAGTTATTAATGACATGTGGCGTGAGTTGTACTCCGTCCACATTTGTTTGTGGGGTCATGGGGTGACTTTTATTTCGTCATTGCTTTACTGTTAATCTGCACAGGTTTCAGTTCATGTGGGGTTGTGCCTGCCTGTAAATATACATGTATATATACGCAGTATGTTGTCTACAATATACATTATATGTGACCAAAATAGTAAATAAATGAACACGTGACTTGCAGATAGTAAAAATATATGTACACGATATGACAAAGTTTTGCTGGTGTCAACCTTATGTGACTGCTTGTAATTTTTTTGAACGCAGACACGCTGTTCGGACTGTCAATGTCCAACACAATCCTGATTACTGTGTTCACGGGATGCACCGCCCTCATACTGCTCGTTGTTCTCTTCATCTGCTGCCGTCTCCTCTGCATGAAGAACAAAGCACAGTGTCCAGAAACGGAAAGGTTTGTTTGGGTGGCATTTTCCCCGTTTTTGATATCATATTTATTGGGTGGTAAAGGACGTTAAACCCTTTAACTAGTGCGGTTCATTAAAAAACAAACAAACAAAACAAACACCAACAAAACAAACAAAAAACCAACCAACCAACCAACCAAACATGCAAACAAACAATCAAACAAACAAACCAAAACTACAACAACAACACGCGTCCCCCCGGCCAACCAAACAAACAGCAACAACAACAAAAAAAGAAAATCCAGCCATCCTCCCTCCCCCCCCCCCCCCAAAAAAAAAAAAAAAAAAAGAAAAGAAAAAAAAGAAAGAAAGAAAAAAAGAGAAAGAAGAAAAACCAACCAACCAAACAACAACAACTACAACAACAAAAAAACATCAAACAAACAAACAAACAAACAAACAAACAAACAAACAAACAAACAAACAAACAAACAAACAACAACAACAAAGAAAGAAAGAAACAACAAAACACAAAAAAGAACTTTTTGTCAAACTCATTATCGCCGAAGCCCAGATAGTTTCTTTGTCGTTGGTTTGTTGTACTTACGCTATGACGTCCTTGCCTGCCGGACATAATTACATGTACACTCATTACCTCAGTTACCTCCACTTGATACATGGACAGGGAGCACCCCCAGGCCGCCAGGGCGCGCAGCACGCGGAACCACTACGCCGATCCCTACCGCGTGGTGGAGAATCATTATCACTCGAATGACGTCACCAGGCTGCATTACGCAACACCAGAAATTACGTACGCCAAACCGGAAATCTACAGCACGTTCATCAACCCTTCATTTTATGAGGTAAGAAGTCTGATCATCCAGAAATGCACCACCATCATCGTGACCAACTAAAGGATCATCATCATCATCATCATCATCCTCCAGCAATGCATCATCGTCAGCATGCAATGCCACCATCGTCATGAAAACAGCGTTTTTATTGTCTGTGAATCTCTCAGTGTTTTATGTCGGACTCGATCGAAATTAAAACGCCTGTAGTTGACTTAAGATCTCTCTCTCTCTCTCTCTTAATATCACCTATATGTGGTAAAAAAGGACGTTAAACCCTCCCCCACCCCCTCCCTCTCCACTCCCAGTTCCTCTGTCTGTCTGTCTGTCTGTCTCTGAATATTACCCATATGTGGTTAAAAAAAGACAAAAAAGGACGTTAAACCCACCCCACCCCCTCCTCTCAGGTCTATCAATATACAATTCTGATTCTGATTCATCTCTCTCTCTCTCTCTCTTCCCCCTCTCTCTGCTTGCGCGACGTTAAGTCCTAACTAACTAACTAACTCTCTTTCTCTAACCTCTTCTCTGTCGACCAGGACGTGTACGCTAGATGGCGCCTGCAGGAGCAAGCGAGACACGAGAAAACCTACGACTCTCCCTGGCAGTACAGGTACACTCTTCAAACAGCACTGTATCAGAGAAATTTGTATAGACAGCGACAGAAGCTGTTTACACTACCTGGGCTGGTGCGTTTACACTACACATTTTCCGCAGACCTGACTCTGACACTGACTCAGAAAACGAAGGCCATGTCAACCGTGATATTGACAAAAACATCATGGCGTTCTTCAGAATGAAACACATGGTGGCCGCTACATGTACACCTGAAAGCATACACGCACACAAACTTTTTTTTTTCCTCCTCTCTCCCTTTGCCCCCCCCCCCCCCTTTTTTTTTCTTCTCAGCTGTTTTTCATTTTCCCGGTCATGTTGTATATATGTGTGTGTATTCTTCAGTTTTTTTTCCTCCTGCGGTACCAGCCGTGTAATCATCCACATCATAAGACGTGTCATACTAAGGGAAGCATCCCCAAAGTCGCACCCGTGAAGTGGGCGAATCTCGGCTGTGTGGCAACAGCCTTCCCATTGGGCCCATAGCACACCCGCTCTGGGTAGGAGCCGACCTAGGTGGGAAAAATCCCGCTTGCCTCGGCTGGGACTCGAACCCGGGTCTCCCGGTCCATAGTCCGAAGTGCTTACCTCTACACTACGGGGGCCGGTACTAAAGTTGTTGTTATTCTTATTCTTAAAGCCGTCGTCAGAAGGAACAAAGTGAAACTCCGGAGTGTATGTGGAGCACACAAAGTCTACAGGCTGTTGACAACTATAACTACGACAAGTGAGTACACAAGTCAAATGCTAAAAGCGCCTAAGTGCAAACCAAATCTCTAGCGCTTGCGCCCTTTTTTCCAACTGACAGTAGCACCTTTTTTTTCTCTGCCCTTGATTTTTTAAAATGTGTCTAAACTTCAGTTATGGTTTTATTGAAGATGAACCGAACAAGCGCATATCCAGAATTTCTCATCGCGTGTGGAGCACAATAGAATAGTTCAAAACTCTGTCTCAAAGAGTTCACGTTTCATAGACTCTGACCGTCGTCATTCTGTCGTCTGTTGGTCCTCTGTCGCGTGTATGTCGTCCTTATATTGTCTGTCATCCTTCTGTTGTCTGTCTATCGTCTTTCTGTCTGCCTGCCTGTCTCTCTCCCGTAAACATAATGCTCGGGTCTTGAGTTCGATCCCGGCTGGGGCCAAATATTTGTGCTGGCTTTTTCATCGTTGCCCCGTCTTTGATATCACCCTATGTGGTGGAAAAGGACGTTAAACCCCCAAACACCCACCCTCCCGTAAACAAATATTTCTCTGTCTCTGCCTGCCTCTGCCTGTCTGTCTGTATTACGTAATTCAGCAAAGGACAAAAGTGTTCATACGTTTGTGTGTGTGTGTGTGTGTGTGTGTGTGTGTGTGTGTGTGTGTGTGTGTGTGTGTGTGTGCGCGCGCGCGCGTGCAAACGCGCGTGCGAGATTAGATTTACTTGTGTGCGTGACTGAGGCTTCTATTAGTGCAAATTTTAGTTGTTATTATTGTTTCTTCTTCTTATTTTTATGGTGGCCTATAATTTCCCTTCTGGGATAATTAAAATAATTTGAATTGAATTGAATTGAATTTACTTCCCGTGCTAAAATGATGACACCCAGACACTGTTTCCTCTGCGAGCAGGTTCAGCCGCATTCCCCGTGGGAAGCTGACATCAGAGTCGGAGAGGGACGAAACAGAAACAGTGGCCATGGACCCACAGAGTTTCACAACTTTTTGAAGAGCCCCCAATCCCCTTGCATTGGTGAAAATTAAGAACTTCAGCAATCTGCGTTTCGTTCGTTTCGTTGCGTACGAGCTGTTTGGCTTTAAATGGTCTTTTTTGTGGTCTACCAACGAATGGTATAACGGTGGTTGTAAGAATACTATTCTCATTATTGCGTTGCACTTGCAGGAAGGCCTTGTCAGGAACTACAAGGTTAGTGTTGGTAATGCTACTATAAGTCTTATGGATTCTGAGAAGAAGCCCATGTTAAAGTTTGTCACACGCAAATTGTAGAAGGACGATAGAAGGACAGGCAGATACAGAAGGACGACAGAAAGACGATAGACAGACAACAGAAGGATGATAGACAACAGCAGGACGACATACACGCGACAGAGGAACGACAGAGGGACAACCGACGACAAAATGACAAAGGTCATACGACTAAAGGATGACAGAAGGACGAAATATAGACAGACAACAGAAAGACGACATACACGCGGCAGAAGAACGACAGAAGGACGACAGACAATCGATAGAAGGACGACAGACTACAGAAGGACGGCAGAATTACGGCAGAAAGACAACACACAGACGACAGAAAGACGTCACACAGGCGACAGACGACAGAAAGACGATAGACATACGACATTAGGGTGACATACAGGCAACAGACAGACGACGAGAAAGACATACAGGCGACAGAAGGACGACAGACATACAACAGAAAGTTGACACACAGGTGACAGACAGACGACAGAAGGGTGGGGGTGGGTGTTTGGGGGTTTAACGTCCTTTTCCACCACGTAAGGGTGATATCAAAGGTGGGGCAACGATGGAAAAGCCAGCACAAATATTTGGCCCCAGCCGGGATATGCACTCACGACCCGAGCATAAGAAGTCCAACGCTCTACCATTCGGCCACCCAGGCTCCCCAGCGACAGAAGGGCGACAGATACACGACAGAAGGATGACATACAGGCGACAGCAGAACGACAAACAGACGATAGACATACGACATTAGGATGACATACAGGCAGCACACAGACGACAGAAGGACGACATACATGCAACAGAAGGACACCAGACATACAATAGAAACTTGACATACAGGCAACAGACAGGGGACAGAAAGACGACAGATACAGGACAGACGGGTCACGTAAAGGCGACAGACAGACAACGGAATGACGGCAAAACGACGGCAGACAGACCACAGAAGAACGAAAGAAGGACAACAGGCAGACAACAGACGACAGACGACAAAAGGGCGGCAGAGGGACGACACACAGACGACAATGGGCTACAACTCAGGCTCACGTTGTTACACAGTCATGTCAGTCATGAACAGAGAGGAAACACAATCATCTTCGGTTCAGGAAATCAGTTGTGTAATGATTGCGTAGTGGAGTAAATAGCACACTGTCTTACCGTGGTCACTATCTGTATGTTTGTAGATAATAATTATTTATGTAGACTTACCACCTAAATCCTGTCACCTTGCTGACAAGAAGTTCTGTTTCTGAGACGAATAAAAGTCAATTATACACTCCAACCATAGTTAAGTATATTTGGTTTGTCTGTTTGTATGTGTTGATTACGTTACACGGGGCGGTCGGTGGTCTAGTGGTTAAGAGACTTATTGTCACCAATGCGAGAGGTCAGGGGGTTCGAGTCCCACTCGGGGCAACGAATTTTTCCTTCTCGTATGTGGCACCGATCAATCGGGCCGATCTCCGGGTACTCCGGCTTCCTCCCCCTCTGCTTTGGAAATGTTCAATCCACAAAATTTCAAAAATAAATGCAATTCTAAATTCTTAAATAGCTGAGCTGACCCTTCGCACCACGTGATTGTAATGTGTTTATGTCCAGTGTGTGAGAGAATGGGTGTGATTCACGTGAGCGTGCGTGTTGGGTTCAGTTTGCGGCGCTTTTGAGCCGATTCATGAAATTGGGTAAAGCGCCTTTACAATACTCATTGTTATTATTATTATCATTATTAAAACCGTGTTACAGTTCATCACAAACCAGAAATGTTTTGGCATGAATGGTTTTACACTGCCAAACGGGGTTGGGTTTTGGGAACCGAAATTTATCATTTGAGAGGAGGCACTACATCAGATTAGGAACCGGTGGGTGGGTGTCCTGGGGTTTAACGTCCTTTTCCACCACGTATGGGTGATATGGAAGACGGGGTAACGAGAAAAAGGCCAGCACAAATATCTGGCCCCAGCCGGGATACGAACTCACGACCCGAGCATTAAAAGTCCAACGCTCTACCATTCGGCCAACCCGGCTCCCCCATTTGATAGGAGAAATACATCAGATTAGGAATGGGTGGGTGGGTGTCTTGGGGTTTAACGTCCTTTTTCACCACGTATGGGCGATATCGAAGAAGGGGTAACGAGAAAAAGGCCAGCATAAATATCTGGCCCCAGCCGGGATTCGAACCCACGACCAGAGCATTGAAAGTCCAAAGCTCTACCATTCGGATGTCCCGGCTCCCCACATCAGATTAGGAGGAGGCGGGCATTACAAAACACCCGAAATCAAGGGTGCCGATTTGTTTGAAATCTGACACATACAAACACATCAACAAAGAAACCATGCCGTTTATTTTACAAACGTGCAACAGACAGTATCACCTGTTTCTCAAACGTTCCACACAATAAAGTAGCTACATGTAGTTAGAATATCGACCAATTTTATATTTTTAGGATTTTATTTCAGGATTTAAAAACAAGGCAACCAAATCGCCACGATTCATAATTTCGCACAAGAAAAAATTGCTAATTCGATGCGAAAATCTCTCGGTCATTCTTATCAGAAGCTCAAGGTCCCCAACAACTACAAAGAAACAAACAAAGAACGGAACAAACAAACAAACAAAAACAGCATTACTAAATATATTATGTCGTTGAACTCGCAACCATCAGAAAGACTTTAAAAAGAAAAGAAAAAGAAAACACAAAGAAAAAAAAAGAAAAGAAAAGAAAAAAAGAAAGAAAAAGAGAAAAAAAAAACGGAAAAAGAAAGAAAGAAAAAAGACAAAAAAAAAAAAAAAAAAAATTGAGGTGGGACGGGTCTCTACTTTCTACACACTGTGGGAACTGGGGCTGCCCACACAGCATCAAGAGTACGATCCCCGACCTTCCTGCTCTCGATCACGTACCCTGTGTCTTTGTCTAACTGCCTGAAGACAAAGGGGTAAGCAGAGTACAGCCTGGAGCAGTCAACGATGCCCATAGGCATTCTCATCCTGCACCTGTCCACACCGAACCGTAGATAATACGAAGCGCACGTGCTTGTTGCATTGTCACCGTAAAGGATGTCCAGCATGCGCTGAACACAGGCCGGAACGGGGAGCATCCACTGCTCGAAACGAGCGTAAGAGAGAGGGAACACAAACTCACGCGGCCATGCCTGTCCGCGGTAGTCAGCAGACATCCCAACAACATGCGTACTGTTCTCGTCGAAGAAGAAGATGTTGACCCGCATGAGGATCTCAGAACATAAAAAAGTCAGCTGCTTTGGCCGGCGGTACCTGAGGAAGCCGAGTGACCCGCTTAAGTCTTCAGACTCCAGTCTGAAATGCTCAATCTCCCCCAGCACCCTTCGCACTTTCTTCTGCTGGGAGATGTGCATCATGACGTCCACATCGACATCCCAAGGGATGAGACCGTGGTGGCGATACGCCCCCATCATCGAGCCCGCGAACAAGAAGTAAATCAAGCGGTGTTTTTTGCACGCCCGGAGGAACGCGCGTAGAGATTTCAATAAATGGGAACGCTCAGTCCGGTCCAACACGGGACGAAACTGAGTCAGTGCCAGGTAGTCTTCTCTTGATCTGTCTTCCAGACTGTCCACTTCTTTGTAGAACTCCGGGAGCGCGTCATGCATAAAGCTCTCCACTCCTTCTCTCAGGCGGGAGACGAAAATATTGTCAACATGTTTCACAAGGAGAACGTATACCGAAGTTACAACGCCACAGATGACGAGGAGGTTTAGATGCCGTGGTCTTTTACGTTTTCTCTGTGTGCACTTCATGTCTGGTTCACCCTCAGAGTATTCACACAATGCCTTGAGTTCTATAGTTGTGAGAGGGCCTGCAAACAGAAATGAATCTGTTGTCTCTCTCTCCCTCTCTTAAAGTAAAACAAGATGGCCACTGACCAGCCCAATATGTTGTTTCCATTTAATCACCTGCTGTCGTCACGGTCGTTCTTTTGTAATGCCATGTATACGGGAGGACACACACACACACACACACTCTCTCTCTCTCTCTCTCTCTCAATGGAAACAACTGACCGGGCTTGTCAGACCAATCTTGGTTTTGGAGGAGAGACGTCAAGTTGTTTTCTTTGAAATCTATGACGTTTTCCTCATTGGGATGACGCATAATACATTTGACGTAATAACTTTGACTCGGATACAATTCTTGCAATGAAAGCAGCCCCATGAAAATTGAAGTGTTGCTGCTGCGCAGTGTAAAGATCGAATTTATACCGGCTCAATGTGTTTAACAGACAAGTCTGCGCGGCGAACGTTTTTTCACTATGTGTTATGTCTGCTGCGCGCGCGCGCACACAGACACACACAGACATACGCGCGCGCGCACGCACGCACGCACGCACGCAGACTTGCGCGAGCCGCGTTTGTGCATGTGCTCCATTGAGACCTATGTGGTGTTCTCTCACTCTACTATGCTATTGAGTGAGAGTCAGTGGGAAAAACAAAGCTCACTACATCAATGAAACTCCCGCTTTCCCCGTCTACAAATAGAGAACTTCCGAAAAGTGACGACACACCCCCACGTCAATCAAACATGACGTCGGCAAACTGACGCTGATACAGTTTTGCGTCAGTGCGCGTGTGCCTTTTCTGCGATGTTTGTGAGGCGTGTGGCTTGTGTAAAGGAAATGTGCTTCGAGTACAAATTTTCGAGTCAACTGACGACAACGGCTGCAGTGAATTTTTCTAATTTTTTTTGTATATTTTTTATGGCACCCCAGGCTCATTATCTATGTATAGTAGGAGCGATTTTGAGATCTAAAGTGTGTTCACCAGCACTTTCATCAGGTACGGTTTACGCCAAAAGTATAAAAGCGACAACCTCCAAAATTCACTCAGTTAAGAGTCCGTATTCATGCTATCTATGTCCCAAAAATGGAGTGGTTTAGGTAAATATTACGCCTTTAAACGCAAGAAAGCCACTTTTTTTGAAAAGGGCGATAACTCGCAAATCATGTGTGCAATCGTACCTGGATCGGGCCTTCTATTCAACAATCTTGATTCATTTAGAAACCCCAAATTTGAAATCGATCGGTTTAGTATTTTCGGAGAAATAGGCATCTGAACTGGGTTCACATGCAATGTCAACTCAGGCTCGGTTTACATGAAAACTATAAGAGCGACCATTTTCTAGTAGTGAGTCAATTCAGAGTCCGTATTCAAGCTATCTACTGCCAAACAATTGAGTGATTTAAATAAATATTACGCCTGTACACGAAAGACAACCAACTTGTCTCAAAAGGGCGATAACTCCCAAATCACTTAAGCAATCATCACACGCTTGAATCGTCTAATGTAACATTTTGATAAATTTGGATACCCCAAATTTGAAGCCATTCGGTTAAGTATCTTCGAAGAAACGGGCCCGGACACAATTCACACACGCACACACGCACACACGCACGCACACACGCACACACATCCGCACAGACGGCACTCACTGAGGAGGAGAAGTGCGTTCGGAACACCATACGCGTCAGCATCGATGACGCAAGTTTTCTTACGTCATTGTCAGAGTTACACTTGCATAATCGTCTCTGCGGGAGATCGGCAGTGACGTGCGTTTGTACCACAGATGCTTGCCTATGAACGTGGAAATTTTAGCCCGTCCTATTATGTTGTTTCCATTACTATGGAAACAACATAAAAAACAACAACAACAAAAAAAAAAAACCAAAAAAAAAAAAAAAAACCAATACAAACAGCTTGTATGGCCTTGACCTTAACTCAAGGTCATTGAATAGAGGTATTTCAGTAAAGGTCTTAGTAAAATTCAAAGGTTGATGCCTCTAGTGTTTGCAGATTCTGAGAAAATGCCAATGTTTAAGTTCAAACAGATAGTTTTAATAATCTTGACCTTGAAGTCATTCGAACGGGTATATTTTGAAAAGTCTTATCGGTGTCTATCAGCATGTCAAGTTTGGTGCCTCTGCTGTTTGTAGATTCTCAGAAAATGACTATGTTAAAGTTTTGCGTCACACACACACACACACACACACACACACACACACACACACACACACACACACACACGCAGACGACGGAGGATTAATACACAGGCCTGCTACACAAGTGAGTAATGAATGAAAATTATATGTAATGCTGCAAGCAAACTTAAAAAGCAAATAAAACGCTACAACACGGGTGGGTGGGTGGGGGTTTAACGTCCTTTGCCACCACATACGGGTGATATCAAAGACGGGGCAACGATGAAAAAGCCAACACAAATATTTGGCCCCAGCCGGGATACGAACTCACAACCCGAGTATTAGAAGTCCAACGCTCTACCATTCGGCCACCCCGGCTCCCCGAACGCTACACGTTGCCAGCACAACAAGCATAATACATAGTACATGTAGTCATTTTGCCCATCTTTATGGTCAAGGACAACTGTCACAGTTTATACTGCACATTTTTCGACAAATGGTACGCGTTCACAATGGATTCAATAATATTCCTCTCACTGGCCCTCGTAGTGTAGTGGTTAGCACTTCGGACTATGGACCGGGAGACCCATAGCCGAGTCAAGCGGGATTTTTCCTACTTAAGTCGGCTCATACCCAGAGCGAGTGTGCTATGGGCCCAATGGGGAGGCTGTTGCCACACAGCCGAGCTTCACCCACTTCACGGGTGCGACTTTGGGGGTGCTTCCCGACTTTGGGGGTGCTTCCCTTGGTATGACACGTCTTATGATGTGGATGATTACACCCAATACCAGGGAGGAACACCACTGGAGCCGGCAAAGAGTTGTGGCAGAAAAAGAAAAAAAAAATCCTCATGACAATGAGTCCAGGCAGGCAGGAAAGCAAACAAAGTCAAAGTCAAAAATAATGTTTGTTCTTGTAGCCCCTTCTGGGATGTGGAGGAAATGCAGAAAATCAGACCGAACGTGCATGCTCTGAATAAGACATAAGACATAAGATATTTTATTCAATCCCATAAAAGGGAAATTACAATGCCTGCTCCACCTCCTTTGATTTAAAAAAAATAAAAAAAATTATCACGTTCCCACAAACACCCACTCACTCTGTTGCACACACACATTCACGCACTCCCTAAAACATAAAAACATAAAATGTATACAAACACGTAAATACAAAATGGATTAATAACCAAAAAAAAAACAAACAACAAAACTCTAAAAGGTATACAAAGGAATATACAACTGTTCCACAACTGTACAAAGGACAGGATAAAAACACATAAAGAGTACTGTTGTAGAGATCGCGAAAAGCCACTGCATTTCGATGGACATTTCTAGACCATCCCAGACCATGCTGGTGGATGCACCACGTCAGTAGATTACGTAACCTTGGAAAGATTCCATACTTGCAAGTAAGTTGCGGAATGTTCTAGATCTGACCTGTCCTGTTTAGTATATAAGCAGCCCTGCACAGCGTTCTGGGTTCTTGTTCTTCTTCTTCTTTCATGAGGTTGTTCTACACGCATCTTTTGTTAATAAAGTATTGGAGTTCTATCTTGTTGTATCCCGTGTCTCCTCTGCGAGTGCACCGAGAGAGCGACATAGCAGGAGAAAAATACAAGTACAACCAGTAACACCGAGAAAAGTGCACAAATACACACTAAGAAAACTTAGAAAAGCGCACAAATTCAGGCGTTAAATAATCTTTGAAATATACATGTCTCATACCACTTCACTGTTTTTGATAAACTTGGCTAGGTTAAACATTGCTTTCTTTGACATTTCCATGGACATCAGTCGGCAAAAGTTGAAAGCTGACACTGTTCTTCGGCATATGGGAGACACAAACCAGAAATCGGCAGCAGCAATACAACTGCAATTCCTACCGCCTGCCCAAATAAACATGACTGTCAGATCACACTACATCATGTACCATATGGCTAAACACCCACATTGAGGCGACAGCAGGCAAATGAGAAATGCAGGCTTGTAAATTAGTAATGCTGTTTGTACTTGTCATTTTGTTATTATGTTGTTTCCATGGGACGGGCTAAATTTTCCACGTACATAGGCAGGCGGAAACAACATAGCGGGCTGGTGGCCGAATTGTTCTGTCTCCTACAGGCTGTATATCTGAAAATATGGGAATACGCTTATTGTTTTCCATATTCATCCTGCTGGTATAAAACCCACACACAAAGAAAAAAGGCATCGACTTTTACCAAGAAACCCCAGGTAGGTGCGTAGACGTCTGTCTGGATGGCTTGCAGGTCTTGAAAAAGGCGTTCTCTTACAGTGTGGTGGTGGTGGGGGGGGGGGGGGAGTAATTTGCGAGGTGTGGCGCATGTGGATGGTTTCTGCAGGTGTGGTGCTAGTGGTGCAAGTGGAGTTGTTGGTATGTGCGGTGGAAGTGTCTGTGTGTTGGTGCACGCTCGTAGGATAGTTGTTTGGTATTGGTGCTTGTTTTGTCATGTGGTCTAGTTTGTCTGTGTGTTGGTGCATGCTCGTAGAATAGTTGTGTTTGGTATTAATGCTTGTTTTGTCATGCAGTCTAGATTGTCTGTGTGTTGGTGCATGCTTGTGGAATAGTTGTGTTTGGTCTTGGTGAATGTTTTGTCATGAAGTCTAGTTTGTCTGTGTGTTGGTGCATGCTCGTAGGATAGTTGTGTTTGCTATTGGTGCTTGTTTTGTCATGAAGTCTAGTTTGTCTGTGCGTTGGCACTTGTGTTTGGTATCGGTGAATGTTTTGTCATGTAGTTTGTCCGTGCATGCTTGTGGAATAGTAAGTTGTGTTTGGTATTGGTGAATGTTTTGTCATGTAGTCTAATTTGTCTGAGTGTTGGTGCATGCTTGTAGGATAGTTGTGTTTAGTATTAGTGCTTGTTTTGTCATGAAGTCTAGTTTGTTTGTGTGTTGGCACATGCTTGTAGGATAGTTGTGTTTAGTATTAGTGCTAGTTTTGTCATGAAGTCTAGTTTGTTTGTGTGTTGGCACATGCTTGTAGGATAGTTGTGTTTGGTATTGGTGCTAGTTTTGTCGTGTAGTCTATTTCGTCTGTGTGTTGGTGCATGCTTGTAGGATAGTTGTGTTTGGTATTGGTGCTAGTTTTGTCGTGTAGTCTATTTCGTCTGTGTGTTGGTGCATGCTTGTAGGATAGTTGTGTTTGGTATTGGTGCTAGTTTTGTCGTGTAGTCTATTTCGTCTGTGTGTTGGTGCATGCTTGTAGGATAGTTGTGTTTGGTATTGGTGCTAGTTTTGTCGTGTAGTCTATTTCGTCTGTGTGTTGGTGCATGCTTGTAGGATAGTTGTGTTTGGTATTGGTGCTAGTTTTGTCGTGTAGTCTATTTCGTCTGTGTGTTGGTGCATGCTTGTAGGATAGTTGTGTTTGGTATTGGTGCTAGTTTTGTCGTGTAGTCTATTTCGTCTGTGTGTTGGTGCATGCTTGTAGGATAGTTGTGTTTGGTATTGGTGCTAGTTTTGTCGTGTAGTCTATTTCGTCTGTGTGTTGGTGCATGCTTGTAGGATAGTTGTGTTTGGTATTGGTGCTAGTTTTGTCATGTAGTCTACTTGGTCAGTCATGTCTTCTGTGAGTGTCGTGTTGTGTTGTCAAGTTGTCTGTAACCGTCGATGTTGTGGTAAGTCCAGTATTCGATGAAAGAGTGTACTTTTCATTCTTGATGTGCATGAAGCTTTTCATGAAGTCTGTTGTTGCGCCTGGTAACTGTAGGTGTGGGTTGTATGTGGGCAGCCTCTTTAATCAATGCCCTGAGACTGGTTGTTTTCTATCTCCCCCCGGGTGCTTCAGTGGGTGAATGGTCCAAAGGGTGTTCATATGCTGTACCAGATGTAACAGCTGCAGGCAATCACACGGTTCCACGGGAGGGGCGCCGGGGGGGAGGGGGGGGGGGGGGCGGGGGGAAGATCTGAGAGCCTAAAGCTGGTCAAAGACAGGACGTGTTAGTTAACAGATTACTTGGGATTTTAAATTACTGTAAAAGCCAAACATGAACAGAACACTGGTTCAGTGACTGTGACTCCACAACCCTAATATTTATGGTTCAGGGAACTGAAGTTTATCCATACTTGGTGAGACTTGGTCATCATCCTGAAACAGACTGACGTGATCACAGTAAAGACTGCATGCATCTTTCAAAATGTTATATACTCACAATCGCTAAAAAATCAAGAGTAAAAAACACACTCTAATGTATTATGCAAGTCATGCAATCTGCATGGAAAAGGGAGGTGCACGAGTGAAGAGCTATCTAGATGTTTGCACTTTATGAAATAGCGTCTATCACGAAAGCCACCATACCACTGTCAGGAAAAGTGTTTCACATCAATATTTACCTGTGAATGCATGTTCATCTTGTATGTCTGATGTGCGGTGGTTTTTAAATAAGTCTAATAAGCAGAAACATCAGCTATCTCTGAGAAACCCTGAGTGATAAAAAAAAACAACATTAGATCAATTCAAGTGCTTAGGCAAAACGAAAACTAAAGGGAAAAGAACACCTGTTGCACCTGTACACAATATTGACTGTAACACGTACACACCACACAGCAATACTCTTCCACACCTGACACCGTACTTGGTCAGCATATCAGGTCTCTTACTAAGCATTGATGATATCGCTCCTAGTGTAGAAACATTCGCCGAAACGAGAGTGTCGAATGATCGTGAATTGAATGAGTTTGGCAAAAGACTACTTGACATGTGCTTGCGTCTTGACCTACGTGTACTGAGTGGCTTCTTGGAAGGAGATGTAGATGGGAGGTTCACATAATTATTTATCAGTTCATGGAAATAGCGTGGTTGACTATGGTCTGGCCTCAGACGATTTGCTGGATATGTTGGAAGTAGGGGATAGAATCGAGTCACCACACATGCCCGTTGAAGTTTCTGTCGATAGGAAACGTGCTACAGCACGATAGTTCGAGTCAAGGTCATAAAACCCGCCGTGCCAAACTCAATTACAAATGATGAATGGGTAAATCATTTCAACCAGGTTTTTAATGAAGGTTCCACTCCTGACAGTCATGGTCATATTGATGAGCAGCAGCTTGAAAGTGCTGACACATATGACGAGCTGTTGGATGGAGACATTACTAAAACAGAAGTCGGACACTCTCACTCACTCACTCTCGCCTTCTGCCCCCTCTGAGCATAGGCCGCCGACAAGAGTTCTCCAAGCCTCTCGGTCCTGGGCCAGTCTCTCCATTTGTCCCCTGCTGTGTCCCATACTCTTGGCATCCGCCTCCAGGTCGCGTCGCGAGGTGTTTCTTGGCCGGCCTCGTTTTCTCTTCCCCCGTGGGTTCCAGGTGACAGCTTGCCGTGTGATGCTGGAAGCGGGTTTTCGGAGGGTGTGGCCTATCCATTACCAGCGTGTTTCCTCTTCCACTGGTTGTTTGTTCGTTCGCTGCCAGAGTTCTTGGTTGGTGATGGAGAAGTCAGACAGGCAATTAAAAACCTGAAACCAGGGGGAAAGCACCGAGGCTTGGTGGTACTGTGAACGAATTGCATAAAGTGGCTGAGGACAAAATCACTCCCGTTCTTGTAAAACTTTTAATACTCTTTTTCAGAAAGGCACTTACCCGTCAGAGTGGTCCAAGGCGGTTATACTCCCTCTACACAAGAAAGGTAATCGCAACGTTCTTGGTACTTACCGTGGCTTTTCTCTGTTTAGTTCAATTAGCAAGTTGTTCACTTACATTATTAATAAACGTCTGACAGAGTGGTCAGAGAGTAACAACGTCATCACTGACGCACAGAACGGTTTCAGAAAAGGCAAATCCACAGTGCATCATATTTTTCATATACACCCTCAATGCTCTCGTTGTGAAATAATTCTCCAGGAATTCAAAACTGTACGTTGCCTACATAGATTTTCTCCGTGCGTACGATTCAGGAGATCGCAAAATTCTTTGGTCGGTCCTGTTGAGAGCCGGTGTGCAGGGTAAAATGCTCCGAATGTACGTGTACTCCTCAGTCCAAGCACGCATTGGAAGTGGTAATAATAAGTCTGATTTCTTTGAATGTATGCTCGGCTTGAAACAAGGATGTTTGGCGAGTCCTCTCCTGTTCTCTGTCTTTGTTGAACGACCTAGCTAACGAAATAATCACCAACGGAAAACACGGGACGACTCTCCTACCCAACGAAGTTGAGTTATTTATTTTGTTGTTTGCTGACGACCTGACACTGCTGGCATCAAGCATTGTAGGGCTCCAAAACAATTTAAATTCGCTGTACAATGCATCCAAGAGACTCAAGCTTACTGTTAATCTCAGCAAATCCAAAATCATGGTGTTTCGCAAAGGGGGATTTTTGTCAAGCAGAGAGCGGTGGTATTTTGGAGGTAATCTTAAGGAAGTTGTAAATAGTTATAAATACTTGGGTCGTACCTTTTCCACTAGACTGAGTTACTCACTTGCTTTGGGTGATTTTGCTGTAAGAGCCAAGAATGGGTTGTGGAAATCCTTTTGACACTGAAAAGGCTAGGATGTGTATCACGAACAGTATTAAAAAAATAAAAAAAATAAAACTGTTTGACCCTCAAGTATGGGGATATCAAATGTATGCCCAGATTGAAAGAGTTCATCTGATTGCATGTAAAAGGTTTCTTGGTGTATCTACTGGAACGCCTAACAATATCGTCTATAGCGAACTTGGTCGTTACCCACTGCATATTCTGACAAAAACAAGATGTGTGAAATACTGGCTCACGCTTTGCGAACAACCCGAGCACCTGTATTCTAAGAAAGCTTACCTGATGTTACTAGATATGCAAGAACGTGGTAAAGAGACATGGGTGTCACACATCAAGTCTTTATTGTGCTGCAACGGTTTTGGACACGTTTGGTTTGGTTGTGGTAACGAGAAATGGTTTCTGAAAGAGTTGAAATGTAGACTCCGAGACATGTTTGCACAGAAATGGCCCAGTTACGTGGAAAGTAGCACACGGTGCGTAATGTATCACAGTTTTAAGAGCGACCTTGAGCGTGAGAAATACACTGAACTGATTCACATGCGTATCTACAGAACTGCTCTTGACCAGTTTCGAATGGGGGTTTCCCCTAGAAACGCTCACCGCTCCCGTTACCAACAGTCAGCTAATCGTCTTTTGTGTCCCGTGTGCACTGACTGTTTAGAAACTGAGCAGCACGTGCTGTTTGAATATCCTGTGTTCATGCAGCTGAGGGACAGGTTTTTATCTTTGGACAGGTCACAGTTTGTCAGTGTCATATAAAGCAACAACGAGGCCAAAAATAATAACTTTGGTCGAAATTCCTGTTTTTTGGGGTTTTTTTTTTATTTCAAACGCCGCGCCTCGCTGTTGTAAGCGTGATGTGGATTATTTTTAACTTTCATTCGTACTTTGTGTCAATATGCTGTTATTGTCCTTGCTGTTCATGTTCATGTACCGGCTGGGGCGAAATATTTGTGCTGTCTTTTTCATCCTTGCCCTGTCTTTGATATCACCCGTATGTGGTGGAAAAGGACGTTAAACTCCCAAACACCCACCCACCCTCATGTTCATGTATGTGCGTTCATTTCGTTGTTATTGCTCTGTTTTGTGCACCTTCATGATAGCGGCCCATGGCCGGAATCGATAAAATCTGTCGAGTCGAGTCGAGAGCTTGGTCAGCAGTTCTTCCTCACGCTGTCCTTGTCGCTTTGGTTTCATGTTCTTGGGCTGATTGAGAGCCTGATAAAAGATGTGAATTTTAGCTGCTTTTGATAGACTACTTGACACTTTTGAAGTAACCTAAGTTTATCAAAGCCAGTCATAAATAGAACAATTGTTCAGTTGACAGTGACTCCGTAATCATAATTCCTACAGAACTTTTTTTATATTACTATTTTTTTGCAGTATATAATTATACATACACAAAGACATACAGGTGCAGACACATACAGGGTCAAGACACAGTTTGACACACGGGCATGCATTATTTTAAACAGGCATTGATTGCATGGCGACCATTGGGGTACATACCTACACAAACATATACGTGAATACCTACATACATACATGTATACATACATTACATACATGTATACATACATACAATAGAAACCACATACATATGTGTGGGCAAAAAACAGTATCGTACCATCACTGTAACAGTTTTTATAGTCAATTCCTACAGGACTTAGATTTATACAGATACCAGTTCTTAAAAATCACCTCCTCCTCCTCCCCCCCCCCCCCAAAAAAAAAGAAGAAAAAAAAAAGCAAGAACTCCACAAAGGCGTGACGCTTCGGACGTTCAGATCTACAGCTGATTTCTTCGTACGGAACGGTCTTTGGTTCTACTCACTTAAAAGAATTACTTGCATGCGGACTTCAGCTGTGTGTGGACGTGAATCTATACCGGCAGGCCTATGTTTCGTGTGTTTTACCTACTACGAGATAATTTGCGTAACAGAAGTCGATATGTGCAAAACCTGCGGACTGCAACACAGTTTGGAACGTACTCCGCTTCACGGTAAAGAAATTAATTATCTGCTAATGCGTACACTAAATAAAGGCAGTATTTGTACAGTGACATACCACGTTATTGTAGAGGATGTAGGGGATTTCTTGTAAACGTCCACGATGCAAATAGTACTCCATTTTCCATCGAAAAAACAAAACACAACAAAACATGTTTCTCGGTGAGTTGCAAAAATGCCGCCATTTGTATCTTGTCTCGGTCGTCCCATACACGGCGTTGGGAAATGATATGGAAAGGTGATCGGTGTCTGAAATATGGTAGATCCGAAACGAAGGTCATTTTGCGGAAACGATTTTTAGCCTCTGGGAATGAATAGCACACTTGCCAGCCGCGAAAGGCCATGAATTTTGCCCCCCCCCCCCCCCAAAAAAAAAAAAAAAAACCAAACAACTATATCGTTAAATAGCTACTATCTGTACGCTGGCAGTGGAGTCCGTGCTAGATAATAAGACCTCTCCGCGCGGGAAATGTAGCAAACAATGTAGCGGGAAGTGCAGCAAACAATGTAGCAATCTAATTCACTGCAGTACCGTATTTGCACTTGTAAAGGAACCTACACCACTGGCTCCCACCTAGTGTCCGGCTTGCACGAGTAAAGGCCGTGGCCGTATAATATTATGTTGCAGATGCCTATGTTTACTATAGTGAAAGTGCACCAAAATAGAGCGAGTTAAACAGCTGTCAATAGCAAGGCTTAGCGTATCAAGCTGCCATAAGTGATTATTGTTTACTCTCTCTCTCTCTCTCTCGGGAGCATCGCGTATTCTATGAATTTTTCATAATGCCCCTTTTCTACTTTATTCAACTCCAGGAATGTAAACACAGTACCGATAGTGTTAGTCAACTGCGTACCATTCCATGATACCCTTCTCACTTAAGATGTGTAGCAGATAAGACTCATTACACAGATAGGCGCAGTGTGTACAGCTAGGAAGACCACATACGTGACTGGGGTTACTATGACAGCTCAGGGGTTCCTTTTTTGTGGAGACTCACATCCACTGGGTTCTTGTGTCGGCTGTGTTAAACTCCCGAACACCCACCCACCCACCCTTGTGTCGGCTGCGTTAAACTCCCAAACACCCACCCACCTACCCTTGTGTCGGCTGTGTTAAACTCCCGAACACCCACCCATCCACCCACCCACCCTTGTGTCGGCTGCGTTAAACTCCCGAACACCCACCCATCCACCCACCCACCCTTGTGTCGGCTGCGTTAAACTCCCGAACACCCACCCACCCACCCTTGTGTCGGCTGCGTTAAACTCCCGAACACCCACCCACCCACCGACCCACCCACCCTTGTGTCGGCTGCGTTAAACTCCCGAACACCCACCCACCCACCCTTGTGTCGGCTGCGTTACACTCCCGAACACCCACCCACCCACCCTTGTGTCGGCTGGCGGGAAAACGCATCTCAGGTTGCCCACCAGTTCAACGCTGGTATCAAAAGTCCGCCATCGAACTGTGTCAAAGTACTCAGGCATTCAGATAAATCTGTGCTTACAAATATCTTTCAAGTTGTTTTACGCTTAAGTTGGCTTTTCAGAAACAAATTCTACACATTCACTGATGGGAATCACGGCACTCATTGACCTTGTGACCTGTACCACACAATTATGAAGCTATTGTCGATTTCATTGATTCAATTTCAGTTGGACCAAAGACCTCGGTTGGACCGTTTCGCTTGGTGCTCTTCCAAGACAGCATGTAATGTTTGAAATATATCAAGACTTTTTTGGGGATCTCTCCCTAAAAGTGTGTTTCAAAGGGAAAACAGATGCACGAACACACGACTGATCTGAGTATGAGGGTGAGCCAGTGGACTGGCCGTGTAGACGGTGGCCACAACCAGTCAAACATCAACAAAACAAACACAGCACACAGCAGCTAATGCAGGATTCATCGGAAAAAAACAACGAGAATAAAGCTTCCTGGTAGATCTAGTCTTATCAATATAGCCAGACTAGAACTGAAGAACCAGAGCAGAAGTGGAACAGTCGCTATGCTGGCTTTTTACGTGAGGCCGCTTAAGCCCCGGTTACACCGGAACCGAATACTCCCGAATAAAGTCGGGCCGATTCTGTCCGAATATGGGTTGAATCGGATGGATTCGGTGGATTCGGGACCTATTCGTCTCTGATTCGGGGAGCTCCCCGAATCGACCCGAATAAGTCCCGAATCAGAGCAGAATCGCCAAGAATCGACGCGAATTAATTTTTGGAATCCCGAATACAGCCGAATGCCAACCGGAATAGTGACCAGCATCGAGCCACATTCGACCAGAATAGCGCCGAATGTGGCCCGAAAGCCCCGATTACGGCCGAATAGAGCCGAATGGCGACCCGAACGTCGACCTGAATCGGGACGAATATGGTCGAATGCGCCGAATACGACACCGAATCACCCGAATATGCCCCAGAATCGTCCGAATCGGGCCCAAGAATCGTCCGAATGGGGCCCGAATCGAATCCGAATATGCTCGAATCCTTTCTTTTTTGGGGGGTATATATTGTGCAACTCCATGCACCTCACTCACTTCCACCTTGTCATTCGACCTGTGCACACCATGGAAGACCGTGATCACTTCTCCTCGCTGCCCAACTGCTGCTGGATGATGACCGTTTATAGCCGAATCGGCTATATTCGCGAGCTGTATTCGGGTGACGATTCGGATGGATTCGGGGAGGCATTCGGGGCATTCTGGGCAGATTCGGCTCTATTCGTGCTATTCGGGTCTGATGATTCGCACCATACTCTCCGAATGATACGAATACGCCTGAATCTGCCGAGAATGTCCCGAATGCCTCCCCGAATGCATCCGATTTCCAGCCGATTACCTAGCGAATGTGGCCCGAATGAAATTTGTCGGGGCCACATTCGGGAGTATTCAGGAGGGTATTCGGCTGGTTTTGAACATTTCAAAACGAGCCGAATCCCTCCACGAATGTTCCAGAATCCCTCCCGAATTTTTGCTCATTCGGGGAGGGAGAACAGAATACTCCAGAATGCACCCGAATAGGTGCATTCGGGTGGATTCGCAGCTGATTCGGGTTCGGTGTAACCGGGGCTCTAAACATGTTTTATAAAACATGTTTTGAAAGGCAAAACGCCCGAAACATGCTTTCCGAAAAAATACATGACACACGTGAAAACATGTTTTGCGAAACAACATCGAAACATGCAGAAAATCGAACAGTGATCTTTTGTGATGTCATTTTCTTTCGAACTCACGTCACTGAAAATCTGACGTATACACGCCCGCCAAACACAGCCATTTTGAAGCAACAACACTAGGCTAGGTGAGGTATTTTCCTAAACATATTTGCTTATTCTCACTTTCACTCATCCTCCATGTTAGCATTCAGTCACGGTATTTCCGAAATATATTTTACCTATTCTTCCCGCTCTGTCTTGACCGAAGGTGGCTGATAAGCCGGTGAAATTCCGGCGAAAGGCGTCTCGCTACGGTCAAGACTTTCCTACTACCTTACTAGACACCATTTTCTTGTATGTAGAACTTCAATGCGTATGAAATACCTCTGGATGGGGTTTCTGGGTAAAGTCGATGTCTTTTTTCCTTCACTTGACACTCCGCACGGCGGCTTTCATTGGTTGAAATACAAAACATGTTTTCGGATTTTAGGGCAGGCTCTATAACTGAAAACACGATCGAAACATGTTTTGAAAACATTGTTGTGAAGTATGTCACACGACAAAACACGTTGTTTCGCAGCGAAACATCTGAAAACAATGTTTTCAAGTGTTTTTGCCCTCTCGTGTGACATGGTCTTTATCAGAAATCTGTAGATTTTATCGCACCGTAAACACAGAAAACTCTAATCTGCAAAGAAAACTGGACCTGGTAATTTTTCGGTTTGGACCGAAAGAACTGGAGTGGTGGTAGTAAAGTTGGCAATAGTTCGATCACACTGTCCGAATGTAGGCATGATGTTTCCAGTCACAGCCGGTTGCCATTTGAAAATTGATAGGATGAAAACTTTTTTTTTTCTTTTTCGTTTACAACCTGCTACGTAGTTTTTGAAATGCTTGCAAAACAAGATTCCCTGTACGTGAAATTGCAGGAACTTACAAACATTTTCGCAGACACAGGCAGCAGGCTCAGTCTCAGATTTGCAACGGATCTTCTTCGTATTTGACGTCAAAATCGTGAAGAAGAATTCCGAAGTAAAGTGCCCTTATGACGTAGACCACAGGTGGATGGGAGCTCGCGTCATCGGAGAATTTGTCTTCTGTTTGACGTCATCAGTAAAATTGTTGAAGATAGGGATAACATCAAAGACTATTGTAGATGTAGATGGTGTAGCGGATCTAGCGTCTGTGATGACAGGCGGCGTTGCGATTGAGTGTAACATTTCTTATCGTCTCCAATTTCTCCCTTTGATAGTAATCTTGTTAACATCACTACCAAACTGCTTTGTGTTCGCTTCAGGCTCATCTCTTCGTGCACAGAGATAACTTGAAAGTGTGAGGCAGTGCCCGCTGCAAACTGCAAACTGTATGAATGGTAAGTTCTTCCGCTTCCTGTTTTTCTTCTAACCTTCGCCATACCCCGTGGGTAAAAAATCACCCATGCTACCATTCAAAGAGTGTATCTCAGTCAAGTTTTAAGTCTCATCTTTGAAATTGCATGGCTTTGTCAATGAAGGTTGTGACTATGTTGGGAAAAAAGATTGTGTCATTTTTTTTTTTTTAATAAACAACAGATCAAATAAACAGCAAAAACAACATTTAATCAGACTAATCAGTTGCTCAAACGGTAAAACTGAAGCTGCAAACCATGCAGCCTTCAACTCTACAGTGAGCTAGAACAAGATGGTCACCAGCCCAGTATGTTGTTTCCATTCCATGACCAGGGCCCGCATGCACATTGAGTACTATTCGCGAATAGTCTATTTGCGGAAAGCTATTCGGACCCTTTCCGCGGATAATGCCTATCCGATTTCGGTATGCATAAGGTCCTATTCGCACCTGAATAGCTCTCCGCGAATTCAACGCCGGAAAAGGGTGAGTTATTTATAGATCCTGGGAAAACCGTGCGTGCGTGCGTGCGTGCTGGAACTTTCTGTTTATCTTAGCCCTCGTCACAAGACATGACGTCTTTCTTTTATTTCTACGTCAACGTCAGAGTTAGACTTACGGAGAATGTAGTGTTTGCTAGGTAGCGCAACGTTACAAGGACTTGCTGTAGTGGAGTGAGGGTACTACCACGATTCGCCAGTGTAATGTCGGCTGATACTTCGCGTGTCAGTTCTAGGATGTGGTGCCGTCGAAATCGGAACTTACGAAAGATTTCGTAATCATCATATCTGTCGAAGGGGTTGATCCTGTCCCGGAAAATTCTATTTCGGCGCAATTGTCGTCGCTGTCTCGCTTGCAAAAACAAAATCGCCACCATATTTATTCGCGAATAGGCCGGCTATCGGACCCTCCGAGGAGCGATAACTTTATTCGCGAAATGTTGAATAGGATAGGCTATCCGATTTGACGTGCATACCAAAATCGTCCGCCTATCTACTCGAATAGACCCGAATAGGCGTTATTCGCGAATAGTACTCAACGTGCATGTGGGCCCTGCTCTCCCTCTCTCTCCGTATTAAAAAAAGAAAAGAAATCCGTTGTAGTTGTAGCAACTGCAGGTTGTAATATTGGTTTACGGACGAAAAACTTCCAACGTTGTAAAATAACGGTTCATTCCATCCCTCTCTCATTCTGCGTGTGTGCGTGCAAGCCCGAGTTCCCCAATCAAATATGACGTCGGCGAAATGACGCTCATAATTAGCATAACTGCGCGTGTTTCGTTTTTTCGATCTTCGTGAGGCTTGTGGTTTGTGGAGGAAAATGTGCTTGGAGCGCAAACTGCAGTGATTTTTTTCAAAATTATAATTCTTGTATATTTTTATGGCACTAGAGACACTCAACCCTGTTCCGGGTCCGTCGATAACTCTAGGACCCTGCGATGACGACCAAGTCGGGCTAACTGATACCGAGCCGAGCTAAGTGATACCTAAGAAGGAAGAAACAAAAATACTCGGTGACAAAGAAAGTGGACAGTTGCGAACAACTTTGAGGTCCCCGTGTTATTTCACAGTGTGCACAGAAGCAGTGAAAGCTGTCGCATTCACCAGCACCAGTACATTCTCGGCCTGTTTCGAGATTATTACCTGCATGAGTAGTCCCCCGTGCATACATAGACCCGCAGCAGTCAATCATTTTTCGTGGCAGCTTTGTGCTCCGCCGCGAAAAATGCGTGCTTGTTGTGGCAAGGGAGATTATTCATGCAGGTGATAGATCTCGAAACAGACCGAGAATGTACTAGTGCTGGTGTTGCGACACTTTTCACCGCCTCTGTGCACACTGTGAAATAACACGGGGACCTCAAACTCAAAGCTGTTCGCAACTGTCCACTTTCTTTGTCACCGAGTAGTTTGGTCCCCCCCCCCCCCCCCCCCTTCTTAGGCATTACTAAGCTCAGCCAGGTTTCGGTCAGCCCGAGGTGGCATCGTCGTGGGGGCCATGAGTAGCGTTAGGCCCCCGGAACGGGAATGGAGACACATTAGATCTACCTACAGTTTATGCGATTTTGAGATCTAAAATGGATTTACCTGCCCCGTCAAATGAGGTACGGTTTACGCCAAAAGTATGAGAGCGACCACCTCCAAAACTTGAGTCTGTTCAGAACCCGTTTCCATGCTATCAACAGCAAAAATATCTGTGGTTATAACATGCGTTTTATGTTAGGTTAGGTGTACAGGGTGAGTGAGTGAGTTTTTAGGGCTTAAAGCCGCGCAAGCCACAAAGACTAATTCGCGGCTGAGTTAGGTGTACAGACGCGCGTGTGTATATACATGACTGTGTACGCGCGCTGCGCGGGCGTCCGGTCATGTTAGATCGGAGATGTTTAGCGGAGATGAAACAATGACGTCACGTATGTTGAGTATATAAGAAAGTACATGTAACCTTGTTCGTGCCTCTTTGCATGCGCAAAACCCAAACAAATGACGTCGAATTCTATGTCTAGCTGGTTGACGTCACTCATTTCTTGGCGCATTCGAGGTTCTACACGGGTATAATCAGCTTGGCAGGAATGAGTAACAGAGTCATTTGTGAGGCGTATGGTTTGTGGAGGAAATGTACTTGGAGTACAAACTTTCAACTGACGATATAACTTACTAACTACTACTAAGACCCATGGCTCCAAGTGGAGCATAGGCCATCGACGACCCTTCGCCATCGCACTCTCTTCTGGGCTACTCTTGCCACTCCAGTCCAGTTGATCCCCGGCTTGCATAGCTCTGCCTCGGGGACGATATAACGGCCGCAGCGAATTTCTTGGAATTTTTTGTATATTTTTTATGACGTCAGAGACACACTTTCTACATACGGTAAGAATGATTTTGATACCTAAAATAGTTTTACCTTCGCTGTCAAATAAGGCGCGTTTTACGTCAAAAGTATGAGAGCGACCACATCCACAATTTGATCTATACTGAGTCCGTACTGATGCCATCAACAGCCCAAATATTGAGTGATTTAAACAAATTATATTAGGCTAGGGAAATTGCTGAACAAGGTAGAACAAATCTGATCCTAACTTTTTATTACAGATTTCAGTAGAACACAGACCCCTAATGCTGTGGTGGTCTCCGTGAATTTTTTCTCCGTCCGCGTCACCGTTAAGAACGACCGTTTATCTTGCCATTTTTACTACATGAGCCCTATAAATGGGTTTTTGAGGGTGTGCACAAAGCATGCGTGTTTGCGGGTCTAGAAATGTACAGAACTCCGCTCTAAATACGGTTACTGTTAGACAAGACATGCATTGTTAACATACTGAAATTTTACACCAATCAGAATGCTGCTTCCTGGATAATTGCGGCCATTAGTTTGGCCGTTGATTCAAAGGGCCCTGTAAAACGGGTGTATTTGATGCTTGTGCACTTGGCAGGTCACTGCAGGTAACATGTATCGCGGAAAACATTTACGAACATTGAACAGTTCAGTAAGGAAACACTTCTTTGGTGTTGTTCCCTTGTCACCGTATGTGCAGGTATAAGTATGAAATATGATATCCAAGTGAGCACTTTTTTTCGGTAGCGATATTTTGGGGGTGTACTTGTTAAAGTAGTTCCTGCGTTGTGAGTAGTGAACGGTTTTTCTCAGAGAGCAGTGCACACCCAAGATTAGTATAGTAGGAGCTTAGATCTTTAAGCACAGAAGACATAACTTGGTACGTTTCAATCTGTTTTCAGGTCCTTCCATAAAACATCAACAGAAAGCTGCAGGTATCGCATCTGTATCTTAACGTGACAGACCCCAGCTAGACAGGTGAACCTACAGGAAGTGGGGGCAGTTTTTCGGCACGGTTTTTTTCGCTGTATCTGGACAATGTGTGAACTCTGCAACTGTGACAGAGTTGACTGTGCTTGCACGGTCGACTCTGTAAAATTTTTTCACACTTCGGAAAGCTTTTTGTTGGGAGCTTAGATCTTTAAGCACAGAAGACATAACTTGGTGCATTTCAATCTGTTTTCAGGTCCTTCCACAAAACGTCAACAGAGAGCTGCAGGTATCGCATCTGTATCTTAACGTGGCAGACCCCAGCTAGACAGGTGAACCTAGCACGATGTTTGACGTGAAAAGATTTAACACAAAGCGGTGCACAATACTTGTGTTCTTTGGAGCTGCTGTGGCTACAATTTACATTCTGCTTGTGAAACAAAACCGTGACCACGCCTTACACGACCCCATAAAAGAAAGGATCAAGGACTTCGGCGAGCTCGAGCTTCCGGATTTCTACAAAGAACTGGACAGACTGGAAGGCACGTCAAGGGAAGACTTCCTGACTCTGACTCAGTTCCATCCTGTTTTGTGCCCGCGAGAGCGTGCTGAGTTGTTGTACACTTTGAACGTTTTTTCCCGCATATGCCAGGAGCACGGATTCACTTATTATTTGCTCGGGGGCTCAATGATGGGAGCGTATCGCCATCACGGTCTCATCCCTTGGGATGTCGAGTCGGACGTCATGATGAACGTATCCCAACGGGCAGAAGTGCTCGCGGTCTTGGGTAATATTCCTGGATTCAGACTACGAATTCAAGACAGAGAATCGCCACAAGGCACTCATAGGTTCCTGCTTACAAAGTACTGGACAACTGAAATGAGATTTTCGTATTACTCTAACATTATTGGATTTGTGGACATTTACTTCTTCGGCGAAAATAACACGCATATCTTGGGACTCACTACTGACACACGCGGACATGCCTGGCCCCGTGAGTTGGTGTTTCCTCTCTCTTACACTCGTTTTGAGCGGTGGATGCTGCCTGTTCCGGCCTGCACCGAACGCATGCTGCTCATCTGGTACGGGCCCAATTCCACAAGCACGTGCAAGTCGTATTATCAGCGGTTCGGCTCGGACAGGTACAGGCTTCGAAACCCTGTTGGCACCGTTGACTGTTCCAGACTCTACTCCGCTTTCCCGTTTGTCTTCAGACAGACAGACAACGGCACAGGTCACGTGATCGAGAGCAGAAAGATCGGGACCCGTACCCTGGAGACTTTACGGGTACCCGCAGTTCCCGCTGTGTGTGAAACGTAGTGTTCCTTTTTTTCACAGGGGAACCAGGATATACGAGTGGTAGAGCGTTGGACCTCCAGTGCTCGGGTCTGTAGTTCGAATCCGAACTGGAGCGTAACATTTGTGCTGGTCTTTTTCTCGTCGCCCCGTCTTTGATATAACCATTACGGTGTTTGAAAAGAACGTTAAACGACAAACACCCTCCCTCTCTCCCTCCGCCCCCCCCCCCCCCCCCCCCGATCTGCTACCCTGTAGGACTACCTACTCTCGCGTTTGCTCTATACAGCGCACGTAGCCAACCTGCACACATAATAAGCACGGTGACAGCTCCGATCACACAGTGTGTCCGTGTAAAACGTAGCATGTTTTTCCTCGGCTGCCTGTCCATAACCCTGCCGGGAGCAGGGGTAGTCGAATGGTAGAGCGTTGGACTTCTAATGCTCGGGTCGTGAGTTCGATCCCGGCTGGGGCCAAATATTTGTGCTCGCTTTTTCATCGTTGCCCCGTCTTTGATATCACCCTATGTGGTTGAAAAGGACGCTAAACCCCCAAACACCCACCCCACCCACCCATAATCCTGCCTGGCAAAAATTCTACGTGTTTATAGTTCTACACCGATAGTCCTACGTGTCGATAGTCCGAACTCACGATAGTCCGACAGTCGGTGGCGGCCCTACATGTTGATGGTCCTACACTTACGCAGAGTATCATTAGTCTTGTGTATTATTAGTCCTCCATGCCGATAGTCCTGCCCTTCGAATTCACCTGAGAAGGTGCATTGCGAAGGTCTTCACGTGACAGGTGTTCAGCAGCACCAGCAGGGTACTGCGACCAAAGCCAGCCACGGTGAAGACCAGTTGGGGGGGGGGGGGATCCAGTGAAGTCGGCCTTCAGAAAAGACCCTCAGATGTCTCACTGGACCAAGGGTCAACAGACACCCGCTTACTGACCTCCCCCGGAGGAGATTTTAAGAGAGTAAAAGACAGATGAATGGACCGATGGAGGCAGAAATAAGAGTAAAGAAAGAGAAAAAGGGGTGGCAAGCTCATCGAAATGAGCCCTGCCGCGTGAAGGCGAGCCCATGGGGCCGTAGGACTAGTGACACGTAGAACAGAACAGACTTTGATTACGTGCGGGACTATCGACACGTAGGACTAGACACGTAGTCCCTGACTGAAAGGACTTTGATTAAATGCGGGACTATCGACGCGTAGGACTAGTGACACGTAGGACAGAACAGACTTTGATTAAGTGCGGGACCATCGACACGTAGGACTAGTGACACGTAGGACAAAACAGACTTTGATTAGACCACCGCGGGACTATCGACACGTAGGACTAGTGACACGTAGGACAAAACAGACTTTGATTAAGTGCGGGACTATCGACACGTAGGACTAGTGACGCGTAGGACAAAACAGACTTTGATTAAGTGTGGGACTATCGACACGTAGGACTAGACACGTAGGACAGAACAGACTTTGATTAAGTGCGGGACTATCGACACGTAGGACTAGTGACACGTAGGGCAGAACAGACTTTGAGTAAGTATGGGACTATCGACACGTAAGACTTCCGAGTGTACTGAGGACTATCGGTACAAAACTTGCAGAGATCGTCGGTCGGACTACCGACACATAGGACCATCGACCGTAATCCGGCCTATCGACATGTAGGACTGGCACTGGCTCCTGTGTTAGTGACTCATTAGTTTGGACAGTTCGATACCTCACCACTATATGACCACACTGATTACATGCGGAATGGTGTTTTGTCCACAATTGCTTTTTTAATTCTTTTTTTTTTAAAGTTGCGTCGGTACAGAAAAACGAATTTTTTTTTTTCATTCTAGCATGTCCATAGATAAGTTTTTTTGGTTTTTTTTAACTTTATTGTCCCTTTCGGGAAATTCGGGCTGCCTCCCCCGGGGGAAGCGCGTCGCCGCGGTGCAGCGCCACCCAATATATCCTATATTTTTTTTTTACAATTTTGCTGGGGAAGGAAAGCCGGATAACCCGGAGAGAAACCCCCCCATGAGCAGCCCGGCAGCCAGGAAAAACCAGTATCACATATCACAAGCTCGACCTGGGCTCGAACCCACGCTTCATCGCCGTGACATTGGTGACGGCCGTTCAGTAGCGCAGCGGCTTAATCCGACGCGCTACCGATTAGACCACCGTTCACCGCTTGAAAGATGTTGCCTCATCATCATCATCATTAGCTTGCTTTACGTCCTACGGCTTTTGGCCCTTAAGGACAAGGTGTTCCTGGCCTGTGTCTTTGGCTGCTTGGCTGGGCGAGTGTCTTTGGGGTGTGTAAGGGCTGTTTTGCTTAGCTTTGGGCAACGTCAGAGGATCTCTGCTTGGCTTTCAGGTGTCTGTTCTGGGTTTGCTTTTCAGTGCCTCAGTCTAATCTGTCATCCGTACTTTTGCCTTTAGACCATCACTGGGGTGTCCCCTCGCTCTTTGGTTTCAGAACCATTTTGCCAGATATGATCTGACGATCGCGTCGGCCAGGGTTCTCATTGGCCTATCACCAAGGGCTTGGTGTGGCCTGAGGAAGTCTACCGTCTTCAGTGAGTATCTGTCTCTCAGGTCCCAGACCGGCTGGAGGCTGGCGGGCAGGCCATCACAACCGTTTACAAAGTGGCGGACAGATGTTGCCTGGCGAGAGTCGGCAGTCATAATTATAGCGTAGCGGATCTTGGGTGTTTGTCAGTGGTGACTGGTTTCAGGTTGTTTGTTATAATGCCTCAGCGGGAGTTTAAAAAAATGTTAGTGAATGGGTTTGTTGTTCGTGTTTATTGCAGCTTGTGGTTTTAAGAGTTGATCTTGTTTGTTTATGATTTTAAGACTTTGGGCCTTTGGTTAACTGATGTCGCTAGCAGAATACCAGTGATAGTGATCTTGTTTGTTTATGATTTTAAGACTTTGGGCCTTTGATTAACTGATGTCGCTAGCAGAATATCAGCGATAGTGATCTCTTAGCAGCACCTGAACTGATGTCAATGTATTGAACAATGTGTAAACTACCATTCTTTTGCACATTTTACCTTGCAACATAACAGGAACGTTGAATTTCGTATGGTTCGATTTATGGGGACTAGGTTTTGAGATGATCGTAAATACTGATATCAATTAAAGTCTCGATACATTGATAATGGCAGCCGGGCGTACAACTTGACAGCATGTGGACAACTTTTCACTGATCGAATGTGCTTAAAGTTCTAAGCTCCCAACAAAAAGCTTTCCGAAGTGTGAACAAAATTTACACAGTCGACCGTGCAAGCAGAGTCAACTCTGTCACAAGTACAGAGTTTTCTGCGCTTCGGGCACGAGTTTGCCGTGACATTATTTGGCTTTTGGTCAGCGAGCGAGACACATCGCTGCAGTGTCTAGCGGATGTTGAGTGCTGCACGATCTTTCTCGCTCAGTGTCAGAATGCAATGGAGCTGTGAAATTACGCTGTCCTTGGCTTTAATTGGGGTTTCAGGGACGCAGAAAACTCTGCAACTGTGACAGAGTTGACTGTGCTTGTATGGTCGACTCGGTAAAAAAAATTTCACACTTCGGAAAGCTTTTTGTTGGGAGCTTAGATTTTTAATCTCAGTGCGCACTTAGAATCAGTCACCTGGGTCACAATACAGCATCTGAAACGTGACCAGCAGGGGACTGAGCCGCGATAGCCGAATTGTAGAGCGTTGGACTCCCAACGCTCGGGTCGTGAGTTCGAATCCCGGCTGGGGCCAAATACTTGTGCTGGCCTTTTTCTCGTTTCCCCCGTCTTTGATATCACCCATACGTGGTGGAAAAGGACGTTAAACCCCTAAACACCCACCCCACCCGCCCACCCAAACCCGTGCCGTGACTCTGGCCGGCGTATATGTTGCTTTTTAAACGTACGGCTACACGACAGCCAGTCAGCATGTTGCCGTACTCGGCTGCTTGCTGGCGGGCAGCGGTTTTGCCGCACACGCAGCCTGCGGCGTTGCAAGGTTTGGGCAGTGATTGGTCAATTGGCTGTACGGGGCTGCCTGCGGCTAGCTGGCTGCCAGGAAAATGTGGCTTTCTATAGGCTTTCTATTGCCGCGCCGGCACCGGCAAGGGGGATATGCCAGCTGGCCGCCACCGATTTAATTAGGGTTTCCAGCGTTTCCAGCCCTGCAAGTACCAATCCTGGCAACGTGTAGCAGCGGCCCTTAGAAGTGCCCCTGTCGCGTACTCAGCAGACGACTGTGACGTTATTTGGTTGCGGGCTGCGCGGGACAGTACAGTACAGCTAGACGGCCAGCGCTGATTGGTGGCACAGCGAGTATTTCAAGATTCAAAGATGTTCTTCCGTTCTCCGAGTCCCCGTTTGGGGAATGGAGGACTGAATATCCAAATATAAAGAACGTTATGACAAAGTACAACGACTGATATCAGTACAAACTACAGCGAAAGAAATCACAACAAACCAAAAAGTACATCAGTTTCAAACCGGCCAAGATAATAGTATCATACACATCAGTCCCACCACTGATCATCCATTCATGTAAAACAAATGACTGCTTTGACGCACAAACAAGAAGTTATATGATTTTACACTAAGTGTCTAACGAACTTGGAAAGATTTAATATTGCTCTCTTTGATGTATCCAGTGACTCGATATGACTCTACAAAAATTGAAAGACGAAACCCCGCTGATCTGCGACGTGTACAATAAAATCGTCAGTTGTCGGCCTTTCAGCTTGTATAGAACATCCAGTGATAAAGTGTAGATGATCATCAACGAGCTCTGACCGTGATACTGATGACCATGATCCGGCACATTTTCCCAATTCAATTACTAGTTTGTGATTACTACAACGGAATTTCATGAGTGAAATTGCACGATAAACGTCGCCGGGTACAACTGACTAACTGAAGTAGACTTTTCAGTAAGTCCTTCCCGCCGGGCCGAAACTGACTGATCATCACGGCAGTCTAACTTATAGTCAGTTTCTCAGTATTCAGTAACAGACACTTTCTGGTACTTTCTCAAGCGGACTGTCTCGGCCAGCACTAAGCCCGGCGGCCGGCTCAGCAGTCTAGTCAGCCATAAAGTTGTCTTGTGAACTACTGCCGGATTTCAAGTTCTAACACCTTGACTGATTGCGACTTGAACTCATGAGACTCAGCATAGTGAAGCGGGGAATCCGAGTCCCGGCGGCACTGCGGATGTCACGTCAGTACCAGCCTGTCTTAAGAAATAATAAATTGCTTTTGTATGGCGCAGTATCCCAGCAGACGCCGGCTGGCTCAGAGCGCTCTACAATTACAACTGATTACACACACACGGAACTAGACACACGCACTGCACACACACACACACACACACACACACACACCGCGGCCGCCGGTGCACACACACACACACACTGTGACTGACACACACACACACACACACACACACACACACACACCGCCGCGGGGCGGCCGTGCACACACACACACACACACACACACACACACACACACACACACTGACACACACACACACACACTGACACACACACACTGACAACGTGGCACACCGCACACACACACACACACACACACACACACACTGACACACACACACCACCTCCATAACATACAGCTACAGGAAGTCAGTGCCGGAATTCAGTTCCATGAACTCTCGGGACCTCAGTGGTCAGTCAGTACAAAGCCGGCGGGACCTCCTGCCAAACTTGATGTCGCCGGGCCGGGTAAGTTTCACTACACTGACCAGCGGGGGATGGTGAGTGTACCGGCATCGCCGGAAGAAGCGACTGCAAGGGTCACGGTTGCGAGTTTAAACTTGGCCCCGCCGGCTATCATAGTGGCGGCGCAGTCAGTTTTAGGGAGCCAATGCAAATGCTTCGTCTCAGCAAGTTCAGTGACTTGAAAAGCTTGTGGTTCCGGCCATATCCTCTTTCCGGCGACAGTAACTGAGGATGTCAGTCTTTAAAGTCGTTCTCACTGAATCATCCAACCGAAGCGTAGGCCGGCCTACCGTCCGCCGATGCCCGGCCGGGCCGTACCCGGCGAACACTGCGGCTGAGATTCATCAGTTGTGAAGTAGAAGCAATAACTGAGGACGAGGTATACATTTTTGTTGAGACTGACTTGACTGAATCTGTTAACCGGCTGAACTACCGGACCCTGCCGCCACTGACCGTGAGCCCGGACTCCGGCGCCGGCAGGCTACTCGGATTATAGTTCGGGGTAACCTATGAATGATCGGGGAAGTCACATCTTGAGGGACCATCTTGAGAGGCCTGCCTACTCGGATTTCTGACTGAGGACTGAGTTCTCATATCCCCATATCACGGATCCATACAGCAGTACGAGCACGACCATTTTATCAAAAAGATCCAGTAGGACACAAACAGGCAGTTCTTGGCCGCTGCGTGCATTTTGTGAAAGAGAGAACGTGGCTTCTAAAACTGTTTCACGCGGATAACTCTGTTTCACCGGGAAACCGGATTGTCTGTATCATTTACCTCCCTTGGCATCTGGGGCGCCAGTCTTCAAAATGGCTGCGCCATGTGCGTTCGAGGCGATGAAGGTTCACGAACTTAAACAATATTTGAAGGCAAACTCGCAGTCTACAAGCGGCAAGAAATCAGAGCTTGTTCGAAGAGCAAAAGGCACATTTTCTTTGCTGGCGCATAAAGCTGTTGACGATTCAGATCGGCCAGAAAAAGACGCTGAATTGTCACAGTCGGACAACCACCCTGGTATGTGTTTGTGTTCGTGCTGTCATTGTTTCATTTGGGTAATCTTGAAGAATAGAAAACGAAATTCTGGGAGCTATTTGCACGCACGTTAGATGTGTGTCTCTGCTCTGTGTCAGTGTACACGATGAATCAACGGCGAAGCACATTCATTCATTCACAGGACCTTTCCTATTCGCGTGTCGCCTTCATTTGTTTAGCAAGATAAGGTTACACTGAACTCTGATTGAGCTACAATTAAATGTCGTTTGTAACAGAGACAATTATTTGTTGAATGCTCGGTTAAAAAAAAAAATCATTTTGTTTTTGTTTTTACGGAGTATGATTCGATTTGGGGCAAGAGGGGCATGGCCCAGAAAGAACTGCTTGTTTGATTATTGTAATGGGGTAATTTATTGGCTGTAATGTGTATGTGCTTGCAAAGTTTTCAACTGTTTATATGATTAATTTCATTTTGATTGGTGTATAAATAATATTTGTGTGCATTCACTGATTCAGTTCATGGGTTTTCTTTCCATTTACGGTAGAAAATGAAGAGTATCACCATGTGGCCAGTCTGACCGGCTGGTTAGCTGTAGAAGATGTAAGCCAGAGTCAGTGGCCTGAAGTTACAGAAAGAGAGCTGTACAATTACCTTGTGTACACCTGCAAGAGAACAGTAGATCTGAAAAAGAAAAATGCCAGAACGCAGCTGATGGCGAATGCCTTCTACAAAGATGGACATGTTCACACACTCAGGTAAGTTCAGCTGAAGAAAGCTAGATGTTTGTATAACATGTATGATTAAAGTTAATAAGTGAAAAGTGATTCTTGATTATTTTTTCATGCTGTACTACCAACTGTATATTTGTTTTATCCACAATGAGAAGCAGTGGTGCAGCTTTTCATGAAAATGTGTCCGAACAGCCCATGGCGTACTATAGATACAGGAAATGACATTCTACCAGATAGATGACTTGCATGATGTGCACCATACTCGATAGTTACATTATTAATAAATATGTTAGCCGGACGCAATTGTTACAGTAAGTGTTCGATGAAAATTTTACTGGTCATGACCAAACATTATATGCCGTTCGGTGTATTTACGCCGACTTGGGTTCTGCCGGTACGTCGATTGCGATGTGGCGTACGCTTTTCGGTGTACGCCGAAACGCCAAATCAGCAATGGTTTGCTCGCTCAGCATTCTGTACTCTTCTCAAACGGCTAAGCGGGTTAGCTTTAGGCAAGGATTTCTGTCGGCCACTAACGTGCTAACTAGAGCAGAAAACCGAGGAAGCAGAACATGACCCATGGAACTGACATCATTGATCACGGCCAACCATTCTGTGATAAAAGTTCGTGCTATTCCTGGGAGTGGGTGGACTGGGATTTTGTTACTGTGAACAAGCCAGTGGAGAAAGAGTTCAAGGGCCGGTACAGTAAACAGCAGTTTCGGAAACTGGCTGCCATCGTGGCAAGGCCTACTGCCACATGTGCCGGAAAGAAATTGTATACAGCAACAGGTAGAGTCTGTGACAACCGCTTCTTCTCCTGTACCCAAACCTGATGCAACACAATCCAAACTTCACTGTTCTTTTTAAATAATAAGCGGCCACCAAATCCAAAATACTGTAGTCCAGAATGGATTTTTTTTTCTTTTTCAAAAAGCAGCTCAAAGTATGATTTCATGTCTGGTAATGGCTGACAGTGAAACTGTCTTTTTGTTTGCCTGCAGTGCGTGATGAAAACAATGAGCAGTTTGCTTGAGCTACATTTAGCGAGATTTCACTGTTCAATCCTATTCATAGATTTAACTGGAAAATGCACACATGTATTCACTATTGATGTATACATCTAATCTTTTGACAGTTCATCACAAAGGTTCATTAAAAGTTAAATCTGTGTAAAGATAAGCAGTAAAATATTTTCTCAGTGTGTAAAATAAATTGATGACTGAGAAATTTTTTTTTTTTTTTTTCATAATTTTCAAAATGTTCATAAACTGTTCTTTTTTCCCATAAATGGCCACAGTACAAGTTATTAGTTCTGTTGACAGAATAAAGTTGTTTGTCATGATACCAGCTGTCAGGAGAGGCCTCCAAAACCTCCCCCAAATCACGAAAATTCATCAGGGGGGGGGGGGGGGGGGGGGGCTTTCGCCCCCTGGACCCCCCCAAACGGGGCGTTCACCCTGCACCCCACCAAGGACCTAGGCGGCCCCTGGACCCGAGCCTAGTAAGCTGAAGTCACTTTTTCCAATGTTAGGCCCTGCACTGGTTTTCTTCGAGTTCAAATGGTGTTTGCTGTTTATGCTTCAGGTACCATCACATTGATGAAGACAGTGATGAATGCTACGTCAGAGGCCTAGTGACTCCAAGTGCAGCTTCATCAGACAACAAAAAGTATCCAGATCTGAGCGCGTGGATCAAGGCTTCAAAAGTCACAGGGAATGTGATTAGAGGATACTGCACCTGTACAGCTGGGTAATTAAATTACCTTTAAATACAATTTCGTCAGTAAGTTATCTGAATTAAAAACACACACCTGAGATTGTCAGGTACTGATTAGAGTTTAGACTGTAATCCCTAATCAAAGGTCAGAATTGTTTCGTTTTTACCACCTCTGCTGAAAAAAAGTGTTTCCACAGAAAAAAATTTCGGGGGGGGGGGGGGGGATCATCAGCGTAAGCAGTACAACGCGGCCAAGACTAGAGACAAGGAGCAGAGGCGCTGCAGCGGAGTTACCTACACTTTCGCTGTGCATGGATTTGTTGATAGACATTGCCATCGCTCAAAATGGCAGCGAAGCGCATTGTCGTTAGAGGTGAACATTTCGGCGACACAGGTTGCAAAAACAGCTGGAGGAAGGAGTGGCTCGAACGTAATTCGAATGACGAAGGAATAGGGTACACATATTATGGGGATTTCTGGCGGTGGTCTCGCGCTGTGCAGCATCTGCATGTGTAATACCCCGCTGTAGCCGAGCAACACCGTCTGCTGGTTTCACATTCAGTTCACCATCGCCTCTTGACGGCGAGATTAGTTATGATGGCACACATTACTCCAGCTGCATTGGCTTTGACAGGTTTGTGTTTCTGGCCACTATATAGACCTTAAACAAATTAGGAGGAAAATTAAATCGCAAAACATGCAGTCAAGGTCCGGACGGCCGCTGTGTGTCAGCGTGTGGCTATCCAAACTGAAATCTTCAACACCTTGACTCTAATACTTCTATTTTGATAGCAGGCCCGTGCACAGATATTTCACCCAAAAAAGTCTGTGCTGCTATTTTTTTAAGGTTTCACCGATACACGCTTTTAGTTGTAAACAGAAATTTTTCATTTCTTTTACTTTTTAGTTTTATCCCATGCAATCCATGAAAATTTAATTCCAAAACGATGCACCAGATTATAAAACTATTAAAAGCTTCTTTTTTGGTACATGTGCAACAACAAGTCTAAGTCTGTGTGTGCTTGACCATCCAAACTGAAATCTTCACCCTGACTCTGAAAAAGCAGGCCCATGCAATTGCATGCACAGATATATGTATTGAAAGAGTGATCAGTGCTCAGTAGGGCTGGTAGGTAATTTTTGAAAGAAGTCATAGTTTGCACTTTTTTTAAAATTGGAAACAGAATATGTACAATTGGTATCTCATGCAATCCCAAAAAATTTAATGCCATAATGCACCACATTGCACAGAGTTTGAGCTTCATTTTCAAAATTTTCCACTTCCACACCAAAGTTTCCTCTTTTTTTTTTCCTTAGGCAGTTCTGACCTTTATGTCTAATGTATGCAAGTTCTATTCCATTAGTTTACATTCCTTCTAACTTACATCCTGAACATCCTGACAAGGTTTGCATCCTTGTTAACTGAGGTACATAATGTTCCGTCACACGTACATGTATGTATGTATACAGTATACACTATAACACTGATAGCAGGTTGACTGCATTATAGTTTATACTGAATGGTGGTAGTTGTAACAAGAAAATGGTAATTGACTTTCTCTGTAGATCTGCATACTTGTCAGTTTTATCATCAGGAACATGCATACATGTGTAATTATTTTACATTTTCTGGCCACAATGAGAAATATCATGAAACATTGAAAGTTTTTATTTTACAACGACTATTCCTGTTTTGTGTGAACCTGTCTGAAAATATGTGATTACGTTATTTTTATATTGTTTGGCAGCTAATATCATATGTGTCTGTCTGATTCTGATTGCAGACTGGAGGGTTCCTGTAACCATATCGCAGCTCTACTGTATGCACTGGTGGATGTGACAGACACCAAGATCAGGGGGATAGGTGCCAGCGCCTCCAAGACCTGCAAGTGGAAACAGCTGAAGGAGTGTCACCTCAGCCCCAAGAAAGCATGTGAAATGTACAGTGAAATGCCAAGCCTGGAGAACGAGAGGGTGAACACAGAACCGGTGGTGTCATCTGTCAATCTGGAAAGGTTTGCAGAACGGCTGCGGAAGTGTGCACCAAGAGCTGGGTGGCTGGTGAACTTCACAGCTTCCAAGGAAGCCAAAACACCGCAAGCTCCAGCATCACCGCCAGTGCTACACGAGCCACAGCTCAGCTTGGCAGACCATGTCAACGTCTCGACTGACAGCTGTTAAGACTCTTTCTTGAACTTCGCCGCCCAGGTCTCTTGCAGACAGGCAGAAGCAGGAACAAATGGAGGCAGGTATAAGAGACCGGGTCAAGTTTGAGAAGTGGCACATGGCCAGTGCAGAGCACCTGACTTCAAGGTTCGGTGACATACAGTGCAAGATACAGGCTCAAACCCAGCCACATAATGTGTTAAAAACTAACGAATTATCGTCGTGCCCCCTTTGACAATGAACACACAAATGGGAGGGGGGGGGGGGGACCATGAAGCAGCTGCAAGAAGGTGGTATTGTAACAGGATGCAGAAACAACAGCATCAAGATGTGCCTGTTGAAAACTGTGGGCTCAGGGGAATTGTTACAAATGCCCTGGAAGCTATTAGTGACATGAATCTGTAAAGTGAGATGCCTTCCGGCTTCAGATGCAAGAAGGAAGCAGCTGCAAGAAGGCGGTATTGTAACAGGATGCAGAAGCAGCAGCATCAAGATGTGCCTGTTGAAAACTGTGGGCTCAGGGGAATTGTTACAAATGCCCTGGAACTAGTGGAAGCTATTAGTGACATGAATCTGTAAAGTGAGATGCCTTCCAGCTTCAGACGCAAGAAGGAAGCAGCTGCAAGAAGGCGGTATTGTAACAGGATGCAGAAGCAGCAGCATCAAGACGTGCCTGTTGAAAACTGGACTCAGGGGAATTGTTACAAATGCCCTGGAACAGTGGAAGCTAAATTACTAGTATTATTGACGTGAATCTGTGAAGTGAGACGCCTTCCGGCTTCAGACAGGAGAAATTAAAACCAAGGTAAACGTCTTCAACTTATCTGCCTTTAGATGTTTCCACATGACATGGACAGACCACTAGCAGGGAATGCATGAAGTCAGTTGTCAGTAGGCATCACGCTCGACGGCACTCAAACAGCAGGTGTGATGGGGAGGCAGAGGGACTGGTAGTGATGCGCTGTGACTGTGTTGATCCAGTGCGGTCATTAAATACATGTATACATACATGTTTAAATTAAATTTGTTTTTAAAGCGTACAATCAGCCTCCAGTGTATACTCCTTTGACTTGCGTGCTCACGCTGGTCTCGTGTACTGCCACCTTCACACACACACACACACACACAATTTATGTCAGACACAAAGTGTGTTGCTTGTTTGAATGAAATCATTTTTGACTCACTTGTGTAACAAAGGGAGTCTATGTTATAACCCTCTGTCGTCTGTGTGTCCGCAGTAAACATTAACACTGGCATTTTCTCAGAATCTACAAACAGCAGAGGCACCAAACTTGGCATGCTGATAGACCGCCATAAGCCAAAAAATATATGACTTGAAGTTGAGTTACCTTGACTCAAGATCACTAATGCACTCTGTGTGGATATTTTACTTTGGCATTTTCTCAGAATCTACAAACACCAGGTTTTAAACTTTGCATGATGATAGACATTGATAAGAACTTTCACAGACACACCTGCATTCAGTGACCTTGCATCAAGGTCAAGGCCATGCAGGGTAATTTGGGGGAACAACATTGGCATTTTCTCCAAAACAACAAATAACAGAGGCACCAAACCTGGCATGCTGATAGACAGTGATAAGACCTATGCACACAAAAAAATCAATTTAAATGACCTTGACTCAGGGTCAAGGTAATTACGGCAGTCTGAAAATTTTACATAAATTTGCATTTTCTCAGAATCTAAAAATATCAGACATCAAACCTTGCATGATGTTTGGAACACCTTTACTGACAAACCTGTATTCAATGACCTTGAGTCAAGGTCAAGGTCACAAACTATTTTGGCGAGACTTTAACACTGGCATTTTCTCTGAAATAACAAACAGCAGAAGCACCAAATGAGGCGTGGTAGAGACCATAGATGCAGACATACCTTTTTGAATGACCTGGACTGTTTGTTGTGATTTTTAACTTTACCGTATTAGCAGGAACTACAAATACTAGAGGCATCAAACTGGCATAATGAAAGCCATTGGTGAGATCTTTACCAACAGATCTCATTTGAATGACCTTGACCCAAGGTCAAGGCCATACAAACTGTTGGGGGGGGGGTTATTGCCAGGAACTAAGAATATTAGAGACACCTTACTTGGCTTGATGATAAATTGAAATAGTATTCATGAGCTGTACAAACATAGTCTTTTGAATGACCTTGACCCATTATATCACAAGTGAGTCATGGAGGCTTCTCTTGTTTACTATTTTGTGGGTCTGGGGGAACCATGTAAACACAAACCAGGAATTGTGGTTTACTTTAGTTTTTCCACTCCATAAAATGTATTCTCTTTTTCAGTACATATTTCGAGAATTTTTTTTAAATGAACTAAATGTCTAATGTTGGTATGTTTGCAGTTAACACTGGGAGTGGGAATCATTCGTTCTTCTGGCCACTGATGCCTCCATCTGGACATGGATTATCGGACTGGATAGCAAGGTAAAATAAAACTAATAAATAAATGAACAGAAAGGCAAAACATGTCCAGATGATCTTTTTGTGTAAATGTTTTGCAGATGTAATGCATTTCTCATTTGCTTGTGCGGCGTTACGCCCTAAATAACTAACTAATGTCCAATAACATTCTCATTTTAACATTTTGACTTGAGACATGTTCTTTTGAAAAACTGTCGGTGTCACTGTTGAATATTTTCTACTTGTGGAAGTTGTGCTGTCAACGTTGGAAGGCTGGCAGTCATGGCACTGGTATGTATTGGTACATACACTATACACTGCATTACTATACAGACATCTGTTGTGAAAACTAAATGAACAGTAATATGTCTGGAAGGTGTTACACGATTGTGATATTACAATTTAGTTTGATTTAATTATATATAGAGGAATTTTTCTGTGCCCAAATTTACATGTATGTCTTCCATTGTGATTTTGCAGGTGGGGCTACTCAGGAGTTGTGGGGACTGATTGCAGGTGGTGACCTGGTTGGTGTCTGAAACGCTTCACCCTTCGGCGTGTCTGGATGAGAATATTCTCAACTTCAACAGAAGACGGGGTCTTGTGCTTCTTGCCTCTATTTACGACTCTTGTCTGGGCATCAATGGCACCAATACGTCCTGTTCTGCAGTATGGATGACTCGTCTTTGTTGGAACCAAGAGCTCTGATGTGTGTCATCATCACACCACGGAGATGCTCCACTCCATAGCCATGTGGGACTTAATGCGCCCTGCTGTGTTGATAAACAGTCCAAAGAGAAAGCGGAGGATATCAAGCGCATACGTGCAGTGTTGGCTGTGATTTTGCGGAACCACCATAATTTACTTTAAGGTAGCACTACTAGCTGAAAGTTCGGTCTTTTTGTGTTTTTATTGTGTTTTCATTTTGTTTCAAGCTAAAAACACAAAAAATTGCATACCAATAAGAAATTGGCTGAGCTTTCCAAATACAGGGTTCGTACAGGCATTGAATGTCTTTGAAAGTCTTGGAATTTTGGAGACCTTTTTTCAAGTCTTAGAAAGTCTTTAAATTTCGATGTTTTGAAAAAATTTCTTTGAAAAATCGCAAAATGATATATTTTTTCCCACGGCCGTATTTTCGGGGCCAGCTCACTGTTTCCTCGTCTCTGGCCGTGGCACTGTGCTTTTCCTTTCGCTCCGCTCGCGAGTCGACTCTGGTTGGTCACAAAGCGCATGCGGTGACACGTGATTAGGATTGCAAGAGCAGGGTCTTTGAATTTTTATTTTTGGTCTTGGAAAAGTCTTTAAAAAGTCTTTAAATTTTGTTCTCAAAATCCTGTACGAACCCTGAAATATGTGGTCAAATTAGTGCTCAGAATCCATCTAATGGCTCTAAATGTCTAAAATGTAGAAAATCGGCATAAAGTGGCGTGCTCAGAACCAAAATTAATAATTAGCATACATTTCAGCAACATTGGCTAACAACGACAACTCCCACTGTCTTGGTATTTTGGGATGGTTTGTCTAACATGGTGATCTGGCTTTTGTACCACACACTTAAAGATACAACTGGTACTGCCGAAGCTGGATAATTTTTTAATGCGCATGTTTTTTGGCATAAATTCAAGGTTGGTTATTTTCACAAAACCACTTCTAGGGTCTAGAGGTACATAAGCTAGCTGCTGATGTCCAGAAACTGTTCGAAAAGTTTGGTGCCTGTATGTCAAATAGTGACAGAAATATCTTGCAAAAACCAACGTGAATACCCTGCTTTCCGCTAACTTTTAGACCCCTCAAATTTGTTAGTGATACACAAGAAAAGACACAGCCAGAAAGTCCTCAGTCTAGTGACCACCGGCTAGGTAAGGGAATCATTCTGCTCAGATCATTCTCTCTCTCTCTCTCTCTCTGACACACAAGCACACAGGTTGAAGGCCTACGTGACCTACATATTGTTCAGATTTTGTCGCCTTGCCAGTACTAGAGCTGCTTGTAGAGGCCTTTCCTCTGAAGGTGGTTGAGCCTGATGTAGCCTTCCTTCTGGAGCTGTCTGCTCACAATATTCAGCTACCATTTGTGTCACCATGCATGGTAAACTAAATAGTGGTTGACCATAAGGAAAAAAGCTGTAGCGAGTACACAATTCGCCCTCTTGGAATTGGATCACGAGTCCGACACTCTATCTCACCTGAGCTTTTCCTGTATCCCTGCTAAACTAGAATAAAATTACCAAACAATGCACACACACATAACTGGAAACCAAGAGATTATACGCGTAGTAGGAAAAATTGTACCTGTTGGAAATTGGTCGAATCAGTCTCTTTCCATCCATACCCATGAGGCTGTGGATCTCTTGAAAGATGCTACTGGCTTTTGGAGACTCCTCATTGTCATAGTACGGGTCACTGGCCAGTGCCCTCAGAGGCAGAAAATCCTTTTCCATGACTTCAAAGATGCGACTGGCAGTAGTGTGAACCTGATGCACAGTTTCTTCACCAATGTCCCTTGGGGCCCCTCATCACATTACAATTGTCAAAGAGGCAGGACAACACTTGCTTCCACTGAAGCCCACGACACTGCAAGATGTCACTAACTGCCTCAAAGATACTGACAGCAGTTCCAGTATTAACGACTCTGGATCCAAGGTGCTCTAAAGAGACTTTGCAGAGGTCGTCGTCATACATGTAATACTGGACCATGACATTCACAATCTTTTCATTTGCAGCATTGGCTGCCTCATCAATGTTCAGTGAAAAGACAGCTTGTCTCAGTTTTTCATTGACATCTTCCATGAACGCGTGTGCAACCCCGGGGAGCCGGGGTGGTCGAATGGTAGAGCGTCGGACTTCTAATGCTCGGGTCGTGAGTTCGATCCCGGCTGGGGCCAAATATTTGTGCTGGCTTTTTCATCGTTGCCCCGTCTTTGATATCACCCTATGTGGTGGAAAAGGACGTTAAGCCCCCAAAAACCCACCCACCCCACCCGCGTGTGCAACCCCGTAAGTTGTCGTGTAGGTGGTATAATTATAAGCGAGCCATCGACATGGATGCAAGTGCTTTCAGGCAGTTATCCGTTTTGGTGAGTCGACAACAAAGTGCTATGAGCTTGTCAGAAAGTGAAAATGGAAGGCAATGTTCTGAAATGAAAGAGCACACGATCACCTTCAGCTCCGCAACTGTGTCTGCAACACCCACTGCTGTAGCTATTGTTGGCGTCGCTGCGTCCAAAACAGTGTTCTCTTGTAGGGTTGTAACGATGGTGCAATGTTTGGGCTTGTTGGCATGTTTCTTTACGGCATTCAATCCGGACGAGCCATACACAACAACTTTGCGACAAGCCGTACAGTACGCCTCACCTTGCTCCGAAATTTTCCTACACTACAAGCTCAGAGGATGGCCGAGTTCATCTGTCTTCGTAAGCCAATCCCAGCTCCATTTGTTTTTAACGTCCTTTTCTAGTTCGGCAAGGGAAACACGGTCTTCTTTTTCCCTCAGGAAAGTGAAAACATTCGCCATTGCTTTCCTGAATTCCAAGTCTGTCCGTATCCGACTTTCGCCAGAAATTTTCTTTGAAGTCTGCACGTCGCCCGCGTGGTGATAAAAGCTGAGCAGACGAAAAACTTTACTAACTGTGATTGGAGGAAAAAGGCTTAATACAACCTGCATTTTTATTTTTGACCAATCAGAGGAGCGGCCAGGCTTCGGTCCACAAAGACAGCTTACCGCAGTGCTATCGGGATCGTCCCCGACGAATATGAGAATATGAGGCACAAAATGCACCTTACCCGACTCGCGATTTTTTGGCCGGAAAAGCAGGAAAACGCTTTAAAAAGCAGGAAAGCTCTTCACAGCCGGTTCAAAAAGCAGGAAATCCTGCCACAGCAGGAAGAGTGGCAGCCCTGACATCACATCAGTGCCAGAGAGTGTCGGCAAGTTCAGCTCTGCAACGAGACGACTCAGGTTGCTTCAGCACGAGTGATTTTCTGTTCTGTTGGGCTGCTGCTTGTCTTCCCAAATGCAGATAGCAGTGTTGTGTTTTTCTTCAAAGAATCGGCAAGTTTCTTGTGCGAGGCCGTCTTCGTGTGCTTCTCACAGTCGTTTTTTCCTCCACGTGCAATCGAAAAATTCGAATTGCACACTTTGCAGTATGCATGGTTTGGACCTTCTGATGAGGGCGTAAGGTACGGAAACGATTTTGTGTAGTCAGGCTTGAACTTTTGAGGTAGTACTTTGGCCGACATTTCTTTGCTGGACAACCAGGCGAAGTTGAAGAAATAATTCCACAATCAGAATCCTCGTCGTCCGTCTCTCGAGTACGCTTTCGGGTCGCCATCGCTCAAGTGGAGACTCCGAGAGACAATAACACACTCTTTGTCACTGCGAGCTCTGCTCTAATTGGCTGTATGAAAACGAGGAGCCAATCCAGGACGCGCGTCTTATAGGCAATGGCGCGAACTGCGCGTTTCCGTCTAAATACCGTGTGAAACCACAAAACTGGCCTTGGAACCGAAAAGCGTAGTTTGGAGGTCCCAAAAATCGTAGTTTTCGCGACACTGGCGTAGACGCGTAAAAAGCTCTCCAAAATCGTAAAGTTTACGCCAAAAGCGGGAGAGTGCACAGGTCTGTAAGATGTAGCCATCAGTGAGGGAAACTGCTACACCACTACAGTCATTGTAGTTTGACGTAATCTTCTTGCCATGTATTCTGTCATGCCCGAGAGGTATACGGTACCCTCCCAAGGGACAGGGATTTTGAGCTCTGACACGTTTTGATTGTGAGAATCTTTCTAGCATGAGCTGATCTCCACCACCTACATGTACCATGGTACCATCTTCAGGTAGTTCACCAGATGGCCTGCTGGTGTGCTGCTGACGCAGTTGTCTGTGACCTGTAAGTGAAAGGTCATGTGAATTCCAAGGCAAACATACTGGCATGGCCAGTGCAAATTAATAAAATTAATACTGTATTTTTGTTTACTACTAAGTATGCTGAGACACAGTCACAACTGCACACACATTTTTAACACCCACCTTATTGTTCCTGATTCAGACTGGTTGATGGGGAGTGGAGGGTCGTTGGCAAGTCTTCTTTTCTTTGGGGTGGGTTGCCTCTTTTGGTGATCAGACTGGCAGCAACTTCCTCATGTATCCTTTTTCTCAGTTTGTAAGCAAGGTCTTTGGCCCAGCAGATGTTCTTTTCCAAGGCTGTGATGGAGCTGAGGTAGCTAACTCGCCCACACACAGATTCTTGTCCATCAGCTGCAGATCTCGGTCTCGGACCTCCTCTGACATGGCAGTCAGCTGCTTCATTTCCCCTATGTGGAATGTGCGAACGACGGATGAACAGCATCAGGAAATTTCTCACCAAGTTGTACATCATTTGGTGGTTAGAACTGCTTCACATACGCTTGCAGTTGCAGTTTGCTCAGGATGCCACGGTACAGGTTCAGAGTGGTTGAGCATTTGTCAGCAGAGTTCTTGAACATGATCGACTATCAAGAGTAGCTCTTTCCTCGCCTTGCTTTCCGCGTCTGCTTGTCTTGCCTGAGTTGATTGTATCCCTGAACCCGTGCAGCTGAATCTTCGGTCACACTAGCTTGCGAGAGGCTGATTTCCAGAACAGGCCTACAAACAAGAGAACATACTAATGTGCGCATCATAACTCGTATATACATGACCTAAGAATCCTGTTCAGCACTCAAGCCTTCACACACACACTGCGAGACAATACCGTATGATGCACCAATCACAACTACACATTAACTTGAGAGCATAAAGAACATGACTCCAGAACGTATAATACGTTCTGGCGTCATGTTCTTTATGCTCCCAAGTTAATGTGTAATTGTGATTAGTGCATCATACAAGTGATGTGAAACAGGTCAGCCAAAAACTGCCAGCATACCCTGAAAATGTTTAGAAACAAAGCATGTGAACAAGTACAATGCATGCAAATGTGATATATTTGCTTTAGACTTAGAAGCTATTAGGTTAAAATCAGCCATCTTGCACCACCACTATGAAATGATGGAAGTGTATTAGTTTAGGTAGCGTACGGTTCTCTGCAGCCCTCCCTCCCTTATGGGTATTTTGGGGTCCTGGGTTTCCCAGCTGTTCTAAGAATAGCCTCCCTCTAGTTAGATACAGCAGCTGCTCTTACAGCTGACTGTGCAATCCCTCCTCCCCCGCATCTTCCCCCTCCCACGCAGTCCTCTCTTTCCCTACTAACTCTTAGGTTTGCCAGCTGATGGTGCAAGACCCGGTGCCAGTTATTTAAGCCCTTGGTTTTACACCTAAGCGGGGGATACGACCAGGTGTCCCCCCGAAGTGCTGTCGAATTATTGCCCGACTGAAGTGCTGCCGGATCCTTGTCAGAAATGTTGGTGCCAGGCCACAGCTCACACCTGTCCGCCGACCGAGCGACCAAGGCTCCGCCAGAGGTCAGCGAGGACGGCAGAAACCTTTCATCGCTACAGATTGGCAAGCAGAACGACTAATAATAACCCTTTCCTTTTCTATCTCCCCTTCCCCCGCGCGCAGAGATCTGTTTGCAGGTAGGAGATCTGTATTTAGAAGATATTTGTATTGGTAGGATATTTGTGTTGTGTCGTCAGTGTTAGAGTAGGATTGTTTTTGGTGTATAGTGAGGTTAGTGAGAAGGCTTGTTGCTGGTTTAGGGATTTGAGTAGAGTTGTGATTGGCAGTTGTGTTTGGTGGTGAGATTGAATTAGGAAGATTAGTTAGGCTTAGACTGAGACGTTGCTGCCCTGCAGAGGACTGACCCTCACTGATTTCTCAAGGGTCTACGTTTGGATTGTGCCGTTGTTTTGCTTGTTAGAAATAATAACCGTTCACAGACTTTATCTCTTTTGTTGAGTCTTTCATTTATATTGCTTGTTTGTGTTGTACGTGCGCATCAGTCAGCTTGCTCTCACTAGTCACAGACACTGCCTCCTGACAAAGACAAGTGTTAGACTAGGAAATTGGACCGCTCGCGGCAGGCTAGCGTGCGCACGCACTAGGCTCGCAAGACATCAGAGTTACACAGATCATAGTATTGAAATTGTTGGGGGTGACGGCACAGAGAACCACCTTTCGCTCTTCCCCTCTCCCACCTCACCTAACCCCTCTCCCCCCTCTCTCCCCTCATCCCTTCTCCTTTCCCCCTTCTATCCTTTATCTCTCTACCTCTTCCCCCTTTCCTATTTGTTTCTCGGGGAGCCGGGGTGGCCGAATGGTAGAGCGTTGGACTTCCAATGCTCGGGTCGTGAGTTCGCATCCCGGCTGGGGCCAAATATTTGTGCTGGCTTTTTCGTCGTTGTCCCGTCTTTGATATCACCCTATGTGGTGGAAAAGGACGTTAAACCCCCAAACACCCCACCCTATTTGTTTCTCTCTCTTACGCTCTAGGGAAACACTTAGTGCCTTGCCTATCTCTCTTCCTCGCTTCTCACTCTTCTCTCTCTAGAGCGTGTCTTTCTCTCTCCTCTCCTCTCCCTTCCCCTTTTTGTAGTTCCGCCACCCACCCCCGGCGGCGGAATACTACACAAACATACTGACATAGTTGCAATTTTTTGTTGCTATTGATTTATTCTGCTTCTACTCTTCTGCCTACAAGAAAAATAAAGGAAAAAGTCACTAATCTGCTCTTTGAAGATTATTTCCTTCCATATAGAAGTGTGGAGGTAAATTTAAAATGTATCTAGTGTACTCTTTTCGTGAGAATGTACATAATGCAAATATCTAATTAAGTAATGTACTAAAATTGAACGTGCTTATCAGCTATGCAGGTTCAAGTGATTTTATTTGTACCCTGTATGGGTATAGGATAGACAAGGAGGAACGGCCCCGTCCTACAAAGTTGTTTCTCCAAACTTCATTTTATTTTGTCTTTGTTGTTATTGTTGCCGGTTCTCCCCTCTCCAAGTTCTACCAATGACACTAGATCCTCTACGACCTCGACCGATTAGCCACGTGACTGGGGGTGGGGCCGGGTGGGGGAAGAAGGGAGGGAGAGAGAGAGAGGCAGAGAGAGTGGGTGGGTGGGTGTTTAGGAGTTTAACGTCCTTTTCCCCCACATAAGTCCAACGCTCTACCATTCGGCCACCCTGGCTCCCCAGAGAGAGAGAGAGAGAGAGACGTCAGTTCCGTGATCTAAACATTTGACGTCAGCCTCAGGCAGGTCGTCATACAGAGAGAGAGAGAGAGAGAGATGACGTCAATTCCGTGAAGTAAACTTTTGACGTCAGCCTCTAGCACTGAGATCGTCTGAGGATGCTTGTTTATGTCTTGTGATTTCCCTGTTGGCTTTGTGACTTCTCCGACTGAATTATTTTTCACATGAAATCTGGAAGATCTAGAGGGCTGATGAAATGTCGGAAGCAGTGGCGATACTTGCAGATTTTGTCCGTGAACCAAACATTTGACGTCAGCCTCACGCTGCTCGTCTGACAGATGATACTTCTACATATCTTGTGATTTCCTTGTTGCTTTTGTGACTTCCGTGACTGAATTAATTTTGACATAAAATCTGGAAGATCTAGAGAGCTGATGAAACGTGAACTTTAAGTGCCTTGGTTTGTACTTACGAAATTGCAAAATTGGAACTTTTTTGACCGGCGCTTCTCGCAGAAACGTGAAAAATGTGTTTATCTAAAAGCTCTGCTATTCTTAATACTAAAGCTATAATAGCGCAGCAGTTCATATCATATGTGCAGTTGGCACAAGTGACAAAAATACCGGAATGATGAGTAATTTGAAGGAGTCTTTTCATAGATATTTGGCCTTATATGCAAACCACCCCTACCTCGGAAATATTTTTCTTACACAAAACCTGTCAGAGCTACATAGCTGTGCTACGAAAACAGGCAGTATAATTGGATGATCTTCCCAATTTCAGAAAATGAAGCCATTTGAACATTTTTTTCGAAAAAATTCGTAACATGACCGATGTTTAAAAATCGGCGATAACTCTTTTGAAAATGCAGTAGGCTAAAAATCGTGAAAAATAGAGAAACAACTTAAAAAAGAAATACAAACGGTACATGTGCAATGCATCTTGTATGCGTAACTACAAGCACACATACATACATTCATACCTATTACACTAACATAATCATATAACGTACACTTGTACATACCTACATACCATACCTACATGTACATATACATATTGTAACATAATAAATGCATCCATAAATACCTATTATAAATTATGCAAATCCAGATGCACACATACATACATCATCATGCGTACACGAGTACATATCTGCACACAAACATACAATTACATACACGCATACACACATGCACAGTGGTGAGGGTAGTAACAAATAATTGTACTTCTCCCCCTCCAGACACGGTATCGACAGCTACAACCGGAAAAGTGCCAAAGTTATAGAACCCCGGACCCGTGTCTATCAGCACTCGTCAGGAGGGTGGGTGGGTGTTTGGAATTTTAACGTCCTTTCCCACCACGTAAGGGTGATAACAAAACGGGGCAACGAGAAAAAAGCGCCGCAAACTGAACCCAACACGTACGCGAACGTGAATCACACATAGACTCGCTTTGCTACATAGGTGAGCCAAAAAGAGTTGACTTCTGATAATAACGACGCATTGTTATCGGAAACACTCCTACCGTCGGCCATTGAGTTTGCGAGAAACTGCACGAACGTTGTAGAGGTAAGTCTAATAATTATGTTTCAAACTCTCTCTCTCACAATTAGCATGAAGGTGCAGCGTCTCCTGCATGTCCTAGGTTTATGTTGCCCCGTAGACCAGTTTGCATCCTTTGTCCAACGTTACATTTTTGTTTTTTTTCATGTAGTGCAGGCACACTCAGCCGCGAATTAGTCTTTGTGGCTTGCGCGGCTTTAAGCCCTAAAAACTCTCACACACACACACACACACACACACACACACACACACACACACACACACACACACATTTATCTATAGTGAATTTAGAAAACGTAGAAAGTGTTGCTAGCTCCGCACATCCACATAACCAGTGTGTCTGTCCGCCGTTGTAAAATATGCGGTTAGTGATCGGCGCATTGCGTTTTATTCAAAGAAATGCGCCCTACACTGTACACATACCATTATTATTATCATTATTATCCCCTTCCCCCCCAAAAAAAAAACTAAAACAACAAGCAATTAATCATACACAAAAGCACAGCAAAAAACGAAACAAATGAACCATGCAACAATCAAGCAAACAACCCCAAAACCCGAAAATATAACAAATATTAACACACACAATCAAACTAACCCCAACAATGCAACAACAACAGCAACCAAGCTGTCAGACTGTATAAAAAGCCTGTAAAATTACATCTTTTCGTATCCACTGCTAACACATTAATTTTTCAGATCACTCAGTGACTGATATGCACCCTATACTTGCGAGTCAATAGGTGGCGTGTCTGTTTTATCAGGTACACGCACTGACAGTGTATGACACGATAATGCTAGGTCATCGTGCCATCATGATTGGAATCTGGACAAGAGTGTGCACAAAACAACACCCCTAAAAGAGTTGACTCCTGATAATAACGACACAGCCATTGTTATCGGAAACATTCTACCCTTCCGCGGGCATTCACTCTGCGAGAAACTGCACGAACGTTGTAGAGAAGTCTAATATGATGCTTCTCTCTCTCTCACACACACACACACACACACACACACGCACGCACACACACACACACACACACACACACACACACACACACACACACACACACACACACACACACACACACACACACACACAATAACTTACGGTCAAATGACAGTGGATACAATAAGTTTTATTTGACAATATGAATAAAGGGAGACAAAGAAACACATGTAACTGGCACATGAGCTATCGCGGATACATCTGCTCGCGGCTAGGACTAGTTGGCTATAGCCTAGAGTATAGTGTACAGGGCTGACCGGAGAACAAAGGCTAGACTTAGTACGCGACAGGGTGCAAGGTATAATTATGGCCCAACACACATTTCGCGTACATACCTATTCCAAAGAATCCAAGGAACATTTTCAAGCGGGGGCGGCGCCATTCAACGATTTCGTATGGAACGATGTTTGCACCAAACCGGCCTAGCTGCTTTGCACCAAACCGGCCTAGCGGCTTTGCACCAAACCGGGCTTTGCGGCTTTGTACCAAAGCTGAAGCTCGGTTTTGCAACTGAGTTTAACGCTAAAACTCAGTTTTAAAACTGAGCTTAAGCCTTAAGATCTGCTTCACAGAGTGAGATCAAAGTTTCAGCGCAGTTTCGTACATGCCAAACCCACAAACAAACTGTTCAACAACGAGCTTCAGCTTTGAGGCCTTTGAAGGTCAGAGGTCAGCAACAGTCTGTGAGGTCTGTCCGCATGATGTCATCACAGCTTATAGGAAAACAACTCGAGAGCAGATTGACGAAACTGGCGATGACGTCATCCTTGACGATCTAGTGGCCAGTCAGATGGCGATGCAGGGAGATATTCCATGTAAGGCGTGTGCCAATTCTGTAGCTACAAACATCTGTCTGGACTGTCGGGAGTGTTTGTGCAACAGATGCTGCAGTAGGCATGTGAGTAAAAACGACCATGCATCAAAGGCACTGGGTAAGGTAAGCGACGCTAGATCAAGAGTGACAGAAAAACGGCCAGGGAAGGCTGCAGCCGAGGAACCAACTGTTGGCGCTGGGTCACTAAATCAAGAAATCTTGCTGATTGACACGGAGGAACTGGAAGCAAGGAAAGCTTTAGAACAAATGGACAGCATCACGACGCAGCTGAAAGACGCAGAAGTTCCCATGGGATTAGAGGAATTGAAAGAGAAACTCAAAATGAAACATCAGCATCTGGCCGCATACTCCTGTCGCCTACCAACAGTACCAAATGTTTCTACAATGGCGGGTCGCTTGAGACGGGTAAGAGAAGAGTGCCGACCACCTTCACGCAGGATTATTGACGCCCTCAGGTCACAGACAAGCAGCTTCATTAGAATCTGGGATGTCACGAGAAACGTAAGTGAACACTCATTTCTTCTGCTATGTTCAAATATGGTGTTAGCTGTATTAAAATGGAACATGCACACAGTTTTGCTCTGTTTTCTATAGTATGTTCCTGTAGTGTCGTTTGAAATCCAACGTTGCCAATTTCTTACTCTTGACTTTTCTAAAGGTTTGCAATCAAGGATTCACCGATCCCGGTATGAGTCTTGGCTCACCAGAGTACCGCCAGGTTGTACAAGGTGAGCAGATCCTGGTCTGTGAAAAACATGAACCGGAACAAGGCAGAAGGCATCGAGGTGAGTATTGGATTGAAGAACGGTGTCGAGTAAATAAATTGATAATTAGGCAGATTAAATTGCTTATTTAAATCCAATTCAATAATAAAAAAAAAACTTGTAAAAAATGTAAAATTGAAAATAAATTCACAAGTTAACATTTTGTGAAGAGGGTCCGTATTATGTTTGTGGTGTAAAATATACTAAGTTTGCATACTTTTAATACAGTTTGCAGTTACTGACTTTTGTTTGCTTTGTGAATCCAAGGGAGAGAAATGGTGTAATCAAGTGTTTAATTATACCTGAATATAGGGCATTTACTGCAGTTTGTTTAACAGTTCGAATTTTTTAATGCTTAAAATTCCGCCCGTAAAACTTGGACAATAAAACGAAATCAGTCAGCTTAGTGCTTTGCCATGACAAAAAATCTGCTTTTGTCTTCAAGGTGAAATCGAGACTATGCACGCCACAACACCAACTACCGAGGACGGATTTATAAGTACAAGAGACGTGGCAACGTTCATTCTGGGGAAAGAACTTATCGAAAGTCATGACGCGGCCACGTCCACAAACGCTGCGGGTTCTGACTCTGACAGTGACACACAAGATGATGAGACGCGGGTAAAGTGTTCTGTTTCTACTGTAAGGGAGACGACGCAACCAAAAGAACTCTTGGAGCGACCAGAAGAGAGGGACGCTGAAGTAGTGCAGGTTAACATTGAGCGTGTTGGCAATCTCTATGTCTACGTTGCGCCGGAGGGATCTTTTACCAACACGGAGAATATAAGAGGTAATACTAAATACAAACTATAACGTATTTAGTAATGGAGTGGATGAGTTGAGAAGTTTGGAAATCTCTCTCTCTCTCTCTCTCTGCCTCTATCTGTGTGTGTGTGTGTGTGTGTGTGTGTGTGTGTCTGTCTGTCTGTCTGTCTCTCTCTCCGTGTCTGTCTGTCTGTCTGTCTCTCTCTCTCTCTCTCTCGCTCAGCTCCTCCTGCTTCGTCTTTTCTGGACAACTCGAAAATATTCAAACAAAATCCGTCAGAGGAGAAAGGTTTGTTTCATTGTCATGTTATTCGTCGTTTTTATTTTGAAGGATTTAACATACAATCATAAACTATATTTTGATACAGCTCCTGTCATTGCCGAAGTTGCCTGGGACAGACTTCAAGAAGCAGCCACGACAGAGACACTGGAGGCTGCGAGGCAGGCGGCTGAAGAAAAGGTTCAAGACGCAGAGCGCGAACTCAGACGAGAGAAGAGAAGAGGCGAGAAAAAAATGAGGTCTTTAGCAGAAGGATACATCGCACTGTTAGACAAGACGCAGGAAGACAATGCAGAAGCTTTGAACCGGATGGCAAGACAACTGGCGGACGAACAGCGAGCATACTATGAAAGACTTGCCACACTTCGATACCGTTTGAACAAGGAGAAGGCGGAA
>JACVVK020000562.1:130000-247500 GCA_018292915.2 Batillaria attramentaria | reverse complement strand
TTCTGTGTTTGATAGTGCTGAAAACTGCTTCTTTTTCTTTTTTTGATAGTGTTTGAAACTACTTCTTTTTCTGTGTTTGATGGTGTTGGAAACTGCTTCTTTTTCTGTGTTTGGTAGTGTTGGAAACTGCTTCTTTTTCTGTGTTTGGTAGTGTTGGAAACTGCTTCTTTTTCTGTGTTTGATAGTGTTGGAAACTGCTTCTTTTTCTGTGTTTGATAGTGTTGGAAACTGCTTCTTTTTCTGTGTTTGGTAGTGTTGGAAACTGCTTCTTTTTCTGTGTTTGATAGTGTTGGAAACTGCTTCTTTTTCTGTGTTTGGTAGTGTTGGAAACTGCTTCTTTTTCTGTGTTTGATAGTGTTGGAAACTGCTTCTTTTTCTGTGTTTGATAGTGTTGGAAACTGCTTCTTTTTCTGTGTTTGATAGTGTTGGAAACTGCTTCTTTTTCTGTGTTTGATAGTGTTGGAAACTGTTTCTTTTTCTGTGTTTGGTAGTGTTGGAAACTGCTTCTTTTTCTGTGTTTGATAGTGTTTGAAACTGCTTCTTTTTCTGTGTTTGGTAGTGTTGGAAACTACTTCTCTTTCTGTGTTTGGTAGTGTTGGAAACTACTTCTTTTTCTGTGTTTGGTAGTGTTGGAAACTACTTCTTTTTCTGTGTTTGATAGTGTTTGAAACTGCTTCTTTTTCTGTGTTTGATAGTGTTTGAAACTACTTCTCTTTCTGTGTTTGATAGTGTTTGAAACTGCTTCTTTTTCTGTGTTTGGTAGTGTTGGAAACTACTTCTCTTTCTGTGTTTGATAGTGTTGGAAACTGCTTCTTTTTCTGTGTTTGATAGTGTTGGAAACTGTTTCTTTTTCTGTGTTTGATAGTGTTGGAAACTGTTTCTTTTTCTGTGTTTGATAGTGTTGGAAACTACTTCTTTTTCTGTGTTTGATAGTGTTGGAAACTACTTCTTTTTCTGTGTTTGATAGTGTTGGAAACTGCTTCTTTTTCTGTGTTTGGTAGTGTTGGAAACTGCTTCTTTTTCTGTGTTTGGTAGTGTTGGAAACTACTTCTTTTTCTGTGTTTGATAGTGTTGGAAACTACTTCTCTTTCTGTGTTTGGTAGTGTTGGAAACTACTTCTCTTTCTGTGTTTGATAGTGTTGGAAACTGTTTCTTTTTCTGTGTTTGGTAGTGTTGGAAACTACTTCTCTTTCTGTGTTTGGTAGTGTTGGAAACTACTTCTTTTTCTGTGTTTGATAGTGTTGGAAACTACTTCTTTTTCTGTGTTTGGTAGTGTTGGAAACTGCTTCTTTTTCTGTGTTTGATAGTGTTGGAAACTGTTTCTTTTTCTGTGTTTGATAGTGTTGGAAACTACTTCTCTTTCTGTGTTTGGTAGTGTTGGAAACTACTTCTCTTTCTGTGTTTGGTAGTGTTGGAAACTGTTTCTTTTTCTGTGTTTGATAGTGTTGGAAACTACTTCTCTTTCTGTGTTTGGTAGTGTTGGAAACTACTTCTCTTTCTGTGTTTGATAGTGTTGGAAACTATTTCTTTTTCTGTGTTTGATAGTGTTGGAAACTACTTCTCTTTCTGTGTTTGGTAGTGTTGGAAACTACTTCTCTTTCTGTGTTTGATAGTGTTGGAAACTGTTTCTTTTTCTGTGTTTGATAGTGTTGGAAACTACTTCTCTTTCTGTGTTTGGTAGTGTTGGAAACTACTTCTCTTTCTGTGTTTGGTAGTGTTGGAAACTGTTTCTTTTTCTGTGTTTGATAGTGTTTGAAACTGTTTCTTTTTCTGTGTTTGGTAGTGTTGGAAACTGTTTCTTTTTCTGTGTTTGATAGTGTTTGAAACTGTTTCTTTTTCTGTGTTTGGTAGTGAGAGTAGAGTAAGGCGGGTTCAGCCCCCCAAAACAGTAGTGGAATTCGTAATACTGCTTTTCTCCTATAATCTTGTGTCTCTCGGGAGTATGTTTTATTAATCCTTATTCTGGGATTTTGCTTTTCCGTATTGTTTAATAAATTCACTGAACGTGGACAAAACTCCGCCAGTATCTGTCTCTCAGGTCGTGTTGTAGTTAGTGAAGGATTTTGCTTGTGGTACCTTTAGAGTGGGTACAGATGCGAACACGCAGTAGAGTTTCTGGAACACTTTTCCCTGGTGGTCGGGATTGGGCTCTTAAGAGTTAACCGTGTTTCTTTATGTATATATCATTTTTATCATTTTTATTAAAATTTTAAGTACGGAGCGTTTTTATCCTTTTTCTAAGTATACATTGTGTATGTCTTAGTGTGACAGTGTCGAGTGAAGTGAGCAGGCGCACGAACGTGGTAGTTACTAGTTGAGGGAGTCCAGACATGGGTTAGAAAGAAAGAAAGAAAAAAAAACAAAAAAACACACACACACACTCACATTTCATTTTGCCACTCAGTACAGAGAAGCAGCGTAATAAGCTCTGGCGACTGGCCTGTGCAGGACGGGTGCAGTGATATGTGGCAAGAATCAGAGAGACTTGGGCAGAGATATCGCAGGCAGGCCGTAGAGTAAGGCGGGTTCAGCCCCCCAAAACAGTAGTGGAATTCGTAATACTGCTTGTCTCCTAGAATCTTGGACTCGTATGTTTTATTAATCCTTATTCTGGGATTTTGCTTTTCCGTACTGTTTAATAAATTCACTGAACGTGGACAAAACTCCGCCAATATCTGCCTCTCGGGTCGTGTTGTAGTTAGTGAAGGATTTTGCCTATGGTACCTTGAGAGTGGGTAAAGATGCGAACACGCAGTAGAGTTTCTGGAACACTTTTCCCTGTCTCAGGAATGCCAGACTTAAAGAAAGCACCAACGCATGGACTAGCTTAGCCTAGCCGTAGAGGGCAAATAAGCGGCAGTGACGCAGAGAATCAACCATAGCGGGCGTAATAGAACACCCACAAACTTCGGATAAACTGCGCCGAAAAGGGCACGAAAACTACGATGGTATCGGTTTTAGATCTAGTTAATTAGTTAGTTAGGGCTTAACGCTGCGCAAACAACAAAGACTAATTCGCGGCTTAGTTAGATCTAGTAAAAGACAGGACATTTTCTACAGCTGCTCCGGGGTGGCCGAATGGTAAAGCGTTTGACTTCTAATGCTGGGGTCGTGAGTTCGTATCCCGGCTGGGGCCAAATATTTGTGCTGGCTTTTTCATCGTTGCCCCGTCTTTGATATCACCCGTATGTGGTGAAGGACGGTAACTGCCCCCCCCCCCCCTCCCCCATACACCAACCCTACTGCTGCTCAATGAGCGGAAAAAACGGGACTCTGATTTTTGGCTCACTTGTGTAACAAAGTGAGTCTATGTAATAACCCTCCGTCGTCTGTCTCTGCGTGTGTGTCTGTGTGTCCGCAGTAAACCGTAACATTGGCCTTTTCTCAGAATCTACAAACAGCAGAGACACCAAAATTGGCCTGCTGATAGACAGCCATAAGACCTTTCAAAATGTACCATAATTATTGACCTTGACCCAAGGTCAAGGTTACTAAAGCTGTCTGTTTGGAAAGTTTACATTGGCATTTTCTCAGAATCTAGAAAAGCCAGAGACATCAAACTTTGCATGATGATGGACATTGACAATACCTTTACTGACCTGTCTATATTCAGTGACTTTGAGTCAAGGTCAAGGCCATGCAAGCTGTTTTGTGGAAAGCCTGATGAAACCTTAACATTGGCATTTTCTCAGAAACAATGAACAGCAGAGGCACCAAACTTGACACCCTGATAGACAGCCGTAAAACCTTTCAAAACATACCATAGTGATTGACCCAAGGTCAAGGTCACTAAAGATGTATGTTTGGAAATTTTACATTGGCATTTTCTCAGAGTCTAAAAAAGCCAGAGACATCAAACTCTGCATGGTGAGGGACATTTACAACACCTTTACTGACATACCTGTACTTAGTGACTTTTAGTCAAGGTCAAGGCCATGCAAGATTTTTTGCGGAAAACCTTCTGAAACCTTAACATTGGCATTTTCTCAGAAACAATGAAAAGCAGAGACACCAAACTCAGCATGCAGATAGACAACCATATGACCTTTCAAAACATACAATAACAATTGACCTTGACGCAAGGTCACTATATTAGGGGTCAGGGGTCATACCGCCTAGTCGGCATGGTAAATCCCTCTCCGATATTTGTGACTGTTTCGTGTGGTTTCAGACTGTTTTGTGCGTTAATATTTGCATGAGTGTTACAGCATGGATCGGGTTCTGTTTTGGTGGGCTTATCTGCTCGCTCCACCGCATATCAAGCTACTTTTGTGGATTTTTCTTTCGTGCACCGGTCAGCGTATTCACAGTGTGTGGCAGCCATTGGTAGCCACTGAGCGATTTGACCTGCACGAGCACCACACTGCCACTGTTCATCCAGGCGTGTCGCCGAGTGTCACAGTGCAGACAGAACCAGCGTTTTTCAACGTTTCTCAGCATCAGGTCAGTGACAGTGGTTATGGCAATAGACCCAAACTTTTGTATTCCCGTCAGGGTTTACTTTCATTGAACGCCAGTCAATATCATCTTACTTGTGATGTGATTTCCCGATTGAGAGAACTACACATTGGCTATAGGTTGCCTCGCAAACGTTCATGCCGTGGAGGACGCCGTAAACAAAACCAAATCAAAGTATGTGTCGGAAATCGCTCTGTACCAACCCCTGACCCTCTATTTGAGTCACATTGTTCTGACCAGCGTGTTGCGTCAGCTACTGACCCCCAAGACCGTGACAGTTTGATTATGATTAACACCAACCCGAGGAGACAGTTTTTGACAGTATGTCATTTCAATGCACAGTCTGTTGCTGGAAACCAAAGTGAGAAGCGCAGTGAGATAGAACTGTTTGTTCGTGACGAGTCTGTCGATGTATTGTTGTTGACAGAAACTTGGTTGAAGTGTCAAGGTGACGAAGCAAAATGCGTTGACATGACCCCGCCAGGCTACACACTTCGCTCCTTCCCACGTGCTACGCGCGGAGGGGGCGTGGCATTTCTCCTGCGCAACACGATCTTGGATAACGCTGTGATCACGACAACTTTTCCTTTTCACCCACGCATCTTTTGAACTGACCCAGCTTACTGTAAGATCCGCTCAGCCCATAAACTTTTTCTGTATGTACAGACCACCGCCTAGTAGAAAGAACGAGTCGTCTCACAGTATTTTCCTGTCTGAGTTTAGTGACTTTTTAGAACACTGTAACTTACTACCCGGACAACTGTTGATAATGGGCGATCTGAATGTTCATTTCGATCGTCCGGCTGATCCTGTCACAGCTAAAGCTTTACAACTTCTTCAGATGTTCGACCTGTCACAGGCCGTTGACGTTCCGACCCATCGCCGTGGCCACACGCTAGATCCAGTGATCTACAGGGAGAGTGATCGACTGTTTCGGTCTTTCTCTGTCTGCCATGCCCTGTCATCGGACCATACCGCGGTCATGTGCTTTCTTGACGCTGCTAAGCCCCCTCACCGTCCTGTGTTCCAGACTGTAAGAAATTTCAAGGGGATTGATCACTCTCAATTCCGCGTTGATGTTGCTTCTGCCCTGTCTTCTAATGCACCTTCCTCCGCTGATGAACTGACGTCTACTCTCCGATCTGTGCTTGACAGCCACGCTCCCCCATCTCGCCGTGAGGTGACCCAGCGTCGCACTTCCCTCTGGTACCCTTCTGTGGCCTCCGAGTTACGCCCCCTTAAGCGAGAGAGGCGGCAAGCAGAGAGACGCTGGTTGTCCACGCGTTTGACTGTCCACAAGCAAATCATGAACTCAGTGAAACACAAAATCTCTGCTCTAGTTGTCCAAGCCAAAACTGTGGTTTATAGTGCAAAGGTGGCGGCAGTCAACAGTTGCAAAGATTTGTTTAGATTGACTGGTAATCTGATGGGAAAGGGCGCGCAGTCTCCTCTTCCATCCATTCATCCCCCTCATCAACTTGCACAAATTTTCTCTGACTTTTTCAGCGGTAAAATATCTTCGCTTCGACACGCCCTTGACTCACAGACCTCATCCACCGCGCAGCCTGTGTTTCAGGATCGCACGTTTTCGGGCACGCCACTTAAAAATTTCAGCGTCGTTTCAGAGGACTTTGTCCGCAAGACCATGCTTAGTATGTCCCCGAGGACGTGTGACCTTGACTGCATTCCGACAACGTTGTTCTTTGAATGCATTGACGATGTACTGCCTTGTCTTACTGATCTCCTGAATGATATTTTGTCTTCTGGTCGTGTGCCGAAATGTTTCAAACAAGCTATAGTCAAGCCCCTACTCAAAAAACCGTCTTTGGATCCGAACGTTCTGAAAAATTTCCGGCCCGTTTCCAACCTTCCGTTCATGTCAAAATTACTTGAGAAAATAGTCCTTTCCCAGCTGCTTTCACATTTGGATCAGAACAATCTATGGCAGGTTTTTCAGTCCGCATATCGACCCCACCACAGTACAGAGACTGCTCTGCTTCGTGTCTTTGATGACTTGTTGACGGCTGGCGACTCGGACCAGATCTCCATTCTGACGCTCCTGGATCTAAGTGCCGCTTTCGACACGATAGACCATGATGTCCTTTTGGGTCGTTTGGAGCGTGTATTTGGTATCCGTGGTGTTGCTCTTTGCTTATTTGAGTCGTACATCCGAGGCAGGGAGCAGGTGGTCTCTGTACTTGGACACGAATCAAAATCAACTCCTCTGCTGTACGGTGTTCCCCAGGGCTCTGTGCTAGGCCCTATCCTGTTTTTGTTGTATACTCAGCCCCTCTCTGATATTGTGAGTACTTTCCAGATTTCCCACCACATGTTTGCTGACGACACCGAGCTGTACGGTTCTTCTGCACGCGCTGAAGTTGACTCTCTCCTGTCCAAAATGCAGTCATGTACACTTGCTGTTAAAGAGTGGACTCTCCATAACAAACTGCAGTTGAACGAGGATAAGACGGAGGCTCTTTTGGTTTTTTCAAAATGTTCAGATCTGCCCTCTTCTTTTAAGATTGGACAGACTGACATTCATTTTTCTCAATCTGCAAGGAATTTAGGGGTCATTTTTGACAGCACTCTGTCGATGAGAGAACAGGTGAATAAGGTCTGTCAGTGTTGCTACTTTGAGCTTCGGCGCATTTCGTCCATTAGGAAGTACCTGACCACTGACTCTACAAAGACCTTAGTGACTTCACTCGTTCTCTCTCGCCTAGATTATTGTAACTCGCTCCTTGCCGGTCTTCCTCAAAATCAGTTAGACAAAATTCAAAAAGTAATGAACTGCGCCGCCCGTCTTATCTTCAAAACACCAAAGCGCCAACATGTCTCTCCTCTCCTATCTGATCTGCACTGGCTGTCCATCCAAAACAGAATTCATTATAAACTTGCCACTCTCTGCTACAACATTATGTCAGGTTCTGCCCCCCCCCCCCCCCCCCTATCCGCTCTCATTCAGCTCTACACACCATCCCGCAACCTCCGTTCTTCCTCTGACACCCGCCTTCTCCGTATTCCCATCCGCCGGAAAAAGTTTCAGGGCCAGCGTGCCTTTTCATACATTGGTCCTGTGGTTTGGAACGGCCTCCCCTCTCACATCCGCCATGCTCAGTCGTTAGCAGTCTTTAAATCTCAACTTAAAACACATCTTTTCTCCATGCAGTAGAACCAACCCCCCCCCCCCCTCCATCTCTCCATGCCACCTGCAAAAAAATCAGTGTGTGTGTGTGTGTGTGTGTGTGTGTGTGTGTGTGTGTTTTGTAAGTTATATACGCTGTTTTTATGTTATGTTTATGTACGCGCCCTGAGCTCTTGCGAGATGGGGCGCCACAAATACCCTTTATTATTATTATTATTACTAAAGCTGTCTGTTTGGAAATTTTACATTGGCAATTTTTAAGAATCTAGGAATGCCAGAGACATCAAACTTTGCAAGATGATAGACATTGACAACACCTTCACTGACATACCTGTATTCAGTGACTTTGAATCAAGGTCAAGGCCACACAAGCAGTTTTGCGGAAAACCTTCAAAAACCTTAACATTTGCAGTCTCTCAGAAACAATAAACAGCAGTAGCACCAAACCTGGCTTGCTCATAAACAGTAGTAAGACCTTTCAAGAAATACCATTTGGATGACCTTGACTAAAGGTCAAGGTCATCAATAGCTGTCGCATTGGAAATTAATTAGGGGAACCAGAGGCATCAAACTTTGCAAGATGATAGACATTGACAAAACCTGTACTGGCATACTTGTATTCAATTTCCTTGAGTCAAGGTCAAGGCCATTCAACATGTTTTGCGGAGACTTTAACGTTAGCATTTTCTTGCAAACAACAAACAGCAGATGCACCAAACAAGGCACAATGATAGACAACAATGAGACCTATGCACACATACCCATTCAAATGAACTTGGCTCAAGGTCAAGGTTATTACAGCTGTCTGTTGTGAAATTTTACATTACCACTTGTACAGAAACTACAAAGGCTAGAGCTGTCAAACTTGGCATAATGATAATTACTGATAAGCTCTTCACTTACAATCTCATTTTAATGACCTTGACCTAAGGTCAAGGTCATAGAAGCTGTCCTGGGAAAACTGTTATATCGCCATTTGCCGTTTTCTTATGAACTATGAACACAAGAGACACCTTACTTCAGGATAGCTAGTGATAAGAGCTTTACAAACATACTCTTTTAAATGACCTTGACCCATCTCACAAGTGAGCCAAGGAAGCTTTGCTCCTCTAGTTGAAAAAGGTTTTAAACCGCCTAACTACCTGCGTTAAACTACAAAATAGCTCTAAGACTAAAACATGGTTGAAAAGCACTAACTCTTCTGAAATTGCAACAGGTAACAGAATAACTTACGGTCAAACGACTGTGGATATATTTGACAATAAAAAAGAGACAAAGAAACACATCTAACTGGTTATGAGCTATCGCGGATACACCTGCTCGCGGCTAGTACTACGTGTATAGTGGGCTGTAGTGTACATGGTTGACCGGAGAACAAAGGCTAGTATGCGAGAGGGTGTAAGGTATATGGCCCCAGCCGGGATTCGAACTCACGACCCGAGCATTGAAAGTCCAACGCTCTACCATTCGACAATCTCAGCTCCCCCGAGAGGGTGCAAACCAGTCGGCTACATTAATATCGCTACAATGTAATTATGCACCATTTTGTGAGAGAGAGTCACGAATGGGGTTTCACGCATGAACGTCAACGACCTTGGCATTCCTCTTTGACCTAGATCCTCGAGGGCGTGAGCCTAAAAACTGAGGCGTTGTCTACAGCCGCAGTTTTACGTCGGACAACTTTCAAGGGTAATCCAACCCAGGCTGACGTTCTCATACGCACAGTGTGGTGCTGGCAAAGACAATGGCAGTTACAGCTTTCAAAGAGCTTCAAGTCAGACACGGAGGTAAGGCAAAACGAACGCAACCAATTTATATATTTAAGGATGGGTGATTAGTACAAGCATACGCTGTTATACTTATCAAAATGCGGTTATATTTCGAGACTGACAGGGTTTGTGTCGCTGGTCTTGTGTGTCAACTGTCCTACGTGTTGATAGTCCTACGCCAACAGAGGAGCCGGGTGGCCGAATGGTAGAGTGCTCGACTTCGAATGCTCGGGTCGTGAGTTCGTATACCGGCTGGGGCCAAATATTTGTGCTGGCTTTTTCATTGTTGCCCTGTCTTAAATCTCACCCGTATGTGGTGGAAAAGGACGTTAAACCCCCACCCACCCACCCACCTACCCTACGCCAAGAGTCCTACGTTTCGATAGTCGAATTCTCGATAGTCGTAGGGTCGATTGTCCTTCGTTTCGATTGCCCAACATTTCCTCAAAATCTCATCAGTCCTACGTTTCATCAGTCGATAGTCCTACGCCGATAGTCCTACGTGTCGATAGTCCTATGCTCCTTTCGATTTTTTTTCAGTAGGACTGTCGACATGTACTAGTAGAAATAATGCGTAGGACTGACGAGACTTTGAGTGGGTGTAGAACAATCGATCGTAGGACTATTAAAAATAGGACTATCGCTACAAAATGCGTAAAATCGTCGGTCTTTCGCCACATAGGACTATCGACCGTAGGACTATTGACCATAAAACTATCGTCACGTAGCACTATCGACACATAGGACTGTTGACATGTAGGACTCTACGCTCGTAGTGACGTCCCCTCGAGCCATCAGTGACCACCATGCTCTATTCCGCTTGCTGCAAAGATGGGCTTGTATGCTGACTGAAATCTAGCTCCGACATATTGGATTTGGGCGTGTGTTTGGTTGACCGTTTGATGCACCCTGCATATACGGGTGATATCAAAGTTGGGGCAACGAGAAAACGGATTCTGAGAGAGAGAGAGAGAGAGAGAGAGAGGGTTGAGCTGGTGTTTGGAACTTTAACGTCCATGTATGGTTGATGTCAAAGACGGGACAACGAGGAAAACGCCAGCAGAAATATTTGGGTCCAGCCGTGGTTCGAACTCACAACCCGAGTATTGAAAGTCCAAAGCCCTGCCAGTCGGTTATACCTGCTCCGAGAGAGAGAGAGAGAGAGAGAGAGAGAGAGAGATTCTGGTTATGGTCTAGTCATACCACGAAATGTGAGTACACTGGTGGTGAGGGGGACGGGGGGGGGGGGGTTCTAGTTAAGGTCTAGTCATACCACGAAATGTGAGTACACTGGTGGTGAGGGGGACGGGGGGGGGGGTTCTAGTTAAGGTCTAGTCATACCACGAAATGTGAGAACACTGCGGGTAGGGGTGAGTGAGGGGGGTGTTCTGGTTAAGGTCTAGTCATACATGTACCACGAAATGTGAGTAGACTGGTGGTGGTGCTGCACGAAGTTTTGGGGTCATGGGTTTGTGGGTTTTGCCGGGCCCCTTTATTTGGACAAAGTCTATTCATCCCCTACGCTATAAAACCCCTGACTCACATGGCTGTCGTATCAACATGCGGGAAATGTAGCACGGATAGTTGCCGGCCTAATAAAAATTTTAAGACACGGGCGTCTGCTAGCGGCCTCGCTGTAAACACAGACGATTGGTTTGTTGGTTGATTGGTTGTTTGACGTCCTTTTCCGCCACATACGGGTGATATCAACGACGGGGCAACGATGAAAAAGCCAGTACAAATATTTGGCCCCAGCCGAGATTCGAACTCATGGCCCGAGCATTAGAAGTCCAACGCTCTACCATTCGGCCACCCCTGGTCGTCCTCGCTGGCATAAGACTCTAGCAAGCGACACATTCATGCTAGACGAATATAAACATATGACGGAAGGTTCACGCCCATTAGCCTACATGACGCTGAGACAATGCAACACACAGTCAGTGTGTGTGTGCAATCAAGCCAGCACAAACCCTCTCCCACTGATGGTAAGAGACAATGCACAAGAACCACTGCCTCTGCGCTAAGTGACCAAGTAGGCCTAGATCTGTCTAGCTGTGTATGACACTGCACAAAAGTAACTTCTACAAACAAAAATACACCAAACCTAGTTAGAAACCACCGTGGAACTGTCATTGCATACAACTATGCATTCGGTTCGAAGGAAAGTAGACACAGACCTCGCAACTCTAACAAAAGATTCGCCATTCGGGAAGTCGTCTGCTACTGAAATAATTTCTGCCCGAGCGGTAGACGAACTCCCTGTATGTGTCAGCACAGCAGTAGCCTACTGATAGGACTCGGGAGCAAGCGCAAGCAACAATGAAAGAACGCGTATAAATGGAGCAAACTTATAGGGAATTAACACGACAAACTGCTTAGACAATACAACAAACGTTTCGCGCACATACCTGTTCCAAAGAATCCAAGGAAGCGGGAGCGGCGTCATTCAACGATTTCGTATGGAGCGATGTTTGCACCAAACGTGCCTAGCTGCTTTGCACCAAAACGGCAAGCGGCTTTGCACCAAAGCTGATGCTCGGTTTTGCAACTGAGTTTTACGATAAAGCCTTAAGATCCGCTTCACAAAGTGTGATGAAAGTTTCAGCGCAGTTTCGTACATGCCAGACGAACAAACAAACTGTTCAACAACGAGCTTCAGCCTTGAGGCCCGCTTCGTGCGAATGGCGCTTCAGAGATTATTCTTTTGTGGACAACCCCATAGAGGGAGAAGCTAGTAGTTGATGGCTTTCTGAAACGTTGGTTTTAAATGTAGGTTTTCAGAGTTGAAATAAAAACAAAACTATTATGGGTTGATTTTCGTGGGTAGGGCCGCAGGTTTAGTTCTCGGGAGGTGAGACAGAAGAAGACCTTCGGCCTAAATGTTTTATGCATCTGCCTAGCAAATCGGCAGATCTATGCCGTTTTATCCCAATTACTTGACTCACTGAAACCGCCGCAGTTCGCACAGCCACATGAAGTGAAATGTTCATAAAACTCTTGTATTTTGTGTTTAGTTTAACAGGAAAACATTGAATCATGGCATCCCTCACTGACTGCCCCCTTTGCACATCCCAATGTGTGGGTCCAAAGATCTTACCCTGCGGACACATCATCTGTAGAAAATGTCTGCGTGAGTCTATTGAAGGTCAGAGGTCAGCAACAGTCTGTGAGGTCTGTCCGCATGATGTCATCACAGCTTATAGGAAAACAACTCGAGAGCAGATTGACGAAACTGGCGATGACGTCATCCTTGACGATCTAGTGGCCAGTCAGATGGCGATGCAGGAAGATATTCCATGTAAGGCGTGTGCTAATTCTGTAGCTACAAACATCTGTCTGGACTGTCGGGAGTGTTTGTGCAACAGATGCTGCAGTAGGCATGTGAGTAAAAACGACCATGCATCAAAGGCACTGGGTAAGGTAAGCCACTCTAGATCAAGAGTGACAGAAAAACGGCCAGGGAAGGCTGCAGCCGAGGAACCAACTGCTGGCGCTGGGTCACTAAATCAAGAAATCTTGCTGATTGACACGGAGGAACTGGAAGCAAGGAAAGCTTTAGAACAATTGGAAAGCATCACGACGCAGCTGAAAGATGCAGAAGTTCCCATGGGATTAGAGGAAGTGAAAGAGAAACTCAAAATGAAACACCAGCATCTGGCCGCATACTCCTGCCGCCTACCAACAGTACCAAATGTTTCTGCAATGGCGGGTCGTTTGAGACGGGTAAGAGAAGAGTGCCGACCACCTTCATCCAGGATTATTGACGCCCTCAGGTCACAGACAAGCAGCTTCATAAGAATCTGGGACGTTGCGAGAAACGTAAGTCAAAAAGAAATCTGTTTCGGTTTTACTGATAAAAGTACATAAAACGTAAAAGTTTATGTACTATGGGCGTAATCTGGACAGTCATGAGTTCTTCTGTAGTTTCAGCAAGTCTCTTTAGCCATGATAGTTATGCTCATTACATCTGAACACCTCTGTGTGTGTGTGTGTGTGTGTGTGTGTGTGTGTGTGTGTGTGTGTGTGTGTAATCTGACTGGATTGCATTTTGTTTCTTTGTTCTTGACCATTCATTTCTTTTTTCAACATAAATGTGTTGTCCATTAATTGTATCAAAATAAAACATGCGTACTATTTTGCCTCTCTCACTTTGCGATTTTGTTTCTAGTGGATTTTTCTGCCTTTTGATATTTCTACAGGTTTGCGATCAAGGATACAGCGATCCCAGTATGAGTGTTGCTTCATCTGAGTATCATCCGGACGCAGGGAGTGAACAGACGCTTCTATGTGAAAACCGCCGTGAAGCAGAGGACAGAAGGTCTCATAGTGAGTACAATTTTAAAAAATACAGTTTTGAGTAAATTAATTGATTGTACTAATTAAGCAGCTTAAAATCACTACTTTGTTCAGTTTGATTCAATTCAAAACACCTTATTCATCCCTTGGGCAATTACTGAAACATTTGAAACACGCTTCAGATAGCCCATTCGCTTAAAGATCTAAGCTCCCAACAAAAATGTTTCTGAAGTGTGAAAATTTTTTACAGAGTCGACCATGCAAGCACAGTCAACTCTGTCACAGTTGCAGAGTTCACACAACGTCCAGAAACCGCGACAAAACCATGCCGAAAAACTGCCCCCACTTCCTGTCTAGGTCCGTCCACGCTACTGTGCACATCTCCGTGCAGTCGGTGGTCATCCGTCCGAGCAGTGGTCATCACAGCAGCCGTGACCGAGCCAGTACTGTCCGCAGTGATCCCCATACAAGTCGTGTCACTTTTGAATTTGGTCAGTGTCGCTCGTATGCGAGCTGAAATGTTTACGCAAGAAACAAAATTGTTTTCAAACACGTGTACATCGCTCAGTCGTCTAAAACTGACGTACCCGCGGCGTGGTCGCCTAATGAGCCGGGTTGCACGAGGATGTGCACAGTAGCGTAGACGGACCCCGAGACTTGAACTTTTCTTACTTGCTTTTCTTCTACCCCCCTCCCCCCTAATCACAATTTGTTATAACGAGCAAGGTCTCTGACCGGAAATTTTGATTTCTCTTAAAAAAAAAAAAAAAAAATTGCTCGTGCGTGCGTGCGTGCGTCAGAATTGCTATTTTCTGCTGACAGCATGGGATTTTATGGCGTTCTGTCGGTCGGTTGTCGATGATTTGTGATATTAGAATTCTGAACGAATTCTGACGAGGGGTGAAATTGTCAGCTTCCAAACCCGAATCAAGGGGTGGAAACTGAAGGTGCAATTCGCTTAACTCGAAGCTGGAGTCGAAAATCGATTTTATCCGTCGTCACGGATAAGTCAAACTTCAGATAAGTCGAACACAAATCCATTTCCCCTGCGAATTCGACTTAAGCGTGTTCGACTGTTTAAGACTACTACTAGTACTAGGCCTTTTGATTGTCAGTTCGATTTTTAACGATTAGAATTTCGGATTCCGCCAGCAAAACTTAGACAAATGAAACGAAACCAAATTGGGAAGTCTCCTTGTTTCGCCATTTTGCTAGAAAAGTTTGTCTGCTTTCGTCTTCACAGGTATAATCGAGACTTTCCACGCCGCAGATGGACTTGTAAATTCAAAACACGTAGTAACGTCTACCACCGACGACGGACTTGTAAATCCTCAAGACGCGGTGACATCCACCACCGAGGACGGACTTGTAAATGCGCAAGACGCGGTGACATCCACCACTGGGGACGGACTTGTAAATGCGCAAGACGCGGCGACATCCACCATTGGGGACGGACTTGTAAATGCGCAAGACGCGGTGACATCTACCACCGAGGACGGACTTATAAATGCGCAAGACGCGGCGACATCCACCACTGGGGACGGACTTGTAAATGCGCAAGACGCGGCGACATCCACCACTGGGGACGGACTTGTAAATGCGCAAGACGCGGCGACATCCACCACTGGGGACGGACTTGTAAATGCGCAAGACGCGGCGACATCCACCACTGGGGACGGACTTGTAAATGCACAAGACGCGGTGACATCCACCACTGAGGACGGACTTATAAATGCGCAAGACGCGGTGACATCCACCACTACGGACGGACTTGTAAATGCGCAAGACGCGGCGACATCCACCACTGGGGACGGACATGTAAATGCGCAAGACGCGGCGACATCCACCACTGGGGACGGACTTTTAAATGCGCAAGACGCGGCGACATCCACCACTGGGGACGGACTTGTAAATGCTCAAGACGCGGTGACATCTACCACCGAGGACGGACTTGTAAATGCGCAAGACGCGGCGACATCCACCACTGGGGACGGACTTGTAAATGCGCAAGACGCGGTGACATCTACCACCGAAGACGGACTTGTAAATTCAAGAGACGTTGCAACGTTCGTATTGGAGAATGAACTTATCGAACGTCATAACGCAGCAACGTCCACAAATGCTGCGGGTTCTGACTCTGACAGTGACACACAAGATGATGAGACGCGGGTAAAGTGTACTGTTTCTACTGTAAGTGAGACGACGCAACCAAAAGAACTCTTGGAGCGACCAGAAGAGAGGGAGGCTGAAGTTGTGCAGGTTAACATTGAGCGTGTTGGCAATCTCCGTGTCTACCTTCTGCCGGAGGGATCTTTTACCAACACGGAGAATATAAGAGGTAATACTAAATACATACTATAACGTATTTGGTAATGGAGTGGATGAGTTGAGAAGTTTGGAAATCTCTCTCTCTCTGTGTCTGTCTCTGCCTCTGTCCCTCTGTGTGTGTGTGTGTCTGTCTGTCTCTCTCTCCGTGTCTGTCTGTCTGTCTGTCTGTCTCTCTCTCTCTCTCTCTCTCTCTCTCTCTCTCTCTCTCACAGCGCCTCCTGCTTCGTCTTTTCTGGACAACTCAAAAATATTCAAACAAAATCCGTCAGAGGAGACAGGTTTGTTTCATTGTCATGTTATTCGTCGTTTTTATTTTAAAGGATTTAACGTACAATCATAAACTATATTTTGGTGCAGCTCCTGTCATTGCCGAAGTTGCCTGGAACAGATTTCAAGAAGCAGCCATGACAGAGACACTGGAGGCTGCGAGGCAGGAGGCTGAAGGAAGGGTTCAAGACGCAGAGCGCGAACTCAGACGAGAGAAGAGAAGATGCAAGAGAAGAATGAGGTCTTTAGCAGAAGGATACATCGCACTGTTAGACAAGACGCAGGAGAATGCAGAAGCTTTGAACCGGATGGCAAGACAACTGGCGGACGAACAGCGAGCATACGATGAAAGACTTGCCACACTTCGACACCACTTGGACAAGGAGAAGGCGGAAGGCGAGAAAAGACTGGAAAACATAAGGAAGGAATTCGAGGAGAAGAGAAGACGCCAAGAAGAAAACACGATGTCCTTTGTGCTGAAGTTAGAAGAGAGAGACAGACGACTGTTGGCCGAGACTGCATCTCGGTTGGACCGTACCCAACTACCTGAAGTTCTGCAGGTCATATTAGCCTACTGGTTTCTAGATAGTTGATAAATTTCAAATGTCTTCTGACAGCAAGCCATTGATATTACACTCCCAGTATACCGATGAACCCAACACACTGAAATAGCTGGAAAGGACGTACTCATTCGTGCCATGCTCGTCTTAAAGGTAGAGTAAAAAATTGTCCACGCAACTGAAAACAATTTCGAAACACACAAAACATTACATTGCTCTTTTTACCCGTTATTTAACGTAATGGGGTCTAATGTGTCTCTAGGTATTCCAAGAAAATCAGTCGAAACACTGGGATTTATTTTATACGGGCTGATTTCATCTTTGATAAGCTAATTTATGTTTTGGAACAGTTTCGCTCGTGAGTGCGCCTGTAACAGCTCTTTATGCGGTACAATGTTCTTTTTACTACTGTCGAAGATTTCGTGCTCAGTTTGCTCGCCGCTTCATCCAGTACGCGTCTGTTTGTTTAGTGCAAGCATTGCAGACGCTGTCACTGCCCCTGCCCAGGTGTCTAAGTGGTGTGATGATAGATACCACAAAAACAGATCAGAACGATCAGTGAGCATAAACATGGTAGCATTAGCACCTTTAGCAAACCGGTCCTCTTACTTCCTAACCAGTGACCACTCTCATTTGACTTCTGTCTGTGACCTACAGCGCCTGTTCCATGAACACAACATCCGTCTCCTGGGTGTGGACTGCGGGCTGAACTTTCTGCTGGACGCCCCAACGGAGCAGTGGGTGTCTGTTGTTGAACATCAGCTTGAGGTCCAGGCGTTACTGGAAGAACTGCTGCCTCATGACTTCAGACAGCGTGTGAGATGGAAAGATGCAGCCAAGTGTGACGGTGGATCAGGGGACGTTGATTTACGACTCGGAAAACCTCTGCCTGCCATTTTTGGTAAACTCATTGGACTGTAAAACATTCTTTTCCATGATGAAATTAGTACTGAAAAATCCTGAACCACTTAGCAAATGTTTAGGCCAAAAAAAAAAAAAAAAATGTTGTTTCTGGTAACCCGGCCGACCCTATTTTTTTCCCCGACAGTAAAAATTTTTTTTGGCAGCTGGAAAAAAAAGAGAAAAAATACAAGCACGACCAGTTTCGGTTTTCATGCGCCTGTCGTCAGGGAAGACGTGCGCCATCGCGGACCCAAGATTGGTGACAGCTACCATTTTCAGCAGAAAATATGGTAAGATAGTGTTATAATATTAAATACAGTTTCACAGAGCATCATTTCTTATTAATACCCTGTTTCTTTGTTCTTGGATATGTGTGTGTGTTTGTGTGGAGGGGGGGGGGGTTAAAAAAAAAACCCACCAAAAAAAAAAAAAAAAAACCCAACAAAACAAAAAAACAAAAAAACTACCTACCTACCGACCATTTATTTTTTTTATTTTTTTTTTGGCCATGTTACCATAAACAACATTTTTTTTTTTTGCCTTAACTACACTGCTGTTGTGTAATTCAGCGCTTATACAAGTAACTACCGTATCGGTTATGTACGGGAGCATCTCCACGATTTTCTTCTTCTTAGCAATGGCGCGACGCTTTCAGTATCTCTAGTTCACCGTAAACTTTATCAGCAGCGTTCCCGACAACCATGACGACCCCACACCCGGGGCGATGCACATGTAACATAGGCCTTGGTGCCTGACAACTCGTACAATGAACGTATCATCATCATCATCATCGTCGTCGTCGTCATCTGTCATCATCATCATCATCATAATCATCATCATCATCATCATCTCTCTCTCTCTCTCTCTTGTTACCTCTCAGTTGCACGTCTCTTGCGTCACATCTTCCATGTTAGCCTTTGTCGTACGGTACTATATGGGTGCATTTGCATCGACAGTTTCATTCGAACGTCCGTAGCTCAGTCAGTTTTCAGGCTAGATCCACGAAGCTTCATGACTTTGGTCGTTAATAGTGGTATTGGTAAAGTGCTCACCAAAACGTGTGTGATCTTGTTTGTGAATAAACAGGTAAAACGCAACAAAAACGTTGTATAGCCTTCCCCGTACATCGTGGGTACAAAACCACCCACTGATGCTTTTGGAGAAGGAAAAAAATCAAAACATTGTTAGTCCCCCAGAAAGCGCTTTCAGTTTTGTCTTGTGGCTGATCGTGTCTGTCAGTCACTGTGTGTTTGTAGTCATTCCGGCCTTCTAGCCTTTACGTCACTGCTTTGTGATCTACTACTACTACTACTACTATAACTTCATTACACTACTATTACCACTGCTGACAAAACCCTTAACATATTGTCGTAACATTTTGTGTTGTAGGCAATTTCCGGTTGTTTCTTCTTGGGAGCGGTGGGGTCGGTAAAAGCTCCACCGGAAACACGATTCTTGGAGAGGAGATATTCAAAGCCAGTCATAGCTATTTTTCGACGACTGACGAGTGTCAACATGCACGTGCTCAACGCAGTGGATACTTGATTGATGTGAGCTCTTTGTGTTTGTCTGTCGATCCATCTTTATCTGTCTCTCGTTTGTTTTAGAACTATCTTTTTCGTGTTAGTTGCTAGTTGCTAGAGAAACTGTTTATACACACACACACACACACACACACACACACACACACACACACACACACACACACACACACACACACACACATTGCCGTGTCAATGCAGATTCAGGGCAGATTACACACCTCACGTGTCTAAGAGTATGTGGCATTCGTACGTCAGTTTCCGTTCTGGATGTTTTGATACACAGACCACTGCCTCGCGTGTTTACGAGTAGACTCGAACCTATGACCCACACAGACTCCAGCGCTCAGTGGTTCTAGAGAAAGAAAAGGGAACAAGAAAGGCAGAATTGAAGAAAAGCCCCGGTTATTGTAAGCGGGAGGGGGTGGGGGTGGGGGGGGGGACCGCTCGCCTGACCCAGAAAACAATACTGAGATCATCTCGGTTTTTTAAGCAATGTTATGTTAGCTTTACGTCCATCCACTATTTCGGTTTAGATCCTTCCAGTTTGAACAGTGCATTGGATGTCTGCCATACACTTCCTTTGGTTAAAAAATAAAAATAAACCTCGATCAGAGTTTCTGATTCATCTCAGCGGTAATGTGCTATGACAATTAGAGGCATTTTAAAGCTGATATAAATGTTTACACCACTCGCCAGTGCAAACTTTCATTGAGTTAACTATGAGTGCTTTACGTCCGAAAATAGTAAGGAAACAGAGAGCGAAAGTGTGATATACGGCTTTCCATATACCACTCAGTGGTATAATAGTTCACAAAAAACACACTCCAGTTACGTCATCGGTCAGTGGCCTTGAAATGGAGATTTCTGACCTTCTGCTAAAAACGCTGAAGATGGATGAAAAATGAGGTGACGTTGAATGCATTTGGAAAGACAACGCAAAGAACAGCAAAACAATACACCAAACTCTACCTGGAAACGTGTAAACAAGACATACAGCCACCAACATCGCCACAAAACGTCTCCAAGGAGGCGAGTCGAGCACACGAGACTGAACCTAGCAGACGTAAAACACAACACAATTTTACAAGGCAACACACGAGCAGACGAACTACTGTTTTTCTGCCTACCGTGAAGAAAATAGGAAGATATGGCCTTCACGATGTGTACCAAACGAAACTTGACGCTTTCATGACAGACACTTCGCTGCAATACATGTCGAATGTGTTTGAATCTGCCCGCGCGTACATTGTTTGCCCCTTTCGCTACGAGGGCTGACGCTAGCAGCCACTTCTACACCGAAACATGAACTTGGCGCAAGAATCTGGCCACGCAGATAGTAAACATTGAAATTATTCTTTCATTGTTGAATTAACCGAGATGGCAATTTGTTGCAACAGTGTCATCTTCACATTTAATGTTGTTCGTCAAACTCGTAAAACAAGACAGCACACAGTGGTTTTGAATGAAACTACTTCTTTTCTCGGTGTCGGTGGAAATGGTCTATGTAAAAAGGTCTGTCAAAAATGAACGCTTGGATCAATAGACTGGATTTTTGAAGAGAAAAGAAAATGTTCGTGGTATAAACAGCTTACATGATTAGTTCGAGTGGTTTACGGCGAAAGACTAACCCCTCGATGGTTCGATTGTTTGAGTAGCTACCTCGCCGGAGGCTCGGTAGCTACTCAAACAATCGAACCATCTCGAGGTTAGTCTTTCGCCGTAAACCACTCGAACTAATCATGTAAGCTCCATATATAACGTTTATGCACATAAGCTACATATGCTATATAATTATATACATATAATACATATATACATCTATGCTACAAAGCCCCCCCCCCCCCCACGTTCTCTTTTGTGTGTGTGTGTGTGTGTGTGTGTGTGTGCGTGCGTGCGTGCGTGCGTGCGTGCGTGCGTGCGTGTGTGTGTGTGTGTGTGTGTGTGTGTGTGTGTGTGTGTGTGTGTGTGTGTGTGTGTGTGTGTGTGTGTGCAGGTTGTGGACACTCCAGGTTTTTTCTACGAATCCCGTGAATTACGTGAATTCAATCGTGGTCTGGAACTCTTGCGCCCTGGTCCACATGCCATCCTCTATGTCATCCGCCTCCACGGGAGGTTTACTCTAGAGGACGACGACTCGTACCACCACTTCCGAAGTATTTTGGGTGAGGACATCACAAATTACATGATTGTTGTTTTTACTGGAGGAGACATGCTGCGCGGGACTATTGAGAAACTCCTCTCACGTGCACCCGAGAGTCTCAGGCAACTACTCTCTGAGTGCGGCAACAGATACGTAGTGTTCAACAACATGGCCCACAACCAACAGCCTCAGGTGGAGCAGCTTCTTGAGATGGTCAGAGACTTAGTCCATCAGAACGGCGGTAAGGTCTTCATACCTTACAGAAAGTTGCGAGAGTTAGAGGAGCGTACATGTAGCGTACAGTGAGCAGGGTTTTTGTTGTTGTTGTTGTTTTCGTAGTTTTAATATTCTTTAACAGCAACGTGTACGCATAAGCATACAGCCCTGTTAACTGGTCATTATTATCATTAGTTTCAGAACACCCACCCGCCTTTGAAAGTTACTGGAGTGGTAGTCAGTTTCGTTTGTCGTAAAGGCCACGCCGTTCGACAACTGGGAAAATGAGATTTAGAACAGTCAGTGTTGGCGAGCGAGTGTCCCCCCCCTCCCCCCCCCCCCCAGGGCAATTTCAAATATTTGCTCGAAAGGGAATGTCAGTTACGGGGTTGTTTTGAAACAACCAGCTTTTAACGCTGTATAGACAACGCTTTTTGCCGTTCGCTACGTACATTTATTTTGTTACGACAGATTCCGTATAATGGTCGAACACGTGAAGCAAAAGCAGCGTAACTGACATGGCGCAGCTTTTTTGAATGGTCCTTTACTTACTCGTGATCTTTGTTTTTTTTTATGTGTGTGGTGGTTCAAAGTCCTTCTTGGGATAAATGGTCGGTGGTGTAGTGGTTACGAGACTTGGTCACCAATGCGAGAGGTCAGGTTCGAGTCCCACTCAGGCCAAGGGAGTTTTCCTTCTCGTACGTGGCACCGTTCATTCGGGCCGATCGTCGAGGGTTCTTTCCGGGTACTCCGCCTCCCCGCCTCCCCCACCCCCATAGCTCCCCCCCCTCCCCCCCTCCAGCCCCCCCTCCACTTGCTTTGGAAATGTTCAACCCACAAAAAATAAATGCAGTTCTAAATTCGGAAACTTGAATAACTGAGCTGACCCTTCGCACCATTTGATTGTAATGTGATATGTCCAGTGTGTGAGAAAATGCGCTTGGTTCACATGAGCGTGCGTGTTGGGTTCAATTTAACGGCACCTTGAGCCAGTTCAAGAAATTGGGCAAATCGCCTACACAATTCTCAGTTATTAGTATCATTGTTCAGTGAAGTATTAATGTCTGTGCTGTTGAGTTAGACTTTTTTATGTAAATTAGGAAATTACTCACTGCTCCTTCATATTTTCTTTCACAACTGTACGCGTTTGTATAACTCGGGATTGGAGCTGCATCCTGTTATTCAAAGTGAGGAAACTGTACGTATTGTTAAAACTTAACCGTGTTTCTGTATGTATATCTCATTTATTTTTTTTATTATTATTATTATTTTTTTTGCAACGAGTTTAGTGAACACAAGGATTATAACCCTTGTGGAAAAAAAATGAATTGGACATTCTTCTTGCAGTTGCTTCCCTTGCGTGAAGCTGTTGTGGAGGGGTAGTGCTGTTTGTGTGTTTCTTGTTTTGTTTGTCCTTTTTTTTTTCTTTTTTTTTTTTGCTGTCGTTTTTGGCTTGGTTTGCTGTAGTTTAATGTGTGTGCCTTATATGCATGCACGTTTATGTATATGTTTGTAACCCCTGTATATTTTCATATGTTCACACACAAAGAATGATAAATTGAAAAAAAAAAAAAAAAACCCAAAAAACAAAGGATTGTAACTCTTGTCAGCACGAGCCCAACCCCCTCCTGCCCGCTGTATGATAAGACTGGTTAAAAAGAACAAGCCACTGTACACCAGTAGGAGCCACTTCAAGCCACTTACGCAAGGCGTGGGCCTTCCCTGTAGGTGCTAGACTGCTTCAGATTGCATGATAGTGGCTTCAAGTGGCTTCTAGTGGTCTTAAGACTTCAAGTAAAAACGCCATTTTGCATGGGCTATTAGGAGTTATAGTACAGCTTTTCGCCGATTATAAGAAGGTTGCGTTGATGCAAAGTGTTGCTGATGAAACAGGAGTGAAGATGAATCTGTCATGCATTGATGCTCTGTTTGGGACGGACCTTGAAATTCTGTTTGAACAAGAAATCAGTTTGAGACATTTATATATATATATATATATACAAAAACGGTAGTTGTGAAGACACGATTTTTTTTTTAACGCAAACATATCTTCTAACAAAAGCAAAACTTTGATATACAACCACCTGCCCATACGCATATACGTAAGAGCGCGCAGCGATGCAACAGAACACACACACACACACACACACACACACACACACACACACACACACACTTGAACAAACATACTCAAAGAAAAAGCACACACGCTCACAAACAAACAAGGTAGCACTAAATAAGCAGAGGAATTGTCCATGTTTTGATTCTCTGTCCATCCAGGTTTGCTACCCACGACAAAATATGTACACCCCAAACAGAAATAAAAATCATAATGAATTTTTTTACTTTGAAACTCTGTGTGTGTGTGTGTGTGTGTGTGTGTGTGTGTGTGTGTGTGTGTGTGTGTGTGTGTGTGTTCTGTTGCATCTCTTTTGCGTTTCAAATCGGTTTCTGATGTATCTGGTGCAAAAAAAAAAAAAAAAAAAAAAAAAATTGCGCACCTACCTGTACCAGGTAAAGCTGAAAAGAATGGCGGTAAGTGGGCATTGTGGGCGAAAGCTTGACTGACTCATCCGCCATCTTGGCACACACACACACACACACACACCGTCAAACACACACACACCGTCACACACACACACACACACACACACACACACACACACACACACACACGTGCGCGCGCACAAGCCGATAGCTTATTCTTATTTCATTTTTTTTAATACACACACACACACATAGTATAGTAAGTATACAAAATTACATATTACATACACGTATACATACCAACATACATACACATACACACATACCAACATAAATACATACTTAAGTAGAAGCTTGTAACTGATGTACTGAACATTCATTAAGAAGGCGTAAATGTTGAATTAAGCTTCTCGTACGGCATCCAGTCATCTAATGAGTCCCGATGAACAAAAGATAAGTATTTGTCATCTATATATCTTTGTTTTCCTGACTGGACATGTGCAGCCATACACGGGAGTCGTTCACTAAGTTTACATTTATAAATAAATAATGAAATTTAGCCAATATCAGGAGAATACAGAATACACAATCAGTTTTGACATCTTCGCATTCTCTCACACAGAGGACTCGAACACTTAACCATAACAACTGAATATTGTGTGGGCGCTTTTATCCAGTTTCTTGAATTGGCTCAAAGCGCCGCGAGCTGAACCCAACACGCACGCTCACGTGAATCACACGCATTCTCTCACACACTGGACATGAACACATTACAATCACGTGTTGCGAATGGCCAGCTCAGCAATTTAAGTTTCGGACTTTTAGAATTGCATCTATTTTTTATTTTTTTTCTCAAATTTTGTGGGCTGAACATTTCCAAAGCAGAGGGAGAGAAAGCCGGAGTAAGCGGAGAGAATCCCCGACGGTCGGCCCGAATTTCTTTGGGGAGGGGGGGGGGGGGGGGCTCCTTTGGTGATCAGACTGGTAGCAACTTCCTCATGTATCCTTTTTCTCAGTTTGTAAGCAAGGTCTTTGGCCCAGCAGATGTTCTTTTCCAAGGCTGTGATGGAGCTGAGGTAGCTGAACTCGCCCACACACAGATTCTTGTCCATCACCTGCAGATCTCGGTCTCGGACCTCCTCTGACATGGCAGTCGGCTGCTTCATTTCCCCTATCTGGAATGTGCGAACGACGGATGAACAGCATCAGGAAATTTCTCACCAAGTTGTACATCATTTGGTGGTTAGAAATGCTTGACATACGCTTGCAGTTGCAGTTTGCTCAGGATGTCACGGTACAGGTTCAGAGTGGTTGAGAATTCGTCAGCGGAGTTCTTGAACTTGACTGTCAAGAGTAGCTCTTTCCACGCCTCGCTTTGCCGCGAAATAGGTTTTGTAGCTTGCGTGGCGTTAAGCCGTAACAGACTAGCTAACTCACTCCTCGCCTCGCTTTCCTTGTCTGCTTGTTTTGTCTGAGCTGATTGTATACCTGAACCCGTGCAGCTGAATCTTCGGTCACACTAGCTTGTGAGAGGCTGCTTTCCAAAACAGGCCTACAAACAAGAGAAACTTGTTAATGTACACACCACAACTCATATACATGGCCTAAGAATCCTGTTCAGTACTCAAGCTTGCACACACGCACTGTGAGACAATATTATACGTTCTGGTGTCATGTTCTTTATGCTCCCAAGTTAATGTGTAATTGTGATTGGTGCATCATACAAGTGCTGTGAAACAGGTCAGCCAAAAACTGCCAGCATACCCTGAAAATGTTCAGAAACAAAGTATGTGAACAAGTACAATGCATGCAAACATCCTGACATACTTGTAACTTGTACTTTTTCTTGTTGTTGATTTATTCACTTATACTGCTTCTGCTCTTCTGTCTGTAAAAAAAAATAAAGGAAAAAGTCACTAATCTGCTCTTTGAAGATTATTTCCTTCCATATAGAAGTGTGGAGGTAAATTTAAAATGTATTAATGTACTCTTTGCATGAGAATGTACATAATGCAAATATCCAATTAAGTAATGGACTAAAATTGAACTCGATTATCAGCTATGCAGGTTCAAGTATTTTTATTCGTACCCTGTGTGGGCATAGGATAGGAAAGGAAATACAAACGGTACAACGTGTGCAATGCATTTTCTATACACAACTACAAGCATACATACATGCACTGATACCTATTACACTAACATAATCATATAACGTTACACTTGTACATACCTACATACCATACCTACATGTGTACATGTATATAATACATATATTGTTCAAACATAAATGCATACATAAATACCTATTATAAATTATGCAAATCCAGATCATACAAACACACATACATTCATGCGTACACAAATACATACCTGCACAAGCACACGCATACAAACATAGTTACATACACGCATACATACATATACATATATATGCACAGCGGTGACGGTACAGTAGTATCAAAATAGTACTTCTCCTCCTGACACGGTATCGACAGCTACAACTAAACCGGAAAAGTGCCAAAGTTATAGAACCCCCGACCCGTGTCTGTCAGCACTCGTCTGAAGGGTGGGTGGGTGTTGTGTGGAATTTTAACGTCCTTTGAGAAAAAAGGCCAACAATAGTTATTTGGCCCCAAGTCGGGACTAGAACTCACGACCCGAGCATTTTGAGTCCAACGTTCTACCATTCGGCTATCCCGGCTCCCGCAGGAAGGTGTGAAGACTTGCTGTGGCCTTCAACTGCCATGGATCAATAGTCTATTATTAGCTAATCAGCAAAGACCTCCAACCCGAAAGGCGTCAGTAGGTGCGACACGTGCCTGTGGTTCACATGACGACGTTAATCAAGGTACTGTTTTTTTTTTTTTTTTGTTTTTTTTTGCTGCCCCAACGCCCTCCCTCTCGCAGGAGCTCAGGGCGCCTTACAGTCAACGCGCACTCACTCACACAGAAACGGAAACACTCGTCCTTGGTTGTGGTGCGGAGGTTTCCGCGTGTAGAAGCAGCGGCGTTGCGGCAGACAAACTTGCGGGGGGAAAGTCGAAGGGCGGCAATTTGCCGCTTGTCACGTGTAGAACGGCCTTAACCTTTGGTATGGGTGCACCGGCGAGACGCCCCAACCTCTCACAACACACAACACAGGAACACGCGCCACAGGACTATGACAGAGAGTAAGCAGACCGTAGTTAGCAACCTGCAAGTAGGGATGTGCCAAAAAATCGATTTATTGCTTAAAATCGGTTCGGAATTTTGAATCGCCGATAAATCGATTTGACTCTTGAATCGCGATTCGCTCGGCAACTCTCGGCCCTTTCCGGAAATTGCCGAAGCGAAGAAAAGGGACCGGACGTTACTCTGGTCGGCAAACAGAATTTCGAGCAGGCAACCAGGACATGCAGTAAAAACTGAAGTACAGACAACTTATGTGCTATGTGCAGGGTGAACGAATCAGTATTTAAGTGTTAAGTTTTAACAACTCTCAAATCTAAGTACCGTATGTGGACAGAATATTTTTTGTGCTTAGAAAATCAATAAATACTCATTATGTCTTTGCTCATGTAACACCCATAGGGCTTACATACCAGGCTCTTGCTCATTTGACGGGATGTTGTGATTTTCTGCTGTTTGTTTTGTTGGTTGGTTTCATTGTTGGTTTAGTTTTTTGTGAGTAAAGACATGCAGTAAAAAAACTGATGTCCTTGTTTTTTACAAGCTCAACCCCTTCACTACCAACAACGCTCGGGTGGCCAAGCTCTGGCATGGCCACCAGTGCGTTGTTGGCAGCGAAAGGGTTAATCTCCCTCCTTAGACTTTCTGTTTGATTTTAGCCTTTGTGGCACTAGAGTAGAGATTTTCTAGTGTGTTTGAGTTTACTGAACTAGGGCATGTCCACACAGGTCCAGTGTGGCTAAATATTCAGTTTTTTTTATTTTCAGTAAGAAAAGGCTGACAGTCTAGTCTCTTATGGTCCCGCTTCCATTAAAGTAGAGATTGTCCAGTGTGGGTCCAATTAAAAAAGTGCATCGTGTGTGTGTCCCCTGTTCTCTTGAGAGAGAGAGAGAGAGAGAGAGAGAGAGAGAGAATTTTCATTATTTTGTAAAGTATGCACAAAAGCCATTCTTCGATATAACTGATTTATTTTAATTTCAATGCTTTTTACCTTTTTACCTTTCAATTGCACGGAATGAATCTAGTAAGGTCCCGGACAGCACGCACTGTCGGCCCGACAGTGCGTGCTGTCCGGGGACTATGCTAAATAAACGTTAGTAATACGTGTAATTTGCAATCAATGAAAGAGAAACATTGTATCACTACTCAAAGGTTATCTGGTTCCGACTTGTTGTCTCCCTTGGCAATCCAGCCGATTCGCAGTTTTAAAACTAGTTCGGTCAAAAAATCGGGATTCGAAAATCGATTCGGCCATTTCGAATCGGCACATCCCTACCTGCAAGGCATCTCTGCGGAGCATTGTCGTTGCGGAGCGCTAGAAATCAAATCTCCCTCTTTTCGATCCCTACGAATCAAGATGACTGATCTAACCAATATCTGTGCTCGGCTGGTCGACAGGCAGCAGAAAATCCCACTCCCCGGGAAGTCAGTTATTAAGGGTGGGGTGGGTGGGTGTTTAACGTCCTTTTCCACCACATAAGGGTGATATCAAAGACGGGGCAACTAGAAAAAGGCCAGCACAAATATTTGGCCCCAGCCGGACCAGTTATCAAGGCAACGAGAATGAACAGATATCAGTGGTGGAACTGTTACTTGACCGGAGTTCATTGACCTACTGCAATGTGTGTAACTAACCCTGAGTCATGTACCTCGTCGCACGCGGCTTAGAAAACGCCTATAGATCAACTTGTTCAGTAAGGGGAGGCAATGACACAAACGAAAACACAAAACAGTACTTATCGTTCTTTGCCGTGTGGTCTTATGACCCGTGCCAAGTTACACCCACTGAAACATGTGATGCGTGATTATGAGGTGTTGCAGATTGCTGGACGGGGTACGGAAATTTCGAGTTGCTTAAGTGTCCAATGTTCTGTGCTGACTAACGGTAAGTATGTATGTGTGTGCCTGTTGTATTGTCAAGATTGTCTGGTCTAAGTTAGCTGTGCAGGCTGGTATTTTGTTGTTTGAGATGAGAACTACAGGTGTTTTGCAAAACTCTCTCTCTCTCTCTCTCTCTCTCTCTCTCTCTCTCTCCAGCGCTGAGCTTTAACGCTCGCCAACTCGCCAATGGCCCCTAAAAATGGTGTCTGGCGAACTCGATTTACAGTACTATTCGCCCGGCTGGCGACCTGAAAATTACCGCCAGTGGTAGAGATTCCGTGCCTGTACACGGACTCTTGACACACGCTGTAGTCGGCACAAATTTGTTTAAACTTGATTCGATCAAACACCACTGATGAGCAGCCGGTCAGTTGGACACAGAGATTGTTGCCAGAAGGAGAGTGCACAAAAATGAAACAGTGTTGTTGTTGAAAGTTTTCTTGTTTATTAGCTGCGATAGTTATACAATTTAAAATAGGACCGCATTTTCAATCAAAGGGTCTGGCAACCTGAAAAATTTTCTGGCAACCTCAACTTCCCAGGTTAGGAGCCCAGCTGGCTCCTTAGCCTGGCTTGCTAAATCTCAGCCCTGCTCTCTCACACACACACACACACACACACACACACACACACACACACACACACACACACTCACACACACACACACACATATTGACAAAGGACGGCACAGGCCAACGTTTCGGCTTTCGCCTTCTTCAGGACATAAACAAATGGGACATAACTTCAACAAACATACAAACAAAAGGTAACTCTGCGGACGTACTGACATACACGGCGCGGGGAAAAAAAAACACACCAAAAACGGTGAGCGAGAAAAGGACCAGAAAAAATAGTAAAAATATCACAACACCCATCCTTTGGTGACAAAAGACCATGGACTGTGTGTAAAAAAAAAAATGTTGGGCAGAAAAGAACAAAAAAGAATAGTGAAAATTAGCAATCACAACACCCATCCTTTGGTGACACAAGACCATGGACTGTGTTACCTTTTGTTTGTTTGTTGAAGTTATGTCCCATTTGTTTATGTCCTGAAGAAGGCGAAAGCCGAAACGTTGGCCTGTGCCGTCCTTTGTCAAAGTTAAGTGGTTTCTGTCCCTTTTATGTCGCTTTTATTTGCTACATTTGACAGTTAACTCTTATACAGGCTACGTACCGAGATGCAAATTTGGAGGAAAACGCTATATATATTCCTCTTACACATAACGTTACACATAACGTTACAGATGACATCCTAGAAATGCTTTAAAATTCACCCAAAATATCACAAACATCAGGCAGCCATAGACTCATGTGTAGAGTAAATTTAAACAAAATTCCAATGTTCCGTTTTTGGCAATGTTGGCAGCGACCACATACCCCCTCATTCCACGGTCGTCTGCTGGCTTCTGTGCCAGCCGCGCATGAATACAAGTAGTCCACAAGCCAGCCTCATTTTCCCCTAATTTTACAATTACCTGGCATGAAATTTGTTTACAAAGCCAACAAAAAGCACCAGATTGCCATTTTTTTTTTTTTACTCTGCACACAAATTTTAAAAGGGGCAAAGATTTTCTACTATATTTAGCGTAGTTCTACTACATGACCCGGAAGCTATTACCGTTCTGTAACCCAAAGAGCCCGAACCCCGCCCACCCCTGCCCGCTGTATGACGAACCTTGCTTAAACGAACAAGCCACTGCACACCAATAGAAGCCACTTCAAGCCACTATCACGCAAGGCATGGGCATGGGCATTTCCCGCTCAGTGCAGATCGCATAATAGTGGCTTGAAGTGGCTCCTGATGATCTGAAGATTTCAAGTAAACTGAATAGCGATTTTTCCCGTGGGCTTTTAAGAGATAAAACGTGCAGATAACATGCACAGAGGAAAAGGTAAATGAGCGCCTTTTCCACATAAATATAAACAATAAGATAAACATGTCTGTTATACCATGTGTATAAGCATTAGGAACTTGTTGCGGTTTAAGAGAACTGCTTTGCAAGAACTCGTACATGCATACTGCTGTTTACTTACTTTAAATTAGTCACTCGCACATACACCCTAACACAGTCACATTAAACCTTACTGACTAAAATGCTAAAACAATAACTACATGTACAATACAAACAGACTGATAAAATACTTCAGTAAGATACATCCTAAACAGCAGAAATAAGTCAGAATTAAGAGCTGCAGAGTAAGATAGCATAAAAGAAATGAGAGAGTCTGCCTAAAAAAAAAAATGGTGGAATGTGTGTGTGTGTGTGTGTGTGTGTGTGTGTGTGTGTGTGTGTGTGTGTGTGTGTGTGTGTTCTGTTTTTGTTCTTTCTTTTTTTTCAAATGAATTGGGAGTTACTTTGTGACTTTGCGAATTGCCTGAGCAGAGTAGACCCAAAAGTTACGTCCCTTCCCTTGTAGACGTATCGTCCATCCTTAAGAGCAGTTGTCAGTTTATCTGTCACAATGTAGGGCGTTGTTTTAAAAGTGTGAACAGATACTGTCACTATCATGGTCATGTGAGGAAAACTGAAGATAACCGAAGGCAGCCTGTAATAATTATAGGCCGTGGGCCGCCCTCGGTTTTCGTGTCATAAAATATTTTTGCAATGCAAATGACATTTTCTGGTTTTTATCATCAATAATACACCATAACTAGATAGAAACTGGGAGATCTCAGCTGAAATGTTGCGCACTGGTTTTTAATCGCGGATGAAAGATAATTAGAAAGAGCTTGTAAGGGAGGTAATCGGATTTTACTGAAGAGGCGCCGATTCATTCACTTGATGAATAAATTAATTTTTCGATCAATCAGAAAGAGACTACGCTTGGAAACAAACATGGCTGCCGACGCTTGTACGGGCGACCAACAGTAGTGAAACAGTTTTCTTTCAGCGAGAAAACGATGCAAAGAGTCTCGGAATGTCGCGAAAGGTGGTCTTTGTTCGTCTGCACTCAAGGAGACGTCGCTCGTCATTCTTTGGAAGCCTTTAGTGACCTCAACGTTGACGAGGCAGGGTTTCACAAGAAATGCTACAATCGATTACAGGCATATCATAGTTCAAGGTAAGTTTCTGCAACTTTTGTACGTGGTGCTTCGGATTAGGTTTGATTTATTAAACTGAATGAGAAGTTCGTGAAAATAGTATGTAATCACAATGATAATATGAGCATTTTTCAGTGATCTTGATAATTACGTTGCCGGACCTCATAATATAGACAGGTCTAGACTTCTTTGTAGTCACGGTCAGCTTCAACGTAGCACGATGAATAGCGTATATTAAAAAAAAAATAAAAAAAATTGAGAGTTCCACTACTTCCTAGATTAGTACTAATTGAGTTGTTTGGGGAGGGGATCGGGGAGTATTTCAGCTGTGCCAAGCATCCTGCCTAAGGTCACTATATGCCTGTTGCTGGTACAATATTTTTCAGATGAGGCCAACAAGAGGCAACTTTACCATGGGAGCATGTATCTGAGGGAGCAGGTCATGTCAGTGACATCACCAGCAGTATGGCCTGCTGACAGCAAGGATCTCACAACGGAGCATGCTATGGAGATGGTTCTTGTGGGCTTGTTCAATTTATTGGTGTGGATGTGTGGTACTTCTATTAATGAAGTTTGGCTGGACAAATTTGCTGATGTCAGTGGGACTGTAAAGAGAAAGATTCTTGCCACTGCACAAGACATCTTACATGTAGCCAACAGTGCAGATGAAGCTGAGAGCCAGGTGTGTGATGGTGCTTCAGATTGTGACAGTGACACATCAGAGTATGACAGTGATATCTGAGGTGACAGAAATTACTGGTAAAGCCACAGCATTGGCCCCATTTGGGGGCTAAGGCAATGCCAGTGTAAATTCTGACAGTGACGTCTGAGGTATTAACAATTAAAGCCACAATATCTGAGAGTGTGACAACACCAGTTTAAATTCTCACAGACCAGTCAGATGATGAGACAGGGCATTCAGATGCTACACCAAGAGAAAACAGACCATGCAGTTTTCTGCCTTGTATTGTAAGTAATTATGAGCATTACTGTTTCATTATGCTGTTCAACTTTATCGTTTTAAATACTAATGGCACTGTACTCAGTCAGGAGTTTTTTTGTTTTTTTTTCCAGCTTTACTGCATACTGCTGCGTCTCAATCTCCTCATTCCCAATATAATATATTATGATGTTTGTTGCCCATCTTTACAATAAACTTTGTTGAGTGGTGTCATTTTTTACATCTCAGTATTGGTAAGACCAGAGAAATGGTCATTGATTTCAGGGAAAAAAGCCAAGTATGTTGATCCTGTAGATATTAAGGGGGAGGTATTTCAGAGGGTTGACCTATATATTATATACTTGGGGGTGATTATTGACAGCAGACTGAACTGGAATGCTAACACTGATCATGTGATAAAGAAATCTCAATCCAGACTGTACTCCTTGAGGAAATTACACTCTTTTGATGCTAGTGAGAAAACTCTGAACATGTTTTACACACATGTATACATGTCCATTGTACTTTTTGTAGGCAGTGTCCTCTTTTTGGGCTGTGTCTGTTGGGGTAGTCAGATCTCAAAACAGGACAGGGGTAGAGTGGACAAAGTTGTAAAGAAAGCTGAGTCAGTGGTGGGGAAACCCCAGAAGAGGCTTGAAGTGATAATTTATTATAAGAGACTTGAGAAAAAAAACATCTCTGTCATGTCCAGTGTCTGACACCCCCTGTTCAGCCTCATCGAGGGCCAGAGAAGTACATTCAGTGGGAGAATAATTACTCCTGCAAGCCAAACTTAAAGGCATAGGAGATCTTTCTTGCCTGAAGCTACTAAAGCGTTTAATTGATGATTAGAACTTAGCTTTGATCAGATAACTGTAGGTCTTAGTCTGTTTTCAGAGCGTGCCGTCCACTACCTGTTGCTGCTGTACAGTGTGCTGCTAAAGTGAAATAACCCCTGTTGTGGTTGTGTTCTCAAAGTATTCTAACAGTTTTAGTTCTTTTTATATTATGTTTGAAATTATGAGGCAAGATGACTAGTGCATTGGAAATCCGAATGTATTTCACCAGGTGATGTATGGCGTGGAGGTGTGGAGTGTACGACTATGGCTGAGTGTGTGTGCGCATGTGATATGTGGATGAGCAGATAAGTGTGCAAAGCATGGTTGATTTTATGTGGAGATTTTGTTTTTGTGATGGACTGAATTATTTTGAATTACAGTTTTCTTCTTAATCATGAAATTCATAACAGTATTTCTGCCAGGAGTGTATTTGATGGGTGTATGAGTGAAGAGTGCGTGGATGCATGGTGTAAATTACATAGGCGTACACCAGTAGATCAGTGCCTATGATGAACTATAGTAGTATCCCCTGAATTGTAGATTTGTTTTTAATAATGTAATTATAATACATAGCTTCACTATGTAGTATGTATTATGTGTGCAGGTTATTTCACTTTGTGGTGTGTGGCATGGCAGTATGCACGAGAAGAGTGTATGCTATGACTATGGATAAGTCACTTAAGTGTGTGGGTGCATATATATAGTGATGGGTGGACGCGCGTGTGGGTGCATGGCTGATTTCTTCATGGAGATTTTGTTCTTGTGTCTTAATAGTTGTACTGTGTATTATGTGATCAAGAGCTGTACACGATAAATTTTCCTGAGGGGATTAATAAAGTTCTTATCTTCTTATTATCTCTCTTATATTTTTCCTACCTGCAAGTAACCTTAACTGCCAAATTTGTTTACTAATCATGTATAGTTTATATTGTCATAGGCAAAAGGGACAAGACAGATTGTTTTGAATAGAATAGTGCATCATTTGCAGCCACAAAACATCACAGTATTGATACTTCTTATGAAGGGTCATCACAGACTTGTACCTCATTTTCTGAAGTAGTGCGCATACTTACGTTTGGGATCTCTTCAGATTTGAAATCAGCGTGAAATTTACATTTAGGTACACTTAAAATTTAGTGATTTACACAAATTTGAAAAAAACTAAAAAACTAGGCCTTTTAGAGGCCTCTGGCCCACGGCCTATTAAGAGTCAGTATGTCGTACACTGCATATTATTAAGTCCTCTGCTATCAGTATTGTTAACTATAGATTACATGGTATACTTTTTGACTCGCGGGCTTACACACACAGCCACTGTGTAAAATCGTTTAAAAAAAACACCGCAAACAGTGTGTTAGGAAACACACGCACCCACACATACACACGCATGCATACACACGCAGGCAGGCAGGCAGACGCGCGCACGCACGCACATACACATACACACACACACACACACACCATAATATACTGCACGCAAAAGTCCAGTGTACAGTGTTAGTGATTTTTTTATTCATTTATTTTTGTCCTTATCATATGTCTACATTTTACGTTCTAAATTAATGAGAGAGAGAGAGTTTACGTTCTAAATTAATATGAGAGAGAGAGAGAGAGAGAGAGAGAGAGAGAGTTTACGTTCTAAATTAATATGAGAGAGAGAGAGAGAGAGAGAGAGAGAGAGAGAGAGAGAGAGAGAGAGTTTACGTTCTAAATTAATATGAGAGAGAGAGAGAGAGAGAGAGAGAGAGAGAGAGAGAGAGAGCCCCTGCAAATCACTGCATGAAAAACATTTTCTTTCAGGAAGCAGTCACTGAGCAGTCGTAAGGAATCACTGCAGAATTTCGACTGACAGTCATGGGAGGTTGCCTGTCTGACTGCTGTGGCAAGCGGTGTGTACATTCATAACCTTACTTGCTCTTAATTGCATGCATAGATTTTGTCTACGTGTGTGTGTGTGTGTGTGTGTGTGTGTGTGTGTGTGTGTGTGTGTGTGCGGTTGCTGTTGTTGTTGTTGTTCTTCTTCTTCTTCTTGCTCTTCTTCTTCTTCTTCGGGAGCCGGGATACAGTAGCCGAATGGTAGAGCGTTGGACTTTCAATGCTCGGGTCGTGAGTTCGAATCCCGGCTGGGGCCGAATATTTGTGCTGGCCTTTTTCTCGTTGCCCCGTCTTTGATATCACCCATGCGTGGTGGAAAAAGACGTAAAAGTCCTAAACACCCACCTACCCACTCTTCTTGTTCTTGTTGCACCTCTTGTTCTTCTTCTTGTTCTGCTTCTTCTTCGTTGTCTTCTGCTTCTTCTTCTTTGTCTTGTTCTTCTTCTTCCTCCTCCTCTACTTCTTCTTCTATGTGTTCTGTTATCTTGGCATTATTGATTAGTGAGCTTGAGTTCCGACTTCCGGCTGATGCAAATTGGCACATAGACATTTTCTCCATTGCCCCCTTATCTATAAATATATAAAATATAAATAAATAAATAAAGTGAGGGAAAAAATGAATAAAATAACATAAATAAATGAATCTGATTTTTTTTTCTTGCAGACGGGATGGCTACCAGCCGTTGCCGGGTGACACACACACACACACACACACACACACACACACACACACATTTCAAACACACATTTCACACACCAGAAATAACTCATCGCTTACCCTTAATCACATTTTAACCGTTGGCGATAAAATCCCCAGAGATCAGTGGTACAGGGTCAGATCTGACGTCTAGCTCTGTTCTTGCACGTGTTCCACGCAGATTTCGTGACCACGCGGTACGTCAGTTTAGACGACTGAGCGATGTCGGACATGGCGCAAGCTATGCTACTGCCGGTAACTACAGGTACCCGAAAGCAATGTTGTTTCTTGCGTAGACATTTCAGCTCGAGCTTGCAGAGCCAAAAGTAAAACCGCAATTTGGGGGATGTTGTTGCCGATAAAACGCGCTTGGCAAATCTGAGTGCCCGCGTCCTCTTCATTTCTCACACATCTCGGCAAATTAAAAAAACAACAACAAAAAAACAAAAAAACAACTTACCAACATTTTTTGCGCCATTCTGACGGCGACAGCACGGCATACGAGCAACAGACCAAATTCAAAAGTGACAAGTGATTTGTATGGGAGTCACTGCGGACACTACTGACTCGGTCACGGCTGTTGTGATGACCACTGCACGGACGGATGACCACTGCACGGAGATGTGCACAGTAGCGTGGACGGAGCCCGACTGAAGTGGGGGCAGTTTTTCGGCACGGTTTTGTCGCGGTTTCTGCACACTGTGTGAACTCTGCAACTGTGACGGAGTTCACTTTGCTTGCACGGTCGACTCTGTAAAAATTGTTCACACTTCGGAAAGCTTTTTGTTGGGAGCTTAGATCTTTAAGCGAATGGGCCTGTACCAATTATTCACATAAATCCAAACTATCTGAAGCATGTTTCAAATGTTTCAGTAATTGCCCAAGGGATGAATAAGGTGTTTTGAATTGAATCAAACTGAACAAAGCAGTGATTTTAATCTGCTTAATTAGTACAATCAGTTAATTTAAGCCTTCTCAAAACTGTATTTTTCAAATTGTACTCACTGTGACACCTGTCCTCTGCTTCACGTCGGTTTTCATATAGAAGCATCTGTTCACTCCCTGCGTCCGGACCGTGCTCAGATGAAGCAACACTCATATTGGGATCGTTGCTCGCAAACCTGTAGAAAAATCGAAAGGCAGAAAAATCCACTAGAAACAAAATCGCAAAGTGAGAGAGGCAAAATAGTACGCATGTTTTATTTTGATACAATTAATGGACAATACATTTATGTTGAAAAAAGAAATGAATGGTCAAAAACAAAGAAGCAATATGCAGTCCAATCAGATTACACACACACACACACACACACACACACACACACACACACACACAGGTGTCCAGATATAATGGGCATAACTTTCATGGCTAAAGAGACTTGCTGAAACTACAGAAGAACTCATGACTGTCCAGATTACGCCCATAGTACATTTATCTGTTATTCCCCATCAAGCTATGGTATACCGACGAGTATTTTGATCCAAGACGCAAATCAACCCTGAGCTTTAGCTCAGGGTTGATTGCGTCTTGGATCAAAATACGAGTCGGTATACCACAGCTTGATGGGGTGTAAATGCTTTATCATCCTTTGTTGGGCCAATTTATGGTATATTTTGAATATTTATCCATGTAAAAACTGACAGTCGACAGCGGCTGCACACAGCAGACGAACGAGTTTGTACGTCGACAGAGCACGACGCCAACAGAATAAAGTGCGTCTTTTTATGCTGGCACGACGGTGTCAATTCACTCATGAACTCAAATCCAAACAAAAACACAAGTTCTAAACTTCGACTAAAGACACAAACAAACATGCTAACGCTTTCAAGGAAATGTAAATTTGCGAGGTGAATGCGAAACCGATCAAGCACAGCTCAGTCTGTTCACGCTGTGCACGATTAGGTTTCGAGCGGGAATCTTCCTGTCGCGATTCTTCACGAAATATGAAGCTTTGTGAGTGTTTATTCTAATATTTGTAGTACATGTACACCGATTAAAGTTTCCTTCCCCCAACAGCTACATGTTATAACTGCATGCATGATTCAAACGATTCAAGAAGCATCTGTTCAATCGGAGATCTATCTAGACAACGAATCCGCTGCCATTCTCTGCGCCGATAACAGACGACCAACTCAGTCGATTCTGTTCAGCTTTATGTCAGGTTTTGGGTTTCCTAGCGTTGAATTTGCTTTTGATTTGAGAGCGCAGCGTTTGGTAGGTCAAGCCTGCTGCCGTCTCGAACTTGAGCAGCGGTATTTGCGTCCGGCTTGCCACGGTCAGCCAAATTATTAAACAGCACACACGTCGGTGAGACGCCAGCTTCGATTGAACTTCTTGAGAACGGGTTTTGATAAGTGTTGGTTAAAACTGTCCGAAATTTGAGTAAGGAGTGCTTGCTGGGTACAGGCTACTGGTGAACAACGAGTTTATGAAGTCGGAAACACCGATATGCCGAGTCAAAATGTTTCGTCGTCGATGGTGTTGACATATGGAGCGAGTTCTCCCCAAAGAGTAGTAATACATGTATTTGCTCATCGATGACGACGGTTTGTTTGGTTTTTTTTTGCCAAAAAGGTTGTATCTCTGTTCTTTCTGTCTGAAAGAAAGAACCTTCTGTCAGGGAACCATGCCTCATTGTCATGTGATGTGCTCTGTGTCGCATGATTTCTCCAGTACTAGTACAATACGGACACTTATTCCACAGGAGAGATCAAAGAAAAAGAGGCCGCTGTGGATGATAAAAACTTTTATGTACTTTTATCAATAAAACCAAAACACAGATTTCTTTTTCACTTACGTTTCTCGCGACGTCCCAGATTCTAATGAAGCTGTTTGTCTGTGACCTGAGGGCGTCAATAATACAAGATGATGGTGGTTGGCATTCTTTTCTAAGGCGCCTCAGACGGCCGGCCATGGTATGAACATTTGGTACATTTGGTAGGCGGCAGGAGTATGTGGCAAGATGCTGACAGTTCATTTTTAGGTTTTCATTAACTTCTTCCAGTCCCATGGGAACATTAGCATTTTTCAGCTGTGTTATGATATTGTCGAGATCTTCTGAAGCTTTCTTAGCTTGCATTTCCGTCATGCCAATCAGCTGGAGTTCCTGTTGAAGTGACTCTGCCCCGGTAGTTTGTACCTGGGCTGCATCTTTCCTTGACATTCTCTCCCCGACTCGTGGTGTAGACCCATTATTTTTGTGAAGAGTGGGTCCGCCAAGACCCATACATTTTGTGAAAAGTGGGTCCGCCAAGACCCATACATTTTGTGAAAAGTCATGAGGCAGAGCATCGTATCTGACTCGTAGTCATTCCTTCGTTGTTTGTTTGTTGGTTTGTTTGGGTTTCTTAAGGGTATCAAGAGTACTCATAAATCATGGTTAGAGAAAATGTTCACAACGCATACTGTACGAGATGGCTTGTAAATGAAGGCCAGTAGAAACCTCTGAACCAAATGTTCATACCATGGCCGGCCGTCTGAGGCGCCTTAGAGAAGAGTGCCAACCACCATCATCTTGTATTATTGACGCCTTCAGGTCACAGACAAACAGCTTCATTAGAATCTGGGACGTCGCGAGAAACGTAAGTGAAAAAGAAATCTGTGTTTTGGTTTTATTGATAAAAGTACATAAACGTTGATGTGCTATGGGCGTAATCTTGACAGTCATGAGTTCTTCTGTAGTTTCAGCAAGTCTCTTTAGCCATGAAAGTTAAGCTCATTACGCCTGGACACCTGTGTGTGTGTGTGTGTGTGTGTGTGTGTGTGTGTGTGTGTGTGTTTATAATCTGATTGGATCGCATTTTGTGTCTTTGTTTTTGACCATTGATTTCTTATTTCAACATAAACGTGTTGTCCATCAATTGTATCAAAATAAAACATGCGTACTATTTTGCCTCTCTCATTTTGCGGTTTTGTTTCTCAGTAGTGGATTTTCTGCCTTTCGATTTTTCTACAGGTTTTCGATCAAGGCTACAGCGATCCCAGTATGAGTGTTGCTTCATCTGAGTATAGTCCGGACGCAGGGAGTGAACAGACGCTTCTATGTGAAAACCGCCGTGAAGCAGAGGACAGAAGGTCTCACAGTTAGTACAATTTGAAAAAAAAAATACAGTTTTGAGTAAATTAACTGATTGTACTAATTAAGCAGCTTAAAATCACTGCTTTGTTCACTTTGATTCAATTCAAAACACCTTATTCATCCCTTGGGCAATTACTGAAACATTTGAAACACGCTTCAGATAGCCCATTCGCTTAAAGATCTAAGCTCCCAACAAAAAGGTTTCTGAAGTGTGACAATTTTTTTACAGAATCGACCATGCAAGCACAGTCAACTCTGTCACAGTTGCTGAGTTCACACAACGTCCAGAAACCGCGACAAAACCGTGCCGAAAAACTGCCCCCACTTCCTGTCTAGGTCCGTCCACGCTACTGTGCACATCTCCGTGCAGTGGTCATCCGTCCGTGCAGTGGTCACCACAGCAGCCGTGACCGAGCCACTACCGTCCGCAGTGATCCCCATACAAGTCGTGTCACTTTTGAATTTGGTCAGTGTCGCTCGTATGCGAGCTGAAATGTTTACACAAGAAACAAAATTGTTTTCAAACACGTGTACATCGCTCAGTCGTCTAAAACTGACGTACCCGCGGCGTGGTCACCTAATGAGCCGGGTTGCACAGGGATGTGCACAGTAGCTTAGACGGACCCCGAGACTTGAACTTTTCTTACTTGCTTTTCTTCTACCCCCTCCCCCCTAATCACAAATTGTTATAACGAGCAAGGTCTCTGACCGGAAATTTTGATTTCTCTTAAAAAAAAAATAAAAATGCTCGTGCGTGCGTGTGTGCGTCAGAATTGCTATTTTCTGCTGACAGCATGGGATTTTATGGCGTTCTGTCGGTCGGTTGTCGATGATTTGTGATATTAGAATCAAGGGGTGGAAACTGAAGGTGCAATTCGCTTAACTCGAAGCTTGAGTCGAAAATCGATTTTATCCGTCGTCACGGATAAGTCAAACTTCAGATAAGTCGAACACAAATCCATTTCCCCTGCGAAATCGACTTAAGCGTGTTCGACTGTTTAAGACTACTACTAGTACTAGGCCTTTTGATTGTCAGTTCGATTTTTAACGATTAGAATTTCGGATTCCGCCAGCAAATCTTAGACAAATGAAACGAAACCAAATTGGGAAGTTCTCCTTGTTTCGCCATTTTGCTAGAAACGTTTGTCTGCTTTCGTCTTCACAGGTGTAATCGAAACTTTCCACGCCGCAGATGGACTTGTAAATTCAAAACACGCAGTAACGTCTACCACCGACGACGGACTTGTAAATGCGCAAGACGCGGTGACATCCACCACCGAGGACGGAATTGTAAATGCGCACGACGCGGTGACATCTACCACCGACGACGGACTTATAAATGCGCAAGACGCGGTGACATCCACCATCGAGGACGGACTTGTAAATGCGCAAGACGCGGTGACATCCACCACTGAGGACGGACTTGTAAATGCGCAAGACGCGGTGACATCTACCACCGCGGACGGACTTGTAAATGCGCAAAACGCGGCGACATCTACCACCGAGGACGGACTTATAAATGCGCAAGACGCGGTGACATCCACCACCGAGGACGGACTTGTAAATGCGCAAGACGCGGTGACATCTACCACCGCGGACGGACTTATAAATGCGCAAGACGCGGTGACATCCACCACTGCGGACGGACTTGTAAATACGCAAGACGCGGCGACTTCCACCACCGGGGACGTACTTGTAAATGCGCAAGACGCGGTGACATCTACGACCGAGGATGGACTTGTAAATGCGCACGACGCGGCGACATCCACCACCGCGGACGGACTTATAAATGCGCACGACGCGGTGACATCTACCACCGAGGACGGACTTATAAATGCGCAAGACGCGGTGACATCCACCACTGAGGACGGACTTGTAAATGCGCAAGACGCGGTGACATCCACCACTGCGGACGGACTTGTAAATGCGCAAGACGCGGTGACATCTACCACCGAGGACGGACTTATAAATGCGCAAGACGCGGTGACATCCACCACCGAGGACGGACTTGTAAATGCGCACGACGCGGTGACATCCACCACTGCGGACGGACTTGTAAATGCGCAAGACGCGGTGACATCCACCACCGAGGACGGACTTGTAAATGCGCAAGACGCGGTGACATCCACCACTACGGACGGACTTGTAAATGCGCAAGACGCGGTGACATCTACCACTGAGGACGGACATGTAAATACGCACGACGCGGCGACATCCACCACTGGGGACGGACTTGTAAATGCGCAAGACGCGGTGACATCTACCACCGAGGACGGACTTATAAATGCGCAAGACGCGGTGACATCTACCACCGGGGACGGACCTGTAAATGCGCAAGACGCGGTGACATCCACCACTGAGGACGGACTTGTAAATACGCACGACGCGGTGACATCCACCACCGATGACGGACTTGTAAATACGCACGACGCGGTGACATCCACCACCGAGGATGGACTTGTAAATACGCACGACGCGGTGACATCCACCATCGGAGACGGACTTGTAAATTCAAGAGACGTTGCAACGTTCATATTGGAGAATGAACTTATCGAACGTCATAACGCAGCAACGTCCACAAATGCTGCGGGTTCTGACTCTGACAGTGACACACAAGATGATGAGACGCGGGTAAAGTGTACTGTTTCTACTGTAAGTGAGACGACGCAACCAAAAGAACTCTTGGAGCGACAAGAAAAGAGGGACGCTGAAGTAGCGCAGGTTAACATTGAGCGTGTTGGCAATCTCCATGTCCACCTTCTACCGGAGAGATCTTTTACTAACATGGCGTGTCAGGAAGGTAATACTGAATACAAACTGTATATAACGTTTTTTGTAATGGAATGGGTGAGTCAAGGAGTCTGGAAATACGTTTCCTCTCTCTGTCTCTCTCTCTCTCTCTCTCTCTCTCTCTCTGGCCCCATGGGCTCACCTTCACGCGGCGGGGCTGATTTCGCTGAGCTTGCCCACCCCTTTTGCTCTTTCTCTACTCTTGTTTCTGTCTCCATCGGTCCATTCACCTGTGTTGCTCTCTTAAAATCTCCTCCGGGGGAAGGTCAGTAAGCGGGTGTCTGCTGACCCTTAGTCCAGCGAGACATCTGAGGGTCGTTTCTGAAGGCCGACTTCACTGGATTCCCCCCACCTGGTCTTCACCCTAGCGGGATTTGTTCGCAGCGCCCTGTTGGTGCTGCTGAACACCTGTCATGTTGAAGGCCTTCACAACGCACCAATCTCTGGTGCGTTGTTTTCCCAAACCGCCTCACGGCGGGGAGGTTCCGTGTTTGAGCGGTCTGTTCTCCAACTGCCTCCCAGGCATGTTGTCGTCATTGGCAACGAAGGAATTTTCCTTCCTACCTCTCTGTCTGTCCCTCACCAGCCCATTCGCCAGCTCTTTCTCATTAAAACCTCCCGAATTTAGCCGCCATGTCCTTCCTCTCATCTCTCAGCTGATTTGTAAGTTTGGCCCTTTCATCTATATTTCTTCTTTTTAACCCCTCAATCACGTCTGCACTACCAGTGGTTAGGAATAAGTGATGTTGGGCATATGCTGCGAACTGGTTTATTGCGCCTAGGAGATGATAAGTTGCAATATTTTCTGTATATGCGCTTAGTATTTATCTGTTTTATCTAGTTCTAATTGTTATTTGTTTTCTACGCTTTTTTTTGTAACCGGGAGTTCGAGAAACTAGCATGAAGTTGCAGCGTCTCCTGCATGTCCTGGGTTTATTTTGCCCTGTAGACCAGTTTGTCCAAACGTTACATTTTTGTTTTTTACATGTAGTGCAGGCACACTCAGCCGCAAATTAGTCTTTGTGGCTTGCGCGGCTTTCAGCCCTAAACACACACACACACACACACACACACTCTCTCTCTCTCTCTCTCTCTCTCTCTCTCTCTCTTCTTCTTCTTTTTCTTTTCGTCTTTTCTTCCTCCTCTCTGGCTTACGCGGTGGAAATCAAAGGACGTTAAACTCCTACCCCCCCCCCCCCCCCCCCGCTCCTGTTCCTCTCTGTACAACTCGAAATTATCAAACCAAATCCATGATCAGAGGATTTTCATTTCATTGTCATTTTATTAGTCGTTTAATTTCGAGGGATTTCATGCAAAATCAAAAACTATCTTTTGATACAGCTCCTGTCATTGCCGAAGTTGCCTGGAACAGACTTCAAGAAACAACACTTGAGGCTGCGAGGCAGGAGGCTGACGAAAGGGTCAAAGACGCAGAGCGCCAACTCCGAAAAGAGAAGAAAAGAGGCGTGAGAAGAATGAAGTCTTTAGCAGAAGAATACATCGCCTTGTTAGATGAGACTCAAGAAGTGAATAAACAGGCTTTGAACCGGATGGTAACACAACTGGCGGACGAACAGCGAGCACACGATAAAAGACTTGCCACACTTCGACACCATTTGGACAAGGAGAAGGCGGAAGGCAAGAAGAGGCTGAAAAACATGAGGAAAGATTTCGAGGAGAAGAAAAAACGCCAAGAAGAAAACACGATGTCCTTTGTGCTGAAGTTAGAAGAGAGAGACAGACGACTGTTGGCCGAGACTGCATCTCGGTTGGACCGTACCCGACTTCCTGAAGTTCTGCAGGTCATATAAGTCCACTGATTTCTTGATAGCTGATAAATTTCAGATGTCTTCTGACATAAAGCCATTGATAAAGCCTGGAAAATATTACACTCCCAGTCTATTAATACGACGTGTTTGCCAACCCAACAAACTGAACCAGTTGAATACGATGCACTCACTCATGCCATGCACATCCCAAGGATATGGTAACCAAAAAAAAGGTCATCAGTCACGTCAAATCTGAAATCAGTATCAACACTACCGTTCCTTTATGAATTTCAAGAAAATCACGGAAAACAAGGACGTTTATTTATTTTTTTTTTTTAATTTCTTTTTTTCACATTTTGCACATATATGATAGACATAACATACGTACACAATCAACCAACGGAAGAAAAAAAAAAAAAAAAAAACAACCCCCCCCCCCCAAAAAAAAAACAAACAAAAAAAACAGACAACAGCGACACCTCCCCCCCCCCCCCCAGGTGAACAGACATTTGTCCAGAGCGCTTACAGATATCTAGCCATGTAGATCTACTAAGATACAGATCATGTATACTTGTAATACATAGTATGTATCTTAAAATGATTTTACATTATTAACTTTTTATACGGGAACCAATCGTGATCGAATTTCACAAGCTTTCCACAGATTCCATATCTGTACCTTTCTGTTATATATCTCTGTCGTACAGATCTGATGAATACATTAATGTCTGGCAGCGACTCCTGTAATCTACATTTGTAAATATGAAATTTTCCTAACAGTAAAAGGAGATCTATTATTTCGTCTGTTCTAACATTTTTTTTCATTCCAAACATCACCAGAGTATCTGAAAGAGTAAATGAAGCACAGCTATTGCAGTTTTCATGTAGCCATGTCTGAAACGCTGACCAGAATCGAGCTACAAATGGACAATTCCAAAACAAATGGCTCAACGTTTCCTCTTCCTGTAGGCAAAAGGTACAAGCTGGAGAATCTATAATTTTCCTGAGAAACAGAAATCGTTTAGTTGGCAGGACTCTATGTAACAATCTAAACTGAAACCATCTAAGTTGACAATCTGGTGTAGTTCTGAATGGTTTACGAAAAATAGATTTCCAGGGTGGCAGGTCGGTATAATGTTGTTGCCACTTTGTCGTACAAGGTACTTTGTAGCTCACCTTAACTAATGCAGAGTAAATTGCTTTTGAGTCACTATACAGAATGAGTTTCCAGACTTTGCACTCAGACACAGAACAATTTTCAGTTATTTTGATACCAATCTGCCTCAGGTATGCTTTAGCAGCATTGATAACTCCTGAGTATACTAAAAAGCTGGTTGTCACATTTGGGTATTGTTCACAGAATCTTTCGAAGTTTAAAAAGCAACCTGTGTGATCCAACAAGTCTCCAATTGCTAGTACCCCATTTTCTTTCCATTCTTTAATATGTATGGTTTTATGTGCCCTTTTGATGTTTATATTATAATGAATCTTCTCAGATACAAATTCCTCATATGTGTCTGGCACACATTTCATATGCAAGTTTTTGAGGTGTTTCATAACATCCACCCAGAATCTATTTTTACAACGCTGCATGACAATGTTGGCGTATTCCCCACCATATAAAACCACATTGCTAATATCTGGGCAAATTGCAGGTAGTATACGCTTAACCAAAGATTCACTTCTGAAAACTCGCTTCAACCAGCTCAGCTTTAACGAAGCCAAAAAACAATTTACATCAACCATTCTAATACCACCATATTCATACATGGTGCATGCAACCTTCTTACCCACTTTCCCTTTCTTTCCATCCCACAAAAATGAAAACAAACCTTTGTTCAATTCTGACATAAACTGTGGTGAGGGGTCAGGTAGGTTGCAGAACAAGTGTACAATTGTGGACAGAGCCAGTGTTTTAATAACAGTGATTTTGCCTAAAGGGGTAAGTTGCCGTTTGGACCATGTTTTGAGAATGCGGTTGATGTCTGCTAATTTATTGTCATAATTAATATCTACTATATTCTCTACCTCTGTCGAAAATTTTACTCCAAGCACCTTAAAAATACCTGGATTCCATACAAAGTTTGAGTCCCGCATATATCTTGTCTCAGAGTTTGTCTTTGAGCCAACCCACACTACTTGCGTTTTTTCAAGATTAATTTTTAAACCTGAAATCAAGCCAAAGTACTGTAGGGTGTGTATGCTTTGTACAAATGATGTTTCACTGCCATCAAGGAACATGGAGGTGTCATCAGCAAACTGTGACAAGAGAACGTCAATGTTATTTATTTTTAAACCCTTGATATCTTTGTTCTGTCGGATAATAGAGGACAGAATTTCCGCACAAATTAAGTATATATACGGCGAGCAGGGGTCCCCCTGTCTGCAGCCGCGACCAATATGAAACCACCCAGAATATTCACCGTTGACTGAAACACAAGCAGTAATACTGTTATAAAAGGTTTTTATCCACTTTTTCAAGTCTGGACCGAATCCGAAGAAATCAAGGCATTTATAAATAAAACTCCAGGCCACACTGTCAAACGCTTTTTCAAAATCCACTAAAAGAATGAGCCCTGGTAACTTGTTTACATGTGTGTATGTGAGTATGTCATATATCAGTCTAATATTCTCCCCTATATGTCTACCTTTTAAAAAACCTTTCTGATCCTCATGTATGATGCTAGGTAAAACTGATTTAAGGCGTTCAGCGATACAAGAAGATGCTATTTTATATACTGTATTAAGAAGTGTGATCGGTCTCCAGTTTTTTAAACATTTCTTGGGTTTACCTTCTTTAGGGATGCATGTGATGACACCTTGACGCTGAGTAACTGACATCTGTCCAGTACAAAAACCATAATTAATCGACCGCACAACGAAAGACCCAATATCCACCCAGAAGAACTTGAAAAACTCTGCACTAAAACCATCAGAGCCTGGACTTTTGTTATTCTTCATGCGTTTCAATGCACATAATGCTTCTGTCTCACTAATAGGACCTTCCATGGAATTACTGGCCTCCTCTGTAAGACGAGGGGCTACCACTGACCTAGACAAATTAACATCAACAATAGCAGACTCTCTAGAGGCATACAGCTGTTCATAGAATTTCTGAGTTTCTTTCAGTATCTCGCTGTGATCACATGTAATGCTGCCCTGTTCAGTCTCCAGTATATTCATGGATTTTTCAACAAAATTTCTCTTTTCAAGGCTACAAAAATATCTAGTGGTCTTTTCTCCATCCTGAATCCATTTTGCTCGTGATCTTATTATCAAACCATCAATTTTCTTTTTCCTGATTTCAATTAGCTCTGTTTTCTTGCTTTCTAAAGTTTCTACATTACCATCAGTCAAATTCAGCTCTAATATGGATATTTCTCTTTTTAATGCTTCCTCTTTCCTTGTTTCTTCCTTCTTTTTATGGCTGGCATAGGAGATAGTATGACCTCTAACCTCCAACAAAACCATTTCAAGAAATAGTTGGTCATTTATAACAAACTGGATATCCTTATTATCAATCCTGTCAATATTGTTAGTATCATATACTAGGGCACCATATTGTTTCTTTAAATCTGATAAAACTTTTTTCACCATGACAGCATACTCAGTATCTCTCAGAAGAGAGTTATTAAATTTCCAATAAGTGCTAGTCCGTTTCCGTTTACTGATACCAAACTGAACTGAAACCAACGCATGGTCTGACCGATAACCAGGTTCAATTTTGGCGCTACTTAATTCTAACAGTAAACCTTCAGAAACAAGGAAATAATCCAGACGCCCTTGCTGAGTAGAATTGAATCTTCGCCATGTATACTGCCTTCTTGCAGGATTCACCTCTCTCCAAACATCCACTAAGTTGTAAGAAAGCATCATTTCCTGTACTGCCTTCATAGCACGGGGACGGTTAATATTCTTGTACCGATGTGTGTCTTTAGAGACATCAAGGACAACATTCCAGTCTCCACCAATGATAATACATTCATTATCAAGTAAATCTATTTCATCAATGAGCTGTTCGAAGAATACAGGTGTATCAGCATTACTAGGGCCATAGATATTTGCCAATGTTAGACGTTTCCCAGCAATTTCGATGTCAGCAACTATATAGGCTCCACCTGCTCCTTTAGTAACATTATGCAGTTTGTATGCTACATTATTGTTAAATAAGATGGCAACACCTTTGCTATTTGTATTTTCCCCATTTACAATACAGTCAAGTCCCCACATTGCTCTGACAAGGTGTTCATCATCTGATTTTAAATGTGTTTCTTGTAACAAATAAACACTGGCGTTTTGTTTTCTCAAAAAGTCAAATACATCCTTCCGTTTTTGAAATTGCCCTAAGCCATTGGCGTTGAAGGTACAGAATTTAACAGCATTCATTACAGACATAGCACTGGAAGGGTTAAAAAATGTAAAAATGTTGGTCCCCCCTCCCTCTCCCACCCCTCAGTGAAACAGCTGGGGGCAGAAGCTGACTTACATAAGGTACTAGTACTCATCATATACACTGTTTGCTCAGGGGTTACAAGTCTGCACTCCAGGAGGCCAATACACCTGACTTGCATACATAAGTTACACAGAAAAAATACAAGAACACAATTAAGCAACAGAAACATAACAAATAGCAAAAAATAAAAAAAAGAAATAAAGGTGTATGAAAAAGTAAGCGTACCGCTCACCCGGACCCGTAAACTAAGCAACGTTCACGGAGGATCGTAGACAACTTTACTTGCTTCGCTCGTCCCCACATGCCGTGTAACCGTACTCCTTACGCAAAGCTCACACAAATATAACTGAAATAAGCAGCAAGAGAGGGCGGCCCATTGCAAATATGCGCGCATAGCTGTGCGTTCGCTCAAGTTTTACAGAAGTTACAGAAGTTTAAACTGGAAAAGGTAAATAAATGAGAAAGCGAGTCAACAAAATTCGCAGGAGCTCGGCGACCCCCTCTGCTGAAAACAACAAAAAGAGTGGTGTCCCTTGGTCGGCCAAGGCCGCAGAAGGGTCACTAGGTCATCAAAGCACGTGGGCATGTAAACAAACAGTCCCTGCGATAGTAACGCTGAAGAAAAAAGCTATGACAGTTCACATATAAGACCCACCGGTTGCACCAATGTCCGAATCCGACTCAACCTCATCGGTATTACGCCCAGGGCGTCTCTCACCGTCCGATCGTTGGCTCCGATTGCGGCCACGCCCCCGACCGAACCCGCGGGGTCGCAGGTCGCTGGAATGCGGCGTTGAAGTGACGGGTGCTGTCCCCGAAACAGTCAGTAGGTCATCCGTGGAGCTGATTTGTACAATCCGGTTATTTTCAGTTTTAATGTAGATGTTTCCCCGCTTGGACCAAGCCGAAATCACAGCAGGGTGGTCTCTGCACTTCTGCAGCAGGTAGTAGTTATCACGGGTCAAATCCTCTACCACCATGTAGGCTGTCGTTTTGAGTTTCCGTTTAATGTGTAGCACTGCTTCCGTCGTTTTTCGTGACACAAAACGTACTATTATAGGTCGAGGTTTCCCATGATGTTGTTGTTGCTCAGTTGCTCGTCGCTGCGGTTTCCCTTTCGCGGCGCCGACCCGATGGCAGGCTTCGATTTGGTCTTCTTTGATGGTAAGGCCCAACTTGTCACGAAACATCTGGAGGACCTTCCTTTCGCAGTCGGTGGTTGTCTCGTTGTCGGCTTCACGAACCCCAAACACTCTCACATTGTTTCGTCTGGTGTACTGTTCAAGGTCGTTCACCCGCTTCCTCGCCACCGTCGCCGACTGTTTAGCCTCCGACAGGTCGTCCTTAAGCTTTTCTTCGTTTCTCTTCACACAAACGAGCTCTTGTTTAAGCGCGTCGTTTTCTTGTCGTAAACCGAAGATCTCTCCTCGCATCTCCTCAACAGTCTGGGTTAACTTCGTCAGCTGACCACACGCAAAAACCAGTTTCTCCATTAGGTCCGAAGCAGATACAGTGGTGTTGACTTTAGTGCGTGCACCACCATTTGCATGATCCGCTATTGTACCTAAATCGGACACAGCGTCAGTATTTGTCACAGTAGCGTCCATGGCTGCTCCTGTACTTTTCCTCGCTACCGCAAAGTGTGACCGAATCGATGCCGCAACCGTCCGAACTTCACCACTTTTTTGAGTGTTTCTCTTGCTCCGTTTCTTTAACGTTTTCGTAATCACTTTCTTCTGTCCAACCAAGTTGTCTGGGCTAAACAGGCTGGAGTCTGTCGACTGGTCTTTTTTACGCTTGGCTGGGTCGGTTCTCACCATGTCGCCACCGTGTGAAGCGCTGTGCTCCGATCATGTCGTTTGAACACACTGACTGTGACCGCTGATTTACCCCAGAGGACAATGATAGTTTTAGTCCATTTTTGGTCCGGATGACGGGACAGGCTCGGGTTTCACATTGCAATGATCAAGAAAGCGTAATCTCAAGTAATTACGCTAAGATCGCCGTAATTATAGGAGCGATCATAGAAAGGCAACCTGCCCCGACCTCTGAGCAGTGCTCACCTAAGGACGTTTATTTTAGTAAACCGGCCCTGTTACTCCCTAACCAGTGACCACTCTCATTTGACTTCTGTCTGTGGCCTACAGCGCCTGTTCCATGAACACAACATCCGTCTCCTGGGTGTGGACTGCGGGCTGAACTTTCTGCTGGACGCCCCAACGGAGCAGTGGGTGTCTGTTGTTGAACATCAGCTTGAGGTCCAGGCGTTACTGGGAGAACTGCTGCCTGATGACGTCAGACAACGTGTGAGATGGAAAGATGCAGCCAAGTGTGACGGTGGATCAGGGGACGTTGATTTACGACTCGGAAAACCTCTGCCTGCCATTTTTGGTGAACTCATTGGACTGTAAAGCATTCTTTTACATGATGAAATTAGCACTGAAAAATTCTGAAGCACTTACTGACTTAGCAAATGTTTCACTACACTGCTGTTTTGTAATTCAGCACTTATACAACTAACTATCTTATCGGTTATGTACGGGAGCACCTCCACGATTTTCTTCTTCTTTGCATTGGCCCGTGCACTGTCTCTGGTTCACCGTAAACTTTCATAGTAGCGTTCCCGACAACCACGACCCGGGGCACTACACATGTAACATAGGCCTTGGTGCCTAACAACTCGTAGGATGAACGTATCATCATCATGATCATCATCATGATCGTCATCAGCATCATTATGATCATCATCATCTCTCTCTCTCTATTGTTTCCTCTCAGCTGCACTTCTCTTGCGTCACATCCTCCATGTTAGCCTTTGTCGTACTTCATGGGTGTATTTGCATCGACACTTTCATTCAAACGTCCGTAGCTCAGTCAATTTTCAGGCTAGATCGATCCACGACACTTCATGACTTTGGTGGTTAATAAGGGTATTGGTGAAGTGCTCACCAAAACGTGTGTGATCTTGTTTGTGAATAAACAGGTAAAACAACAACAACAACAAGAAAAACGTTGTATAACACTCCCCGTACATCGTGGGTACAAAACCACCCATGCTTTTGGAGAAGGAAAAACATTGTTAGTTCCCCAGAAAGCGCTTTCAGCATTGTCTTGTGTCTGATCGTGTTTGTGTGTTTGTAACCATTCCGGGCTGCTAGCCAAGGGCCTTTACGTCACTACTTTGTGATCTACTACTTCTACTACTATTACTACTACTACTATTACTACTGCTACTATAACTACGTTATACTACTATTACCACTTCTGACAAAACCCTTAACATATTGTTGTAAAATTTTGTGTTGTAGGCAATTTCCGGTTGGTTCTTCTTGGGATGGAAGGGGTCGGTAAAAGCTCCACCGGAAACACGATTCTTGGAGAGGAGATATTCGAAGTCCACCATGGATTAGTTCGGACGACTGTCAAGTGTCAACATGCAAGAGCTCAGCGCAGTGGATACTTGATTGAGGTGAGCTCTTTGTGTCTGTCTGTCGGTCCATCTTTATCTTTGTCTCTCGTTTGTTTTAGAACTATCTTTTTCATGTTGGACACACACACACACACATTGCCGTATTAGTGCAGATTTAGTGCAGATTTAGACACCTCGGATGTTTAAGAGTGTGTGGTAATTGTACGTCTGTTTGCGTTCCGGATGTGTTTATGTACAGACAACTGCCACGCGTGTATATGAATAGACTCGAACCTATGACCCACACAGACTCCAGCGCTCAGGGGTTCTAGAGAGAGAAAACGTAACAAGAATGGCGCAATGTGAAGAAAATCCCCAGTCATTGTTAGGGATTGGTGGGAGGGAGGGGGGCGGAAGACCACTGCTGGCCTGGTCCAGAACAATACTGAGATTATCTCGGTTTTTCTAGCAGTGTTATATTTGCCCCACGCCTATCGACTATTTCGGTTTAGATCCTTCTAGTTTGAACAGTGTAATGGATGTCTGCCATACACTTACTTTAGTTAAAAAATAAAATGAACCTCGATCAGACTTTCTGATTCATCTCAATGGTAATGCGCCATGACAATTAGAAGCATTTTAAAGCTGATATAAATGTGTATAACGTTTATTCATATAAGCTACAACGCCCCCCCCCTCTCTTGTGTGTGTGTGTGTGTGTGTGTGTGTGTGTGTGTGTGTGTGTGTGTGTGTGTGTGTGTGTGTGTGTGCAGGTTTTGGACACTCTAGGTTTTTATGTCACATACAGCGTATTACAAGTACGTGCATTGATGCATGGTCTGGATCTCTTACGTCCTGGTCCACACGCCTTCCTCTTCGTCATCGATGGCGACCGGAGTTTTACTAACGTGGAGTACCAGTCGTACTTACACGTCAAAACATTTTTTGGTGAGGACATCACAAAGCACATGATTGTTGTTTTTACTCGAGGAGACATACTGCACGGGACTATTGAGGAACGCCTGTCACATGCATCCGAGAGACTCAGGCAATTACTTTCTGAGTGCGGCAACAGATACGTAGTGTTCGACAACAAGGACCACAGCCAACAGCCTCAGCTTCTGGAGATGGTCAGCAAGTTAGTGGATCAGAACGGCGATGTGTGGTCCACAAAGTCAACTAGAGAGAAAGATGCGAGGGATGCGAACGAAATCGTTGAAGAGACAGAATAGACAAATTCGTTCCCCACAGACGTTCGTCAAGTCGTCTTAGACACAAAAACGTGTAGCGTTCAGTGAGCTGGGGTTTTCTTGTTTTGTTTTCGTAGTTTTCATTTTTTTAACAGCAACATGCACGTCTAAGCATACAACCCTGTTACAAGAAAGCCGTGTTTGTAAACTTGGTGCATAAAACTAGGTGTATGAGGTCATGACTTTTGCAGGTCTGTCTCCAGGCGAGAGTCCGTGTAACATCGAGTTCCTATTGTTTGTTTTGTTCATAGAATTATTACTATTTATCATTCATAACGGCCTTTTTCTCCTTTGATCTCTCCTGTGGAATAAGTGTCCGTTTTGTACTAGTACTTGAGAAATCATGTGACACAGAGCACGACATCACATGACAGTCAGGCATGGTTCCCTGCAAAAAGGTTCTTTCTTTCAGACAGAAAGAACAGAGATACTGCCTTTTTCTTTGGGGGGGGGGGGGGGGGGGGGACACCATCGTCATCGATGAGCAAGTACATGTATTACTACTCTTCGGGGAGAACTCGCACCCTATGTCAACAGCACCGACGACGAAACATTTTGACTCGGCATATCGGTGTTTCCGACTTCATAAACTCGTTGTTCAAGTACAAAGCAACAGTAGCCAGTACCTAGCAAGCACTCCTTACTCAAATTTCGGACAGTTTTAACCAACATTTATCAAAAGTCGTTCTCAAACAGTTCAATCGAAGCTGGCGTCTCACCGACATGTATGTTGTTTACTGATGTGCCTGACTGTGGCAAGCCGGACACAAATCCCGATGCTCAAGTTCGAGACGGCAGCAGACTTGACCTTCCAAACGCTGCGCTCTCACGTCAAGAGCAATTTCAACCTTAGGAAACCCAAAACCTGTGACATAAAGTCAAACAGAATCGAGTGAGTCGGACGTCTGCTATCGGCGCAGAAAATGGCAGCGGATTCGTGGTTGAGATAATAATAATAATGATAATGAGTATTGTATAAGCGCTTTACCCAATTTCATCAATCGGCTCAAAGCGCCGCGAGCTGAACCCAACACGCACGCTCACGTGAATCACACGCATTCTCTCACACACTGGACATAAACACATCACAATCACGTGGTGCGAAGGGTCAGCTCAGCTATTTAAATTTCGGAATTTAGAATTGCATTTATTTTTCAAATTTTGTGGGCTGAACATTTCCAAAGCAGACAGATCTCCGATTGAACAGAAGCTTCTTGAATCGTTGGAATCATGCATGCAGTTATAAAATGTAGCTGCTAGGGGAAGGACACATTAATCGGTGTACATGTACTACAAATATTAGAATAAACACTCACAAAGCTTCATATTTCGTGAAGAATCGCGACACGAAGACTCCCGCTCGAACGGGCCCTAATCGTGTAATGCGTGATCAGACTGAGCTGTGCTTGATCGGTTTCGCATTCACCTCGCAAATTTGCATTTCCTTGAAAGAGTTAGCATGTTTGTTTGTGTCTTTAGTGGAAGTTTAAAATTTGTGTTTTTGTTTGGATTTGAGTTCATGAGTGAATTGACACCGTCTTGCCAACATAAAGAGACGCACTTTATTCTGTCGGGGTCGTGCTCTGCCGACGTACAAACTCGTTCGTCTGCTATGTGCAGCCGATGTCGACTGTCAGTTTTTACTAGGATAAACGTTCAAAATATACCATAAATTGGCCCAAAAGGACGATAAAGCATTTACACCCCATCAAGCTGTGGTATATCGACTCGTATTTTGATCCAAGACGCAATCAACCCTTCGCTAAAGCTCAGGGTTGATTTGCGTCTTGGATCAAAATACTCGTCGGTATCCCACAGCTTGATGGGGAATAACATTCTGCTTAGAGTGTCCCTGGCAAAAGGGAATATTGCATGAATCTAATTTAAAAAAATTTTTTTTTTATCACGTGTGTGACAGTAAAGCTGTATCCGTGTGTGAGGGTGGTTTGTGTTTGATAGTGTTTGAAACGGTTTCTTTATCTGTGTTTGAAAGTGTTTGAAACGGTTTATTTTATCTGTTTGTATCATTTACCCCCCCCCCCCCCCCCCCCCCCCCCCCCGCCCCTTTTGCCGCAAGTTAGTCTTTGTTGCTTGGGCGGCTCTACTATCCCTGCCTGGCTGCAAGATGGTCGCTGTTGCTTGCGCGGCTCTCCAAGCCCCTCCCCCCGTTTTTCCCCCTTTTGTGAGGCGCTTGGAGCTTCCCAAAGGATAGGCGCCACAGACATGGTCGTCATTATTATCACTATTTTCAGGACACCCACTGTGCCTTTGAAAGTTACTGGAGTGGTAGTTAGTGTCGTTTGTCTTAAAGGCCACACCGTTCGACAACTGGGAAAATGAGATTTGGAACAGTCAGTGTTGGCGAGCGAGTGTTCCCCCCCCCCCCCTCCAGGGCAATTTCAAATATTTGTTCGAAAGGGAATGTCAGTTACGGGGTTGTTTTTTAACAGCCAGCTTTTACTACAGTGACGCTGTATAGACAACGCTTTTTGCCTTTCGCTATGTACATTTATTTATTTATTTATTTATTTTTTTTTACGGCGGATTCCGTATAATGGTCAAACACGTGAAGCAAAAGCAGCGTAACTGATATGGCGCAGCTTTTTGAACTGCTCTCTACTTACTCGTGATCTTTGTTGCTTTATGTGTGTGATGGTTCAAAGTCCTTCTTTAGATAAGTCGGTGGTCTAGTGGTTAAGAGGCTTAGTCACCAATGCGAGAGATGAGGTTCGAGTCCCACTCGGGCCAAGGGAGGTTTCCTTCTCGTACGTGGCACCGTTGATTCGGGTCGATCGTCGAGGGTTCTTTCCAGGTACACCCCCCTCCCTCCCCACCCCCTCTGCTTTGGAAATATTCAGCCCACAAAATATAAATGCAGTTCTAAAAACGGAACCTTCAGTAACTGAGCTGACCCTTCGCACCATTTGATTGTAATGTGATATGTCCAGTGTGTGAGAAAATGCGTTTGATTCACGTGAGCATGCGTGTTGGGATCAGTTTCACGGCGCCTTGAGCCAGTTCAAGAAAATCAAATTGGGTAAATCGCCGATACAATTCTCATTTATTAATATTATTGTGACCGTTGGTCTTTTGTTTTTGGTTTGGTTTGTATCATGCGGTGCAGTCTGCTGCAGTATTACTGTTTAAGGATATAAAAAATGTGGCCCGGAGTTGGTCGTCTATTCAGTTGAAATCAAGAATTTTATTTCCTGGAAATGATCATAAGTTGTAAAAGTGGCCGTTGGCCTTTTCCTTAGTTAAAATTAATAATAGATCTTATTTTTGGGATAAAGGCAAACGGGTTTGTTTCGGGCAAAATCCCGTTGCGAGGTTTTGGCGGCACTCAAGTGCAAGCCGGATGGGCTTTTTCCATAACCAGGGTCGTCTGCTGTTTTCTGTAAAATTTATGGGAAAAGGGCCGTGAGTCTGAATGTGAGCATGTATATGGTGTTGAAGGGGTCAGGGGAGTAGAAAATTAAATGTGTTTTTACAAGACTATAGAGAAAACCCGCTTATTGGAAGGGGACTCTTTCGTTCGCGGAAGAGTTTGTGTTCCTGCGCGGTTTTCGCGCCGTTTTCGTCCTCTTTTCTCCAAGATTTCAGAGGAGAAGGACGTGTTACTGTCCAGCTCTGGTTTAGGGCCAAGGCAGGGTTCGTGGACTTGAGCCACTGGAAGGCTGGTTGTGTTCGGTGATTAGCAGGACACAGCAGTTGTACTGTCGGCGTGTACATTCGCTGGAGACTCGTGGGGCGACGGGTGGACGTGTGTGTTCGGTGATTAGCAGGACACAGCAGTTGTACTGTCGACGTGTGTGTTCCGTGACTACTGGGACGCAGTTTTCACTGGCGTGTATATTCGCCGGAGGTTAAGGTATGTGGAGTGCTCCGACGCTCCGGCTTTACTATTTTATTGCTTGATTCTATGGTTGATCACGTAGTAGGGTAGCGGATATTTCGGTATTGGGTTTAGATGCCTAAATGGATTTGTGTTGACCGAGCTATCTCCTGCTTGTGTAGGAGGCGGCTGGTGGTCGGTTCCTGACGCGTAGGATAGGAGATTGCTGTCGGTTGGTGCAGGGTGAGTGTTGATACATGGGGATTTTGGGGTGATGGTTTTTTTTTTTGTTGTTGTTTTTTTTAAAAAAATAAATTGATAATGAACCGCTGGGTATTACCTAAAAAATTATTGCTGTTCAGGTATCCTAGGATGATTCGTACAGCAATTAAACCTCAATTGCTAGGTACGTGCATATATGATTATGGTCATGTGATACCGTTAAGTACGTACCAGTAGCGCTTGCAAGTGAGGAGAACAACTTGAAGTATGTTTGAATGTGTGTTATGTTTGTGTGTTGCATGGTTTTTGTTGTTGTTGTTGTTGTTGTTGTTTTTTGTTTTGTTTTTTTCTTTCTTGGGGCTTTTTGTGGGGAAGTGTAGGGTTATTTTGTGGTCCCCTAGGCGTAGGACTGCTCCTTTGTAGTGTCTGCTAAACCCTCGAGCAGGGCTAGGACAGTGTGTATTTTATCTGCTAAACCCTCGTGCAGGGTTAGGATTGTTGTGTACTTTATCTGCTAAACCCTCGTGCAGGGTTAGGATTGTTGTGTACTTTATCTGCTAAACCCTCGTGCAGGGTTAGGATTGTTGTGTACTTTATCGGCTAAACCCTCGTGCAGGGTTAGGGTTGTTGTGTACTTTATCTGCTAAACCCTCGTGCAGGGTTAGGATTGTTGTGTACTTTATCTGCTAAACCCCTCGTGCAGGGTTAGGATTGTTGTGTACTTTATCTGCTAAACCCCTCGTGCAGGGTTAGGATTGTTGTGTACTTTATCTGCTAAACCCCTCGTGCAGGGTTAGGATTGTTGTGTACTTTATCTGCTAAACCCTCGTGCAGGGTTAGGATTGTTGTGTACTTTATCTGCTAAACCCTCGTGAAGGGTTAGGATTGTTGTGTACTTTATCTGCTAATCCCTCGTGCAGGGTTAGGATTGTTGTGTACTTTATCTGCTAATCCCTCGTGCAGGGTTAGGATTGTTGTGTACTTTATCTGCTAATCCCTCGTGCAGGGTTAGGATTGTTGTGTATTTTATTTGCTAAACCCTCGTGTAGGGTTAGGACCGTTGTGTATTTTGATTGCTAAAGCCTGGTGTGAGGTTAGGACTGTGGTGCAGTTTTGTTTGCTGAACCCAAGAGCAGGGTTGGGATTTTAGATTTTTTTAGGCCTTGAACGTGCCCTTATTTGGCCCTTGGTGCTCTTAAGTGGAATAAATAATTGGAACGAATAGTTTCTTTTGTTCTTTTTACCTTGGGTTGGCACTGTGAACCTCAGTCCTGCGAGAGCTACTCTGCGAAACAAATAAATTGGATCTGGTGATCGAGCTCAATTATTGAGGTTTAATTGTTTCACTTCTTGTCACTTGTCTGTCTCTTTTTGGCACTGGGCAGCCAGGAGTTTGTGTATGTTTGTGTGTGTGTGTGTGTGTGTGTGTGTGTGTGTGTGTGTGTGTGTGTGTGTGTGTGTGTGTTTTTTCACTCGGTCACATCATTGTTAAGTGAAGTATTAATTTCTGTGATGTTGAGTTAGACTTTTTTTGTGTTGTTAGGAAATTACTCACTGCTCCTTTATATTTTTTTCACAACTGCACGCGTTTGTTTGTATAAATCGGGATTGAAGCTGCATCCTGTTATTCAAAGTAAATAAACTGTGCGTGCCGTTGACGCTTAACTGCGTCACTTTATGCATATTTCATATTTGCAATAAGTTAAGTGACCACAAGTATGATAAAGTTGGTGAAAAAAAAAATTAAGAATTGGACATGCTTCTTGCGGCTGCTTCCATTGAGTCCAACTGCAGTGCTGTTTTGTATGTTTTTGCTTCTTTTTTGTCGTCGTCTTCTTTTTGCTGTTGTTTTTGGCTTGGTTTGCTCTAGTTTGATGTGTGTGCCTTATATGCATGCACGTTTGTATGTATGTGTGTAATTGTACCCCTGTATATTTTCATATGTTCACATACAAACAATTATAAATAAATAATAAGAATAATAATAAAAAAAAAACAAAAACAAAGAAAGGGTTGCAACTCTTGTGACACGAACCCGACCACCATCTGCCCGCTGTATGATAAGACCGGTTAAAAAGACCAAGCCACTGCACACCAGTAGAAGCCACTTCAAGCCACTATTACGCAAGGCGCGGGCCTTCCCCGTAGGTGCTAGACTGCTTCAGATTGCATGATAGTGGCTTCAAGTGGCTTCTAGTGGTCTGAAGATTTCAAGTAAAAACGCTATTTTTGCATGGGCTATTAGGAGTTATAGTACAGCTTTTCGCCGATTGTAAGAAGGTTGCGTTGATGCAAAGTGTTGCTGGTGAAACAGGAGTGAAGACGAATCTGTCATGTATTGGTGCTCTGTTTGGGACGGACCTTGAAATTCTGTTTGAACAAGAAATCAGTTTGAGACTAAAAAAAAAAAAAAAAAACCCAAAAAAAACAAAAAAACGTGAAGACACGATTTTTTTTTACGCAAACATATCTTCTAACAAAAGCAAAACTTTGATATAAACACGTGAGCGTATGCATATACGTAAGCGCGCGCACGCTCGCACACACACACACACACACACACACACACACACACACTTGAACAAACATCCTCAAAGAAAAAGCACACACGCTCACAAACAAACAAGGTAGCACTAAATAAGCACAGGAATTGTCCATGTTTTGATTCTCTGTCCATCCAGGTTAGCTACCCACGACAAAATATGTACACCCCAAACAGAAATAAAAATTATAATGAATTTTTTAACTTTGAAACTCTGTGTGTGTGTGTGTGTGTGTGTGTGTGTGTGTGTGTGTGTGTGTGTGTGTGTGTGTTCTGTTGCATCTCTTTTGCGTTTCAAATCGGTTTCTGATTTGTCTGGTGCCCCCCCCCCCCCCCCAAAAAAAAAAAATAAAAAAAAATGGCGCACCTACATGTAACAGGTAAAGCTGAAAAGAATGGCGAAAGCTTGACTGACTCATCCGCCATCTTGGAACGCACGCACGCACGCACGCACACACACGCACGCGCGCACGCACGCATTCACGCACGCACGCACACACACACACACACGCACACGTGCGCGCGCACAAGCCGATAGCTTATTCTTATTTCATTCTTTTTAATACACACACACACATAGTATAGTAAGTATACAAAATTACATATTACATACACGTATACATACCAACATACATACACATACACACATACCAACATAAATACATACTTAAGTAGAAGCTTGTAACTGATGTACTGAACATTCATTAAGAAGGCGTAAATGTTGAATTAAGCTTCTCGTACGGCATCCAGTCATCTAATGAGTCCTGATGAACAAAAGATAAGTATTTGTCATCTATATATCTTTGTTTTCCTGACTGGACACGTGCAACCATACACGGGAGTCGTTCACAAAGTTTACATTTATAAATAAATAATGAAATTTTGCCAATATCAGGAGAATACAGAATACACAATCAGTTTTGACACCCTCGCATTCTCTCACACAGAGGACTTGAACACATAACCATAACAACAATATTGTGTGGGCGCTTTTATCCAGTTTCTTGAATTGGCTCAAAGCGCCGCGAGCTGAACCCAACACGCACGCTCACGTGAATCACACGCATTCTCTCACACACTGGACATGAACACATTACAATCACGTGTTGCGAATGGCCAGCTCAGCAATTTAAGTTTCGGACTTTTAGAATTGCATTTTTTTTTTTCAAATTTTGTGAGCTGAACATTTCCAAAGCAGAGGGAGAGAAAGCCGGAGTAAGCGGAGAGAATCCCCGACGGTCGGCCCGAATGAACGGTCGGCAAGTCTTCTTTTCTTTGGGGGGGGGGGGGGGGGGGTGCCTCCTTTGGTGATCAGACTGGTAGCAGCTTCCTCATGTATCCTTTTTCTCAGTTTGTAAGCAAGGTCTTTGGCCCAGCAGATGTTCTTTTCCAAGGCTGTGATGGAGCTGAGGTAGCTGAACTCGCCCACACACAGATTCTTGTCCATCACCTGCAGATCTCGGTCTCGGACCTCCTCTGACATGGCAGTCGGCTGCTTCATTTCCTCTATCTGGAATGTGCGAACGACGGATGAACAGCATCAGGAAATTTCTCACCAAGTTGTACATCATTTGGTGGTTAGAACTGCTTCACATACGCTTGCAGTTTGCTCAGGATGCCACGCTACAGGTTCAGAATGGTTGAGAATTTGTCAGCAGAGTTCTTGAACATGACTGTCAAGAGTAGCTCTTTCCTCGCCTGGCTTTCCGCGTCTGCTTGTTTTGCCTGAGTTGATTGTATCCCTGAACCCGTGCAGCTGAATCTTCGGTCACACTAGCTTGCGAGAGGCCTCTTTCCAAAACAGGCCTACAAACAAGAGAACATACTAATGTGCGCATCATAACTCGTATACATGACCTAAGAATCCTGTTCAGCACTCAAGCCTTCACACACACACACACTGTGAGACAATACCGTATGATGCACCAATCACAACTACACATTAACTTGGGAGCATAAAGAACATGACGCCAGAACGTAAAGGAAAGGAACATTGGCCGGTTATTCATCATTTTAGTTCCATTCCTTTATTAGAAAACAAAAAACAAAAACCGCACACATTAAAAAAAAAAATTTTCTCACTAGGATCAATACACTTATCATCAAAATGAAATAGAAGGAAAAAAATAAGGCCTGCTGTCATTGGCTTAATTTCACTTTCTTGTGAGAATAACAACAATAAACAACAATAAACTGAACAAGATGGCCACCAGCCCAATATGTTGTTTCCATTCAATGACCTGCTGTAGTCACAGTCGTAGTCGTTGTGTCATGTATGCAGCCCGCGCGCACACGCCGGAACGCAAGCTCTCTGACATCAAGCATGCTGACATAAAGAAAGTACTGAAAACCCTTATCGTGCCTCTATGCACTTGCAAAAACCCAAACACATGAGGTCGTGTGAGCTCGCCTAGCTGGTTGACGTCACAACTTGTTGGCGTATGCGAGGTTCTACATGGGTGAATGAATTCTTTAGACTCCAGAGTGCAGTCCCTTTTCGGCGGGGCGTGAAAATGTGACTGCTTACACCCAGCGCCATTTTCAAAAATGGCGAATTTTTTTTAGAAAAGCGAAGACTTGTGTGTCATATGAATCGATTTGAAACGAAGTCTTGAATATCCGACCACTTTTGGTTTGGGCAAAATCTTTGCCAGCGGACAATTATTGTTGCGCTTTGATGGCACTGTTTACGTGGTACACTGATCCAACAGGATGTGAGTAAACGGCAAAGGGGTTGCACTCTGACAGGCAAGGGTGTTGCACTCTACAGGCAAGTATTATTGCACGGTGCCGACGATCACGTACCTGCCTTGTGGTGGAATAAGAGACGATTACAAAAGCATACACACCCGTGCTCTAAGACTGAATGTAATAATAGATCTGTCCATTCAGACAGAGACATGTTATGTATGTCTCTGATTCAGAAACACGCCTACTTTCACTCTTAACACAGCCTGCCATCACTTGCGCCATTGAGGATCCCTTGGGGTTCAAAGCTGGTCAAGGATGACATAGTGCGCGACCTTGTGTTTGAGAGCACCGAGACAATTTAGCCCCGTCACGGTAGCGCAGTGAGCGCCATTTCCCCACTGTGCACAGAGGTACTTTCCACTGAAAGACTCTGTGCCCCAGAGAGTGTGAATTCTTATAATAAAGTCGTTCCCCTTTGACAGAGTTACTTCCCGCAGACCTGACTGACAGACGATTGCTTACTGGTATCGGAGAAGAGACCCTCTCTCTCTCTCTCTCTCGCCTTAGACGCGCGCTTGCGCGCGCACGCACGCACCCCCCCCCCTCCCCCTACACACACACACACACACACACACACACACACACACACACACACACACACACACATTATGCAAAGACCTTGGAATCAGAAAGACGCGTCACTCCTGCCCTCGTAAGAAAGACATATAGCGGGACAACGCGAAGAGTTGTCTGCCCGCATTAGCGCGCATCCTAGATCTGGCCCCTATAGTGACAGCATGGCGGAAAGTGGAAAGCGATCACAAAAGCATGCAATTGTGTTCTGCGCCGAATTGTTCAAATAACAGACAAATATAAACGGGGAAATACTTCTTTTGGTATTCCTGTTGAAAAACAAACTTTTTTTTTTTTTTCGCTTTCTTGTCAAAAAAAAAAAGAAAAAAAAAAGAAGACCTGAAGTGGTACGTGTGCATGCAGTGTAAACTAACAGTAAACACACGCGGCTGACGCAGATACAGGCGTAATTTTTTCCCTGACAACTTTACAAATCACGGTGACTTAAATTGTGCTAGCGTCTACCTGCATCTAAATTCAGAACACACACACACACACACACACACACACACACACACACACACACACACACACAGAGAACAAAATCATCCGGCTGAACTTCATTCTAACCATTGTAAAACCATATCACAACATAGAATCTGCTGGATCGTCGGTCGCAGATATGATTAATGCTGAGTTAGCAGGAAGTATTCAGCGGATGCGTCCATCTTTGGATCTCTCGCACATTCGATCTTTCTGTGTTCCGTACTAGTTTTACTTGAACACATCGAACGAAATGCACTGCGTAGCCTACGTACAGCAGTGAAAGCCAAACTAGATCTTTCGTTCGTCCTCCGGAACTTTGAGAGTACTTATGTTTATGTTACCAAGATCTTTGCATTATGCTTCTGAGTGTGAGTCAGTGGCAAAAACGAAACCCACTGAAATTCCCGCTTTCCACATGTCAAGTTGTAGAGATCGCGAAAAGATACTGCATTTCGATGCAAAATAATTTCTAGACCATCCCAGAACATGCTGGTGCAGTAACGTCAGTAGATTACGTCACCTTGGAAAGATATCGAACCTTCCAGTAAGTTGAGAAATGTTCTAGATCTGACCTGTTCAGTACGTAAGCAGCCCTGCACAGCGTTCTGGGTTCTTCTTCTTTCATGAATTTGTTCTCCGTGCATATTCTGTTCATAAAGTATTGGAGTTGTATTCTGTTGTATCCCGTGTCTTCTCTGCGATTGCACGAAGATGGCGACATAGTAGAAGTAAAATACACCACGTCTCCAAACAGAGGAATTCGGAAAGAAAGTGGCGAGACACCCCCAAGAAAAAACAGCATCACGTCAATCAAACATGACGCACTTACTTTACGTCAGTGCGCGTGCGTCTCTTCTTCGATGTTTGTGGGGCGTGTGGCTTGTAGAGGAAATGTGCTGTGAGTACAAATTTTCGGGTCAACTGACGATAACGGCTGCAGTGAATTTTTCTAATTTTTTTGTATATTTTTTATGGCACCCCAGGCTCATTATCTATGTATAGTAGGAGCGATTTTGAGATCTAAAGTGTGTTCACCAGCACTTTCATCAGGTACGGCTTACGCCAAAAGTATAAAAGCGACAACCTCCAAAATTCACTTAGTTGAGAGTCCGTATTCATGCTATCTATGTCCAAAAAATGGAGTGGTTTAGGTAAATATTACGCCTTTAAACGCCAGAAAGCCACTTTTTCTGAAAAGGGCGATAACTCACAAATCATGTGTGCAATCGTACCTGGATCGGGCCTTCTATTCAACAATCTTGATTCATTTAGAAACCCCAAATTTGAAATCGATCGGTTCAGTATTTTCGGAGAAATAGGCATCTGAACTGGGTTCACATGCAATGTCAACTCAGGCTCGGTTTACATGAAAACTATAAGAGCGACCATTTTCTAGTAGTGATTCTGTTCAGAGTCCGTATTCAAGCTATCTACTGCCAAAAAATTGAGTGATTTAAATAAATATTACGCCTGTACACGAAAGACAACCAACTTGTCTCAAAAGGGCGATAACTCCCAAATCACTTAAGCAATCATCACACGCTTGAATCGTCTAATGTAACATTTTGATATATTTGGATACCCCAAATTTGAAGCCATTCGGTTGAGTATTTTCCAAGAAACGGGCCTGGACACAATTCACACACGCACGCACACACATCCGCACAGACGGCACTCACTGAGGAGGAGAAGTGCGTTCGGAACACCATACGCGTCAGCATCGATGACGCAAGTTTTCTTACGTCATTGTCAGAGTTACACTTGCAAAATCGTCTCTGCGGGAGATCGGCAGTGACGTGCGTTTGTACCACAGATGCTTGCCTATGAACGTGGAAATTTTAGCCCGTCCTATTATGTTGTTTCCATTACTATGGAAACAACATAAAAATGGTTGCAGCAACCAACGACCAAACGGCATTACGTTACGAAGGAACTAATAAAGGAACATTGGCCGGTTATTCATCATTTTAGTTCCAGAAATCCAAGGATTACGCCTGTTTGAGAATTTAGCCTGCATGCTCAAACGGTACTTGACACCCTTTCAAAATGTCCGCATAAGTTTCGGAGATAAATCTTCTCCTCGAAGCGTGGGACATCTGGGATCCGGAAGAGAGGGGCGTGGGTGAGCCACTTTCTGGAGAAAGGGGTGATGGCCTGTAGACAACCACCCGGTTGTTCTGAAGGAGGGTAGCGGCGGCGAAGATCTCCACGTCGGACCCCCATGCCCCGGCCTGTATTGTATGTTCCGTCAAGTAACTCCCAAGGTCACCACCAACATATCCGGCAAATGTTTCCTGGTTTTCAAGCATGAAATCTACCACAATCTCTTTCAGGCGCCCGTGTTGGTCCTGAGTCCCGCAAAGCTCAAAGCTAAGTGCCCTATAGAGACAATTTCCGTCTCCAACAATTTTGTCCACCTGCGAAGGTGGGCGAAGCTGTTGCTTGATTTCTCTGTCGGGTAGATCTATGGGATAGGGAAAGCCTAATCTTGAACATTGCTCTTTTCGCCAATGTTTATTAGTCGGGTGGAATCGATCTGGTTCAGGATTTTGTATCCTGGTGATTTTTATACATGTGTATGCATCATCATGTTCTTTTCTCGCTTCATCATTTTCTTCTCCACACATTTTTTCCACATTGCAGTTATTTCCTTCACTTCCATTGTCATCTTCTCTCCTTCCTTGCACTCTTTCACCTTCATTCTTTCCCGTTTCTCCCTCTGCGAGTTGATTCCATCCACTCCCCCACTCTTCTCTGCCCATCCCCCCTACTCCTCCGCATTCACTCCGGCATCCTTTTTCTCCGCCTCTGTGTACCTCTTCTCCATCCCTTCTCTTTTTACTCGGCGTGTGCATGCTTCTCTTTTCCTCTCTTTCAGTGAAATCATCCTCTCTCAAATCCCAATCATCTTTCGTTCCCCCTCCATCCCCTTCTCCCTTTCTTTCAAACCACCCATCCTTCCCTCCTGAGATTTCCGAATCATTCTCTGTCTTTTTTCGTTTCCGCCCTTCTGTTTCTCTTCTCATTTCTGTCTCTTCGTCCTTGTTCCCCGCATTCACTCCCCCCCCGCTCTTTCCCTTCATCTCCCTTTCTTTCGTTTCGCTTGCTTTCTCTTTTTCGCAGTTCCCCCCTGTTTCTGTTATCCCTGCTTTCCCTCCCTCACTTCGATCATCTCCATCCTCCCCACCACTTGTTTTGAACCCTTCGCTGTCTTTGTCTTCTCTACAGTTCAGATTGTCACTCGAAGTTGAAGTAAAGAAATCTGTGATCTGTGTCTGAAGGCGGGCATTCACTATGTGTTTCATCAACAGGTCAGTAAACACATGAAAAGATTTGGTGACTGCATCACCACACCCTGCCTGCAGACAGTACAAGTTAATTTGTCTCACATAGCCTAACACCTCACCAACTGAGACTCTTTCTGCCTCTTTTTCGCTTCCTTCGTCTTCCTCTGATGAGTCCGTGGCCCCTGCTCCTGCAACATTTGATGCCGAAGTGGATGTAGCAGATGCTGAGAGCGTTGCTGGCTCCGTTGTCGGCAAGTGGTTGTCCACACTGACGTACTCATCGAGCGAAATGCCCCACTCTTTGCATAGACGTGTGAGGAGAGGCTCTGGTTCTTCGTAGCCGGCTGCAGGAACAGGCTCCTGTGGTCGGTCTTCAGATCCAAGTTGGAAGCCGGCATGGCGGAAACTGTTGCTGATTGTAGCGGGGGTCACTTTCTGCCACGACTGATCCAACAGATTGACAGCATCCCTCAGATCGAACTCAGGCCGCTGTTCTTTCGCCTTCCCACCTCCGGCGATCTGAGCAAGCATGGAGAGCACCATCATGCGTCGGTAGTGGACTTTCAAGTTGCGGATTATACCAGCATCACACGGCTGAAGCTTGGCTGTAGAATTCGCAGGAAAGAACAGAACTTGGACTGCTCTCAAGGGCTGCTCAGGGATCTTGTGCGCGGAACAGTTGTCCATCACAAGGAGCACCTTGCGCCGTTGCATTTGCATGTCTCTGTCAAACGACAGCAACCACTCACAGAAGATGTCGCTGGTCATCCAGGCGCAGGAGTTTGACTTGTAGTCCACTGGCAATCTTTTCACATTTTTGAAACATCGTGGATTAGCAAACTTGCCGATGACCAATGGTCGACGTTTCTCGCTACCGTCCATGTTGCATCACAGGAGGACAGTAACCCTATCCTTCGACTTCTTCTGCCCTCTGCACTTTTCGTTCTTGAGGGTGAAGGTCTTGTCTGGCAGAAGTCGCCAAAAGAGGCCAGTTTTATCTAGATTAAAGACGTCCTTCTCTTCATACTTTTCAAGAGTTGGTAGAAGGACCTCTTCTACCCACGTATCTGTTTTCGTTTCGTCAACACTTGCTCTTTCTCCACTCATCGTTTTGAATACGATGCTGTGCCTTTTTTCCATCGATCCAGCCACCCGTTGCCGCAGGTCCATCCGTCAATGCCGAGGGAAGCAGCAAACTCCTCGGCCTTCGTCTTCAGCACAGGTCCGTTGACCTTCTGACCTAAGAATTTGTAAAAAAAAAAAAAAAAAAAAACCAGAAAAAAAAACAGGGCCAACAGTTCCTGGAATACCACTACTGTATACATAAATCTAGTTTGAAAGGGAGTTCAACAGAAGGTCTAGGTCTAAGTCTGGCGAACGAAAACAACAGCAACACACGCACGTCCACACAGACGTCCACATGCACGCATACACACACACACACACATACACAAAGGGCGACCGAACACCCCCCTCCCTCCCGGCTCCTCTCTCTCTCTCTCTCTCAGTCCCCCCCCCCTCCTCTCTCTCTCCCCCCCCCCCCCTCTCTCTATCGCGCGCGCACACACACACACACACACACACTTTGACACAGCATGATTGACTTTCGGTTTGGGGCTGCTGTCCTGTTCTGTCAACAAGCAAGTAGTGGGGAACGCTGGGATGAGCCGCGCGCGCACACACAAACGCACAAACACGCGCGCACAGAGAGAGAGAGAGAGAGAGAGAGAGAGATCGGTCGATCCCTTCATGCTTAACCTTTACCGACGACCCCTAAGAACTTCCCCATCCGCCGAATGTGGGTGAGAAAGTCACCCATGGTTTTTAGAGAGGCAATTTTCTGATTTGACGACTGTGGGTGACTTTATCGCCCATATATGACTGCAGCAAAATGTACTGTTTATCGTGAAACGATGACTGTGGGTGACTTTGTCACCCTGAGTTTTTCCGCATGGTGTTTAGTTTCTTGAGGGTCGGTCTGTTTTTCAATAGAAGAAGAAGAAGCAGCAGCAGCAGGAGCCTTACCTTGAATCTGAAAACCATTTAAGCAGATTTTCATCCACAGTTTCCAGTTTAGCAGTGCGTGACCGTTTCCGCGATTATTATTCTTTGTTCATCCAGGTTTGCTACCTACGACAAAATAAGTACACCCAAAACATAAATAAAAATTGTAATGAGTTTTTAAACTCTTGTGTGTGTGTGTGTGTGTGTGTGTGTGTGTGTGTGTGTGTGTGTGTGTGTGTGTGTGTGTGTGTGAGCCATACACACAAATATGCATACCACATACAGGTGTAGATGGTAGCACAGACATGGTCTATCCCCCCACCCCCCCATTCCCTCAGCACAATGAACATACACATTTATGCACAACACATACTGCAACACATGACATATTTACACAAACCAGGCAGACAGTAGCTCAAATATGGTCTATTATATCCCCCTCCCCCCCCCACCCCATGTATACATATTTCAGTGACATACGTAACGTGTACACAAACCAGTCAGAAACTAGACCAGAAAGATGGTCTATCATAATACATAACACATACTGTTACATAGGTAACATAAACAGTTACAGCGCAGGTAGTCAGCAGCACAAATATGAACTATTACCCCCCCCCCCCCCTACACTCCACACACACATAAATCATATAACACAGAACATTCAAAACACATACAGTTACATAGGTTACACATAACACTAACCAAACACATGTAGATGAAAGCATGACGGCACAAACATAAGTCTATCATAACCCCCCCCCCCCCCCCCGCCCCAACCGGCACATTCATACATGTGTATAGTCACTTACATAGGTAACACAACATACGTACACAAAAACCCCTATGCATACACACATTTATACATAACATTTACAGTTACAACAGCCCCCCCCCCCCCCCCACACACACACACACCCTCGCACCCCCCTTCTCCCCCCCCCCCCTCTTCAATCCCAGCAAAGCAAACGCTGGAAAACAGCGAGGTTCGTACGGCTTATTACTTATTCTGTCTCATGGGGCATCGGTACAAAGTGTGGCGATTCAGGCCGTGTCGCTGCTGAAATGTTCTAGGACATTTGTACAAGAGTACCGAGGGACAAGGTGTACTCGCACGTGTTGACGGTACAGCCTCAGGGACTTGCACATTCGATGCAAGCGTAAACAACTCCCTCAACGCGACAGTCATGTCTCTTTTAGTTTCTTTCGTTTGAGAAAGATTTCTTGCATTTGCCGCAGGTGTGCGGTTTCACCCCCTGCATGAGCACTAAAGTGAAAAGAGAGAGTCACGAATGGGGTTACACGCATGAACGTCAACGACCTTGACATTCCTCTTTGACCTAGATCCTTGAGGGCGTAAGCCTAAAACTGAGGCGTTGTTTACAGCCGTAGGTTTAAGTCGTGCAACTTTCAAGGCTACTCCAACCCAGGCTGACGTTCTCATACGCACAGTGTGTTGCTGGCAAAGACAATGGCAGTTACAGCTTTCAAAGAGCTTCAAGTCAGATACAGAGGTAAGGTAAAACGAACCGGCAACCAGTTTATGTCGGTGCAGGATGGCTGGTTCAGTATACGCTTACACTGTTATATTAGTCTGTCTACTTCTTTCTGGGAAGCTGCGCTGAACGGTAGAGACAAATGAATAAGCACATGCAATTGTACTTGTGTAAAATATGTATCCGAGCGAGGGACCCATTTGCAGTGGGCTTCTAATTAGGCGCCAGAGCTAATTAAATCAGTAATTATCGTATGTTGACTCCAGCCGCCTACCATAGGCCGGACGGAGCTGTCAACACTCTAACCAAACACCTCACGGCTGATACAACGGCACCCCGTTACTCCAGGCAGAGGTAACTGACGTAAACGGCAGTGAGCTGCCCAATCAAAACTCACTCTTAAGCCACGTCAGTTAATAGCAGACAGGTTTCACTTTCATCTGAGAATGCGTGGGATGGGATGGAAGGGAGGCTGGCATCGCAACAATGAACAAAGTCATGCACCTCACTACTACAACCACAGTACTTACACTCACGTTGTGTCAGTGCCGTTTTGAGGTTTATGCCGGTGTAGGATGGCTGATTCAGTAGGCTATACGCTTACGCTGTTATATTGAAATATGGGTATGTTTCGAGACAGGCCGTGTGTCACTGAGTCTTGCGTGTCAACTGTCCTACGTGTTGACAGTCCTACGCGAGTCACGTGTCGATAGTCCGAATTCTCGATGGTCGTACGGTCGACTGATTCAGTGTCCTACGAGTCGATTGCCCTACTCCTAAACTCTCCTCAGTCCTACGTTTCATTAGTCCTACGTGTCGATATTCCTAGGCTCCTTTCGATCCCTCCAGCAGGACTGTCGACACGTACTGGTAGGAATAATGCGTAGGACTGACGAGACTTTGAGTGAGTGTAGGAATATCGGGCGTATAACTATTAAAATTAGGACTATCGTTACAAAATCAGTACCTAAACTGAATTGTCGGTCGCCACAAAGCACTATCGACCGTAGGACTATTGACCATAGGACTATCGACACGCAGGACTGTTCACACGGAGGATTAAGTCATAAGTGACCACGAAACTCGATTGCACTTGCTGCAAAGATGGGCTCGTAAGCTGACCTGTTTGTTAGGCTGAGGCAACTGAATTCTAGCTCCGACGGATTCGGCCGGGCGTGTGGTTTGTTGGGCGTTTGATGTACCCCACATATACGGGTGATATCAAAGATGGAGCCGCGATGAGAAAGCGGCCAGCACAAATATTTGGCCCAAACCTAGAATCAATCGAACTCACGAACCGAACATCGTAATCACTCTACCGTTAGAGTGGTAATGGACGAGAGAGAGAGAGAGAGAGAGAGAGAGAGAGAGAGAGAGAGAGAGCTGTTTACTTTGAAAAAGGGAATTTCCGCGGATCGCTGAGTTTTACAACCTTGAACCTCAAAACAAGTAAAAGCGACATAAAAGGGACAGAAACCACTTAACTTTCACAAAGGACGGCACGGGTCAACGTTTTGGCTTTCGCCTCCCTCAGGACACAAACGAACCTCTAATTAACAAAATTTCACTACATGTATAGTTATTATTGTCTTTGCGCCGGCTAACACGGTTTAGCGTGTCAGTCTTGGCTTGTCAGTGTTGCCGCATACAGTGCCCCAAGAGCGGGGGAACAGTTATGCACAATGCTGCCAAAAGTTCATTTCTCAGAAACCCAGCGAGAGAGCGAGAGAGAGAGAGAGAGAGAGAGGGTTGTTCTGGTTCAGATCTAGTCATACTACGAAATGTGAGTAGACTGGTTGTGGTGCTGCATGAAGTTTTAGGGTCATGGGTTTTCCCGGATCCCTTCACTGGGACAAAGTCTATACATCCGCTACGCTATGAAACCTGTGACTCACGCGCGAGCGCTTCATTGCCAGCGCTGGTCTAACAGTAATAAGTAGCACGTCGGACTTAGTGCTGCTGAACGGCCGTCACCGCTGTCACGGCGAAGCGTGGGTTCGAGCCCAGGTCGAGCGTGCGATATGTGATACCGGCTTTTCTTGGCTACCGGGCTGCTCATCTGAGGTTTCTCTCCGGATTATCCGGCTTTCCTCCCCCAGCAAAATTGAAAACAATACAAAACAATAGGTATTCGATGGCGCTGCACCGCGGCGACGCGCTTCCCCCCGGGGGGGGGGGGGGGGAGCAGCCCGGATTTCCCGAAAGAGATAATAAAGTAGTGAAAAAAAAACCCAACCTCAACATCGGTTGTGTGCGTTCACAGCCTTGGCCTATCCTGTATACACTGTCTATGTGCACCGTTGCATTTTTGCTACACTGTACAGGTCCTTACATGAAAGAAACAACTACCTTTATTTTTTTGGCTCCCTTGTGTAACAATGGGAGTCTATGTAATAACCCTCCGTCGTCTGTGTGTGTGTGTGTGTGTGTGTGTGTGTGTGTGTGTGTGTGTGTGTGTGTGTGTGTGTGTGTGTGTGTGTGTGCGCGCGCGCACGCACATTTCCGAAGTAAACCTTAACATTGGCATTTTCTCAGAATCTACAAAAAGCAGAGGCACCAAACATGGCATGCTGCCGTAAGACTTTTGAAAATATATCACTTTTAAAGCTATCTGTTTGAAAATTTTACATTGGCTTTTTCTTGGAGTCTACAAAAACCAGAGGTTTTAAACTCTGCATGATGATAGACATTGATAAGAATTTTACAGATATACACGTATTCAATGGCCTTGTGTCAAGGTCAAGGCCGTACAAGCTATTTTCGCATTTCCGCAGTAAATGTTAAACCTTAACATTGGCATTTTCTCAGTATCTACAAACAGCAGAGGCACCAAATCTGGCATGCTGATACACAGCCATAAGACCTTTCAAAATAGATCATTTCTGAATAACCTTGACTCAAGGTCAAGGTCATTAAAGCTGTGTGTTGTGAATTTCAACATACCGTTTTCAGAGAAACTACAAACAAAAGAGGCGTCAAACTTGGCATAATGATAAACATTGATGAGGTCTTATTTGAATGACCTTGACCCAAGGTCAAGGCCATACAAACAGTTTTGGGGAAAACTGTAATATTGCCAGGAACTATGAACATCAGAGACACCATACTTGGCTTGATGATAGATAGTGATAAGATTTTTACAAACTCTTTTAAATGACCTTGACCCATTATCACAAGGGAGCCATGGAGGCTTTTGCCTCTCTAGTTTGTTTTCTAATCGATTTGTTGTAGGAAAACAACACTCTTCAAATGCATGAACCACGCCCCCTACCCCCTCCCTCCCAGGGGAAAAAATCCAAACAGACCAGCCAGAGAGTCATGTTTGGGTTGGTTTTAAAGAAAATCCAACGTTCAGTTGGTTTTTGTTTTTTTGTTTTTGTTTTGCATTGCTAGTAGCGATCACCTACCTCCTCACTCCTCTTTCGTTTGTTAGCCTCTCGTGTCAGCCACGAATGAATACAAAAAGTTCACATGCCAAGCTCACTTTTCACTATTTTCACCATTACATGGCATGTCACTCATTTACAAAAGTAACAATTAATTGTTTAAAAAAAAAAAAAAACATTCTGCACACTTTTGAAAAGTTGTACAATCCTTATTACTCATTTTTCCTTGCGCGGCGTTAAGCCCTAAATAACTAACTAACTATTACTCATTTACCTAGCAGTTCGGCAGATCTATGCCGCTTTATCCCATTCACGACTCCCTGAAACCGTCCTAATATGAACCCGATTCGCACAGCCACATGACGTGAAGAGTTCGTAAAACCCTTGTATTTTGTATACAGTTTGACAGGAAAAACCGTTCGATCATGGCGTCCCTCACTGACTGTCCCGGCTGCAAATTTCATTGTGTGGGTCCGAAGATCTTACCCTGCGGACACATCATCTGTACAAAATGTCTGCGTGAGTCTATTGAAGGCCAGAGGTCAGCAACAGTCTGTGAGGTCTGTCCGCATGATGTCATCACAGCTTATAGGAAAACAACTCGAGAGCAGATTGACGAAGCTGGCGATGACGTCATCCTTGACGAATTAGTAGCCAATAAGATGGCGATGCAGGGAGATATTCCATGTAAGGCGTGTGCTATGTCTGTAGCCACAAAAATCTGTTTGGACTGTCGGGAGTATTTGTGCAGCAGATGCTGCAGTGACCATGCACGTGAGAACGACCATGTGTTAAAAGGTTTGAGCGAGATAAGTGGGTCTGCACCACGAGTCGGGGAGAGAATGCCAAGGGAGGATGCAACCGAGGTACAAACTACCAGGGCAGAGTCACTTCAACAGGAACTCCAGCTGATTGACATAACGGAAATGCAAGCTAAGAAAGCTTCGGAAGACCTCGACAATATCGTAACACAGCTGAAAAATGCTAATGTTCCCGTGGGACTGGAAGAAGTGAAGGAAAATCTAAAAATGAACTGTCAGCATCTTGCCACATACTCCTGTCGTCTACCAACAGTACCAAATGTTTCCACAATGGCCGGACGCTTGAGACGGCTAAGAGAAGAGTGCCGACCACCTTCACCCAGAACTATTGACGACCTTAGATCAAAGACAAGCAGCTTCATTAGAATCTGGGATGTCGCGAGAAATGTAAGTGAACATACATTTCTTCTGTTATGTTAAAATATGGTGAATGCTGTATTAAAATGAAACATGCACACACTTTTGCTGTTTTATGTAGTGTGTTCCTGTAGTGTCGTTTGAAATCCAACGTTGCCATTTCGTTCTACCCTTGACTTTTTCTAAAGGTTTACGATCAAGGATTCACCGATCCCGGTATGAGTCTTGGCTCACCAGAGTTCCGCCAGGTTGTACAAGGTGAGGAAATCCTGGTCTGTGAAAAACATGAACTGGAAGAAGGCAGAAGGCATCGAAGTGAGTATTGGATTGAAGAACGGTGTCGAGTAAATAAATTGATAATTAGGCAGATTAAATTGCTTATTTAAATCCAATTCAATAAAAAAAAACTAAACTTGTAAAAAATGTAAAATTGAAAATAAATTCACAAGTTAACATTTTGTTAAGAGGGTCCGTATTATGTTTGTGGTGTAAAATATACTAAGTTTGCATACTTTTAATACAGTTTGCAGTTACTGACTTGTTTGCTTTGTGAATCCAAGGGAGAGAAATAGTGTAATCAAGTGTTTAATTATACCTGAATATAGGGCATTTACCGCAGTTTGTTTAACAGTTCGAATTTTTTTATGCTTAAAATTCCGCCCGTAAAACTTGGACAACAAAACGAAATCAGTCAGCTTAGTGCTTTGCCATGACAAAAAATCTGCTTTTGTCTTCAAGGTGAAATCGAGACTTCGCACGCCACAACATCAACTACCGAGGACGGATTTATAAGTACAAGAGACGTGGCAACGTTCATTCTGGGGAAAGAACTTATCGAAAGTCATGACGCGGCCACGTCCACAAATGCTGCGGGTTCTGACTCTGAAAGTGACACACAAGATGATGAGATAAAGTTTACTGTTTCTACTGTAGGGGAGACGACGCAACCAAAAGAACTCTTGGAGCGACCAGAAGAGAGGGACGCTGAAGTAGTGCAGGTTAACATTGAGCGTGTTGGCAATCTCCATGTCTACCTTGTGCCGGAGGGATCTTTTACCAACACGGAGAATATAAGAGGTAATACTAAATACAAACTATAACGTATTTAGTAATGGAGTGGATGAGTTGAGAAGTTTGGAAATCTCTCTCTCTCTCTGTCTGTCTCTGCCTCTCTCTCTGTGTCTCTGTGTGTGTGTGTGTCTGTCTCTCTCTCCGTGTCTGTCTGTCTGTCTGTCTGTCTGTCTGTCTGTCTCTCTCTCTCTCAGCTCCTCCTGCTTCGTCTTTTCTGGACAACTCGAAAATATTCAAACAAAATCCGTCAGAGGAGAAAGGTTTGTTTCATTGTCATGTTGTTCGTCGTTTTTATTTTAAAGGATTTAACGTACAATTATAAACTATATTTTGGTGCAGCTCCTGTCATTGCCGAAGTTGCCTGGGACAGACTTCAAGAAGCAACCATGACAGAGACACTGGAGGCTGCGAGGCAAGAGGCTGAAGGAAGGGTTCAAGACGCAGAGCGCGAACTCAGACGAGAGAAGAGAAGAGGCGTGAGAAGAATGATGTCTTTAGCAGAAGGATACATCTCACTGTTATACGAGACTCAAGAAGTGAATGCACAGGCTTTGAACCAGATGGTAAGACAACTGGCGGACGAACAGCGAGCACACGATAAAAGACTTGCCACACTTCGACAGCATTTGGACAAGGAGAAGGCAGACGGCGAGAAGAGGCTGGAAAACATGAGGAAAGATTTCGAGGAGAAGAAAAGACGCCAAGAAGAAAACACGATGTCCTTTGTGCTGAAAATAGAAGAGAGAGACAGACGACTGTTGGCCGAGACTGCATCCCGGTTGGACCGTGCCCAACTACCTGAAGTTCTGCAGGTATTAGTCCACCGATTTCTAGATAGTTGATGAATTTCAAAATGTTAATGTCTTCTGACAGCAAGCCATTGATATTACACTCCCAGTATACCGATGAACCCAACACACTTAAATAGCTGAAAAGGACGTACTCATTCGTGCCATGCTCGTCTTAAAGGTAGAGTAAAAAATTGTCCACTCAACTCTGAAAACAATTTCGAAACACACAAAACATTACATTGCTCTTTTTACCCGTTATTTAACGTAGTGGGGTCTAATGTGTCTCTAGGTATTCCAAGAAAATCAATCGAAACACTTGGATTTATTTTATACGGGCTGATTTCATCTTTGATAAGCTAATTTATGTTTTGGAACAGTTTCGTGAGTGCGCCTGTAACAGCTCTTTATGTGGTACAATGTTCTTTTTACTACTGTCGAAGATTTCGTGCTCAGTTTGCTCGCCGCTTCATCCAGTACGCGTCTGTTTGTTTAGTGCAAGCATTGCAGACGCTGTCACTGCCCAGGTGTCTAAGTGGTGTGATGATAGATACCACAAAAACAGATCAGAATGATCTGTGAGCATAAAAATGGTAACATTAGCACCTTTAGCAAACCGGTCCTCTTACTCCCTAACCAGTTACCAGTCTCATTTGACTTCTGTCTGTGGCCTACAGCGCCTGTTCCATGAACACAACATCCGTCTCCTGGGTGTGGACTGCGGGCTGACCTTTCTGCTGGACGCCCCAACGGAGCAGTGGGTGTCTGTTGTTGAACATCAGCTTGAGGTCCAGGCGTTACTGGGAAAACTGCTGCCTGATGACGTCAGACAGCGAGTGAGATGGAAAGCTGCAGCCGAATGTGACGGTGGACCAGGGGACGTTGATTTACGACTCGGAAAACCTCTGCCTGTCACTTTTGGTAAACTCATTGGACTGTAAAGCATTCTTTTCCATGATCAAATTAGTACTGAAAAATCCTGAACCACTGAGCAAATGTTTAGGCCCCCCCCCCCAAAAAAAAAAAAAAAAAAAAAAAATGTTGTTTCTGGTAACCCGACCGACCCTATTTTTTCCCCCGACAGTAAACAATTTTTTTGGCAGCTGGAAAAAAAAAAAAAAAAAAATACAAGCACGACCAGTTTCGGTTTTCATGCGCCTGTCGTCAGGGAAGACGTGCGCCATCGCGGACCCAAGATTGGTGACACAGCTTGTATAGCTACCATTTTCAGCAGAAAATATAGTAAGATAGTGTGTTATAATATTAAATACAGTTTCACAGAGCATCATTTCTTATTAATATCCTGTTTCTTTGTTCTTGGATATGTGTGTGTGTTTGTGTGGAGGGGGGGGGGGGGGGTTAAAAAACCCCACCAAAAAAAAAAAAAAAAACCCAACAAAAAAAAAAACTACCTACCTACCGACCATTTTTTTTTTTTTTTTTTTAAGCCATGTTACCACAAACAACATTTTTTTGGCCTTAACTACACTGCTGTTGTGTAATTCAGCGCTTATACAAGTAACTACCGTATCGGTTATGTACGAGAGCACCTCCACGATTTTCTTCTTCTTAGCAATGGTCCGACGCTTTCAGTATCTCTAGTTCACCGTAAACTTTATCAGCAGCGTTCCCGACAACCGTGACGACCCCACACCCGGGGCGCTACACATGTAACATAGGCCTTGGTGCCTGACAACTCGTACAATGAACGTGTCGTCGTCGTCGTCGTCGTCGTCGTCGTCGTCATCATCATTCTCTCTCTCTCTCTCTTGTTACCTCTCAGTTGCACGTCTCTTGCGTCACATCTTCCATGTTTAGCCTTTGTCGTACGGTACTATATGGGTGCATTTGCATCGACACTTTCATTCGAACGTCCGTAGCTCAGTCAGTTTTCAGGCTAGATCCACGAAACTTCATGACTTTGGTGGTTAATAGTGGTATTGGTGAAGTGCTCACCAAAACGTGTGTGATCTTGTTTGTGAATAAACAGGTAAAACGCAACAAAAACGTTGTATAGCCTTCCCCGTACATCGTGGGTACAAAACCACCCACTGATGCTTTTGGAGAAGGAAAAAAACATTGTTAGTCCCCCAGAAAGCGCTTTCAGCATTGTCCTGTGTCTGATCGTGTCTGTCAGTCACTGTGTGTTTGTAGTCATTCCAGGCTTCTAGCCTTTACGTCACTGCTTTGTGATCTACTACTACTACTACTATTACCACTACTACTATAACTTCATTACACTACTATTACCACTGCTGACAAAACCCTTAACATAATTATTGTCGTAACATTTTGTGTTGTAGGCAATTTCCGGTTGGTTCTTCTTGGGAAGATTGGGGTCGGTAAAAGCTCCACTGGAAACACGATTCTTGGAGAGAAGAAATTCGAAGTCCACCCAGGACTCATTTCGATGCCTGTCAGGTGTCAACATGCACGTGCTCAGCGCAGTGGATACATGATTGATGTGAGCTCTTTGTGTCTGTCTGTCGGACTGTCTGTATGTTTGTCTGTCTTCTTTTTTAGAACTATCTTTTTCATGTTGATTGCTGGTTGCCAGAGAAACTGTTTATACACACACACACACACACACACACACACACACACACACACACATTGCCGTGTCAATGCAGATTCAGTGCAGGTTAGACACCTCACGTGTTTAAGAGTGTATGGTATCCGTACGTCTGTTTCCGTTCTGGATATTTTGATACACAGACGACTGCCTCGCGTGTTCATGAGTAGACTCGAACCTATGACCCACACAGACTCCAGCGCTCAGTGGTTCTAGAGAAAGAAAAGGGAACAAGAAAGGCACAATGTGAAGAAAAGCCCCGGTTATTGTAAGCGGGAAGGAGGGGGGGGGGGGTTGGGGGGGGGGGGGGGGGGGGACCGCTCGCCTGACCCAGAAAACAATACTGAGATCATCTCGGTTTTTTAAGCAATGTTATGTTAGCTTTACGTCCATCCACCATTTCGGTTTAGATCCTTCCAGTTTGAACAGTGCAATGGATGTCTGCCATACACTTAGTTTGGTTAAAAAATAAAAATAAACCTCGATCAGACTTTCTGATTCATCTCAGCGGTAATGTGCTATGACAATTAGAGGCATTTTAAAGCTGATATAAATGTTTACACCTCTCGCCAGTGCAAACTTTCACTGAGTTAACTATGAGTGCTTTACGTCCAAAAATAGTAAGGAAACAGAGAGCGAAAGTGTGATATACGGCTTTCCATATACCACTCAGTGGTATATTAGTTCACAAACAAGGAGGAACGGCCCCGTCCTACAAAGTTGTTTCTCCAAATTTCATTTTAATTTGTCTGTTTTGTTGTTGTTGTTGCCGGTTTTCCCCTCTCCAAGTTCTACCAATGACACTAGATCCTCTACGACCTCGACCGATTAGTCACGTGACTGGGCGTGGGGCCGGGTGGGGGGAGAGAGAGACAGACAGACAGACAGAGAGAGAGAGAGAGTGGGTGGGTGGGTGTTTAGGAGTTTAACTCTCACCAGTTCACAGTATTTTGAGCTATAACGCGTGCGAATCAAGCATGATTCTCTGAAAGGGGACTGTATACTCATTTGTAAAGATAACATAGACATGTTATACACCAATTTGAAGGAAATTGAAGTCTGCTTTTAGATATGTAAAGGAAAAATGATTTTGAACAATGGTTTGGCAATAAATTGACTTTATGTTGCAAGCATATGAGCAAAAAATAAAACAAAAATGTTGATTCCCGACAGAGGCTAAGAAGAAAAAAAATTGTTTCATTGTTTTATGCCATGTCATTACTATTTTCATTTATCTCATTCATTTCAGCATATTATTGCAAAATATGAGAATATCTTTAGAAATGTGTTTTGTAGCCGATGTGAACAATGTGAACCGTAAATTGAGAAAAATCGCACACAATTTGGACCGCACACAGCACACATACAAAACCATGAACTAACACCTTGGAAATAACTGAAATACTTATGATATAATATTCTCACCTCAACATTAGGTATTTGCACACATTTGTCACATTACATGATGTTTCCATGACTAGTCTCTTCCACACCACATTGTCCGCCCTCCGCACAGCAACAGTCAATGTGTGATTTTCCTTATCACTGTCTCCAGAGTCGAGTTGATAATCAGAAACAGCAGAAGAATCATCATCTGAATAAAATGGCTCACTGTCTGACTCGGATGAGCTCATTTTGATCATGAGAAATTTGGACAGATGTAAACACCACGTGCGCCGATTGAAAACAAGAAAAATGGCGGAAGCGTCCGTAACGCAGCAACCTCGAGCCATAAATTACGTCAGCAGTTTATGCATAAATTGTCGTATTTATGTGTCTAAGAACACCTACATGGCATTTTCAGAAGTTTTGTGCCGGTTTATGTCACAAACATGAAAAAATAATGATGAACATTAGATTAAGGGGGGGGGGGGGGGGTGTAAAATCCATGACCCTGTCATCGTATTTCTACATACCATGCCTAAGGGCGTGAACTGGTGAGAGTTAACGTCCTTTTCCACCACGTAAGGGTGATATCAAAGACGGGGCAACGAGAGAAAGGCCAGCACAAATATTTGGCCCAAGCCGAGATTCGAACTCTCGACCCGAGCATTGAAAGTCCAACGCTCTACCATTCGGCTACCCTGGCTCCCCAGAGAGAGAGAGAGAGAGAGAGAGAGAGAGAGAGAGAGAGAGAGAGACGTCAGTTCCGTGAACTAAACATTTGACGTCAGCCTCAGGCAGGTCGTCATACACAGACAGAGAGATGACGTCAATTCCGCAAACTAAACATTTTGACGTCAGCCTCTAGCACTGCGATCGTCCGAGGAAGCTTGTTTATGTCTAGTCATGGTCTCCTCTCTCCTGAAATCGAGAGTCATGGATCCTAGCGTAGAAAAAAAAATTAACACATTAATATCTCTGTGGTGGCTGGACCAATATTTAAATACTGATAGGATACAAGTGACGCTGAATAACGCTCCATGAAAATATACACTTTGGCCTTACAAGCTACCGTGCATGATTGTCTGAGTGGAAAATGCCCAACTCTAACACTGCGAGCTGAGGTTCGTCTGCTTGGCAGCCATTTGCATGGTGTCGGCGCATGCGTGCCTGAATAGAAAACCGCGGGAAAAGTCGGAGATTTCTAAAGGTGGGCAGATCAGACAAAAGCTGACAGAATAACAGGAATTGATGTAATATCTCTTTGTCAGTCTCAAAAACAGTTGGCTGAAAAATCTCACAGGTCCTGTACTGCTTTCTACAAGCTTTTCTTAATCAGAAAACTCACTCAGCGAAAAGATTTTTCAACTAAAACGTAAGTCAGTTCAAGATCCCTCGAATCTGACAGGCCGGCATGCTGATCCCTCCCAACCGCATAGCAGAAAGATCTACACAAACACACGAAATTTTTCTTTGATGACTGAACAAAATTTCTGATTACCACTGATTTGATGTGATCACTGATCATCATGGTGTGAGTGTTTATGTTATGTCTCTCTAGATCTAGATTGTGAGCCGACAAGCAAATTCACGTGGAAGGATGGTAGTGAGGAGAAAGAATAAAAGGAAAAAAGGGGGCGGGGCGTAAAATACGGCAAGCACTATTACCAAAGACATTACATTACCAAGATAAATGTAATGTCTTTGCTATTACACAGCTGCTGTACTTTTTAAACTTTACAAAATCACTGTCACATAATCCAGTGTGTTAAATTGTACGTGCAGTTATGCTTTCCAGGGACAAGGTCGGTGTAAACTAGCATGCACAATCAAACGCAAAACAGTAATGGAAAACGTTGAATCTAAACACTGAGATGATTTAAGTCCATCCCATACAAATCAAGACTCTCATCTTTTTTGTCCCTGTACTGTACACAGACGTATAGATCTATACGTCGATGGTACTGTACCAACATTGGCTGTCAAGAGCATTACATGTTTGGCAGCGTGAGCGGGGAAAACAGCAACATGGTTCAAACTGAAAATGTTGCCACTTCGCATTGTCAGACTCTTGACGTCAATGGCACCACGCGCATCACGTTTGTATGTGGGCACTTGTTTTCAAATGTTTTTTCCTTTGGAGCGAAATGATCCAGTTTGTTGAAGATGATCAATAAAATTGTATTGATGATCTTTGGTTTTCCCTCTGTTGTTGTATGTTTCTAAAAAGCATTCATGTCTGTGCTTGGGACTGCTGATAAGACAGTCAAAACATGCTTGGTGAGTGGATGAGGATCTTTGTAAATTAGGCTTTTGGTTGTCCTTTGAGTTGGTCAGACCAGACACAGCGAATGGTCAGACATCAGATTCCTGACCGGCGAAGGTTGTCCGATTTCATTTAAGACTTTTTTTAATGTTTGGCAGATAGTACACATTGTATATTTTAATTCATATACAACTAGGTCTGTTGTACTGCAAACAAAAACGCATAAATGGGCACACCAACCGTATCTATTTATATTTTAGTATTATTTGTACTGTTTAATTTTCACACACACACACACACACACACACACACACACACACACACACACACACACACACACTGCTATAATGAGAAACATCGAAAGACGTAATGTTCAGGTAGTGTATGTTGAAATTTATCAGCCTTGTGATTAGGACATCACTTGGAAGGTCACACATTATCAAACGTTTCCTTTTGTACATTTATTTCTAGACACATGTTGATCAGTTACAACACAAACATTTTGGCCAATGGGGACAAAGTTTACCATTCAGGTTGGAAACATGACAGCACATAGAAACTGATGATCAGTGATCAGATTTAGGACTGACCATACAGTAATGTGTCATGATAAAAACAAAAACAAAACTAAATGCCATTTCTTTCAAATGTTACAACAGTGAAACAAGTGCTTGGACAACTAGCAAATTACAGATAACAGAAAATGTATACCTGAAATATATTCTTTAGATTCTCACTGTTCCCTCAGCCCTAGCCAAGTCAGATTCACACTTCAAACAGAGTTTAGTACTAAATTTATTTCAAAAAGGTGGGGGTGGGGGTATGGCAGTTTGAATTGAGTGTCAAGTGTCTGATTAGATGAGGGAATTTTGGGACTGAATTTCACTAGTGTCAATACTGGAAAAGGTCTTGTCCTATTACAACCGGCTTTGACATCACCATTATGGTAACAAAAGATAATTTTAATGAGGGAATTGTAGTGTCCAAGATGCCCGGTCTGCTGATCCTGAGGTACATATAGCAGGTAACAATCCCATGGTAGGTAGGGATATCACTGGCGATTGCTTTCTGAGGGGATTTCATATCGGTTAAACACAGATTTAGGCCAGTTTAAGAATATGTAATCTTTGCTCTCAGTTTGTAGTACATGTACATGGATTCGACACAATAGAGGTTGTCTGGTAGGCTTGTTGCTAACTTTAACATTAAAACAAAAAAGCAAAAGTGGACCTAACTAAACTTACCACTTGGTGTTGACTTGAATAATCGCCATGTTGAACATGATATAAGATGATGACACATTTGTAAACATATTTGCAGGAGCTGGTTGTTTTGAGCAGGACCTGGGCCTGAAATAAATGCATACATGCAGATCAAAGTGATGTTGTAACACACACACACACACACACACACACGCACACGCACACACACACACACACACACACTTACCCCACAGATCTGTAAAGGTGATGGTGTGCATGGTTTCTCTTCAGTCCTCATTTGTACTGATCTTGCATGATACATGTCACAGACTGTTCAAACACACACAAAACACTTTGGTATACAACTGACTTGTACTGCACGCTTACTGAAATAGCTGCTGGTGAGTCTGACATGAGATCTATCTCTACACTGCCTGAGATCATACTTGCAATACCTATGTACAGACCAATGCCACAGCAAAATGCACAGTGTGCCCTGCTTTTCAGTCCCCCCCCCCCCCCGCCCCTTCCTGCTGCACCAATGCACACCTATCTCATCAGTGCTCTGCAATAACATGACAAAGTCCAGGGAAAAGAATATCCCAAGTGTCTATCATGTCACAGTCAGCAGGGGGAAAACACAGTAGGACCATGCTCACCTTCGTAGAATGGATACTGTCTGTGTATGTGATTATTAAAACTGCTGTGAGAGTCAGAATCTAATGCAGCACTCCCTCCAGTTTTACTCCGTTGCCTCCCAGTACTGCCTCTACTCATCCCTCTCCAACTTTCCTGGACTCCCTTCACAGTACACATCTTCCACACCCACCGGAACTCGACTGATTAGTGTAGATTGATCACCTCCTACTTCCCATCATCAGAGTCATTTTCCTCCAATTCTTCTACATGCCCGAAGGAATCAGGAAAACCGCCGTCCAAATCTACGAATCTTGCCACACTCAAATCTTCACTTTCTGCACCATTCCCCGGAATATTGAACAAAATTCCACGATTATCCCCATTACGTAATGGTCGCGCGGCCATCTTGTTGATACGAAAATCTAAAGTAGATTTTCACACGAACATTTATAGAAACGTAAAACCACTCGTAGATAAATATTGCTGTTTGATGTAAGGAGCGAGACCGCGTCCTTCGACTTTGCGAAACTATTCAGAATATCCCAGGTAAACCACTGAATATTTCGCTAACGTCATATTTTGAGAAAATTGATTCTCGCCTGCCAAAGTCGCTGACGTGTTCTACACGGTAGCTGAGGAAGCAGTAGACAAGAAATGCAGTAATTCTGAGTTATACAAACGCCACCAGCGACATTTTGAAGTACAATCCGATAGCAGTATGTTACTGGTATGAGTGATCGAGTGCGAACATTTTAAGATAATAGATCTGGTTCCTGCCTAGTCTGTACAATTTAGTAACTGCAGACATGTATCCGTAAAGGCTTTCTTTGAAACTTGAAGCAGGCTTTTCAGTTCTAGCATTTAAAGGTCTAAAACCACTCTAGTCAGTGTCCTAAAATAGTCGGCTGCTAAGACAAAGGTATCAGTGACGCGACGTTACTTTGCTTGTCGGCTCACACGCTTCCTTGTCGGACTCAGACGACAATCTGTCTAAACTGAAAGAGATCATGTTGTTTTGAAATAAAGGGGGAAAATGGACGTACAAATACAGTACACTCAAACACACTGCTTACCTTCAACCACGACGAAGAAATCACAACGCGGATTGAGACTGATTGAGGAAGTATCCGTGTTAGTATCCTTTCGTGAAAAATGTCGCAGGAAAGTGCGCGCGGGTTGGTGTGAGGGCAATTGGGAGATAATTAAAACATGGAAGATAACTCTGAAATAACAATGAGTTCATTCCCTTCAGTTTTCGCTGTGCGCCATAAGGGATCCCATTCTAACTTCCGCAGACGGCCGGTTGAAGCCGTGAACATTTCAATCAAGTTCAGCTATAAACATCATCGTACAGCTTAGGTACGCTGTCAGTTTTCTTATATTAGCCTGACGTTTTCCTGTGCCATAGCCACCACGAAAAAAATGTAGCCACCAAAAAGTTTCTTCGCTTGGATCCCTGACCCAGGATGTGACTTCCCCGATCACTCATGGGTTACCCGGACTAGTTTATGTCTTGTGATTTCCCTGTTGGCTTTGTGGCTTCCCCGATTGAATTATTTTTCCCATGAAATCTGGAAGATCTAGAGGGCTGGTGAAATGTCGGAGGCAGTGACGATACTTGCTTATTTTGTCTGGGAACTAAGCGTTTGACGTCAGCTTCACACTGGTGGTATGACAGATGATGCTTGTGCATTTCTTGTGATTTCCCTGTTGCTTTTGTGACTTCCCTGGCTGAATTAATTTTTACATAAAATCTGGAAGATCTAGAGGGCTGGTGAAACATGGACTAGAATACCTTGTATTGTACTTATGAAATCGAAAATTTGGAACTCTTTTGACCGGTGCTTTTCGCAGAAACTTGAAAAAGTTTTGTTTATCTAAAAGTTCAGTTATTCTAAATGCTAAAGCTATAATAGTGCAGTAGTTCCTGTCATATGTGCAGTTGTCACACTAGACAAAAACGCCGGGATGATAAGTAATTTGCAGTAGTCTTTTCATAGATATTTGATCTTATGTGCAAACCACCCCTACCTCGGAAATATTTTTTTTACACAAAACCAGTCAGAGCTACAGAGCTGTAGCACGAATACAGGCAGTGTGATTGGGTGATCTTCCAAAGTCTAGAAAATGAAGGAATTTGAACAACTTCTTCGAAAAAATTCGTAACACGACCGATTTTTTAAAATCGGCGATAACTCTTCTGAAAATGCGGCAGGCTAAAAATCGTGAAAGGTAGGTCTGGAGAAGGTGAATTCCCATTTTATCTCAAAGTAAAAAGGCCTCCATCGAGGTGGTTTAGGAGATAGCCATCATTACATCCGTCCGCGCACACACACACACACACACACACACACACACACACACACACACACACACACACACACACACGTCTCACAACTCCCGCCAAAAAGAACGCAGCAGCATAGTGTGCACGTCAAGTGTCTATGACGCAGGTTTCGTTACGTCACTATGTGCGTGAAAGTATGTATTGTGTGGAGAAACGTCACAGTCTTGTTTTGTATCACTGAAACTTGCTGCTGCGCGCAGCAAAATCTGCCCCGTTTCATAAAGTTGTTTCTCTATAGAGAAACAACTTAAAAACACACTCCAGTTACGTAATCGGTCAGTGGCCTTGAAATGGAGATTTCTGACCTTCTGCTAAAAACGCCGAAGATGGATGAAAAATGAGGTGACGTTGACTGCATTTGGAAAGACAACGCAAAGAACAGCAAAACAATACATCAAACTCTACCTGGAAACGTGTAAACAAGACATACAGCCACCAGTATCGCCACAAAACGTCTCCAAGGAGGCGAGTCGAGCACACGAGACTGAACCTAGCAGACGTAAAACGCAACACAATTTTACAAGGCAACACACGAGCAGACGAACTACTGTTTTTCTGCCTACCATGAAGAAAATAGGAAGATATGGCCTTCACGATGTGTACCAAACGAAACTTGACGCTTTCATGACCGACACTTCGCTGCAATACATGTCGAATGTGAATCTGCCCGCGCGTACACTATTTGCCCCCTTTCGCTACGAGGGCTGACGCTAGCAGCCACTTCTACACCGAAACATGAACTTGGCGCAAGAATCTGGCCACGCAGATAGTAAACATTGAAATTATTCTTTGATTGTTGAATTAACCGAGATGGCAATTTGTTGCAACAGTGTCATCTTCACATTTAATGTTGTTCGTCAAACTCGTAAAACAAGACAGCACACAGTGGTTTTGAATGAAACTACTTCTTTTCTCGGTGTCGGTGGAAATGGTCTATGTAAAAAGGTCTGTCAAAAATGAGCGCTTGGATCAATAGACTAGATTTTTGAAGAGAAAAGAAAATGTTCGTGGTATAAACAGCTTACATGATTAGTTCGAGTGGTTTACGGCGAAAGACTAACCCCTCGATGGTTCGATTGTTTGAGTAGCTACCGAGCCTCCGGCGAGGTAGCTTCTCAAACAATCGAACCATCTCTAGGTTAGTCTTTCGCCGTAAACCACTCGAACTAATCATGTAAGCTCTATATATAACGTTTATGCACATAAGCTACATATGCTATATATATATACATATAATACATATATACATCTATGCTACAAAGCCCCCCCCCCCCCGCTCTCTTTTGTGTGTGTGTGTGTGTGTGTGTGTGCGCGCGCGCGCGCGTGCGTGCGTGTGTGTGTGTGTGTGTGTGTGTGTGTGTGTGCAGGTTGTGGACACTCCAGGTTTTTTTGTCTACGAATCCCGTGAATTACGTGAATTATATCGTGGTCTGGAACTCTTGCGCCCTGGTCCACATGCCATCCTCTATGTCATCCATCTCCACTGGAGGTTTACTCCCGAGGACCACGACTCGTACGACCACTTCCGAAGTATTTTGGGTGAGGACATCACAAATTACATGATTGTTGTTTTCACTGGAGGAGACATGCCTCGCGGGACTATTGAGAAACTCCTCTCACGTGCACCCGAGAGTCTCAGGCAAGTACTCTCTGAGTGCGGCAACAGATACGTAGTGTTCAACAACAAGGCCGACAACAAACAGCCTCAGGTGGAGCAGCTTCTTAAGATGGTCAGAACCTTAGTGAATCAGAACGGCGGTGGGTTCTTTAAACTAGAGAGAAATGATGAGAGAGGCAAGTGTAGCGTCCAGTGAGCAGTTATTGTTTTCGCAATTTTTATGTTGTTTCCATAGTAATGGAAACATCATAGGACAGGCTAAAAATTCCACGTTCAAAGGCATGTTTTGTGGCATATACTCACGTCGCTCGCATTCTCCAGACAGACATGATGCAAGTGTAACTCTGACAATAACAACATTGGTACTGGCGGGCATTGCGCCCCAAGGTCAAGGTCACTAAAGCTGTCTGTTTGGAAATTTTACATTGGCATTTTTTCAGAATCTAGAAAAGCCAGAGACATCAAACTTTGCATGATTATGGTTATTGACAACACATTTACTGATTTACCTGCATTCAGTGACTTTGAGTCAAGGTCAAGGCCATGCAAGCTGTTTTGCGGAAAACCTTCCAAACCCTTAACATTGGCATTTTCTCAGAAACCATGAACAGCAGAGGCACCAAACCCGGCACGCTGATAGACAGCCATAAGACCTTTCAAAACATACCATAACGATTGACCTTGACCCAAGGTCAAGATCACTAAAGCTGTTTGTTTGGAAATTTTACATTGGCATTTTCTCAGAATCTAGAAAAGCCAGAGACATCAAACTTTGCATGATGATGGACATCGACAACACATTTACTGACATGCCTGTATTCAGTGAGTTTGAGTCAAGGTCAAGGCCGTGCAAGCAGTTTTGTGAAAAACCTTCCAAAACCTTAACATTGGCATTCTCTCAGAAACAATAAACAGCAGAAGCACCAAACCTGGCTTGCTGATAAACAGCAGTAAGACCTTTCAGGAAATACCATTTTGAATGACCTTGACTGAAGGTCAAGGTCACCAAAGCTGTCTAACTGGAAATTTAAAATTGCCATTTTCTCAGAATGTAGGGCTACAAGAGGCATCAAACTTTGCACGATGATAGACATTGACAAAACCTGTACTGGCATCATTGTATTCAATTTCCTTGAGTCAAGGTCAAGGTCATTCCACATGTTTTGCGGAGACTTTAACGTTAGCATTTTCTTGGAAACAACAAACAGCAGAGGCACCAAAAACGGAAATTGATATACAGCAACCGAACGAGTCCTATGCAGACATACCCATTTGAATGACCTTGACTCAAGGTCAAGGTCATTATAGCTGTCGTGAAATTTTACATTACCATTTGTACAGAAACTGCAAAAACTAGAGCTATCAAACTTGGCATAATGATAGTCACTGATAAACTCTTCACTTACAAATCTCATTTGAATGACCTTGACCAAAGGTCAGGGTCATAGAAGCTGTCCTGGGAAAACTGTTATATTGCCATTTGCCGTTTTCTTAGGAACTATGAACACAAGAGACACCTTACTTCAGGATAGCTAGTGATAAGAGCTGTATAAACATACTCTTTTGAATGACCTTGACCCATCTCTCAAGTGAGCCAAGGAGGCTTTGCTCCCCTAGTCTTGGGGATGTCTCGCCACTTTTTTTTTCCGAATTCCTCTGTTTGGAGACGTGGAAAGCGGGAATTTCTGTTCTGTGTTTCGTTTTTCCCACTGACTCACACTCAGCAGCATAAGAGTGAGAGCACATCACAGAGGTCTCAATGGAGCACATGCACGCAGAGAGAGACAATGACAATGACAATGACACTTTATTTTCCAAGGATAGAAGATTAGGTGCGCAGACCTGTCTTACATCTTGTCCTTGCTACTCTACACACACACACACACACACACACACACACACACACACACACACACACACACACACACACACACACGGTTGCTAAACTACTATCAGCTGCTACAGTAATAAGGTGAACTCATAGTCAGTAATATATAAACAAGGCAAAGCACGTTTCAAAATTCAAAAACAGACACCACACACTAATACATGTACATGTAGTACAAACACATAATTACACAACTCGTAATGAAGAGAAGAAAATAAAGGAAGAAAAAAAAAATAGAGAGAGAGAGAGAGAGAGAGAGAGAGAGAGAGAGAGAGAGATTGTGTGTGTGTGTGTGTGTGTGTGTGTGTGTGTGTGTGTGTGTGTGTGTGTGTGTGTGTGTGTGTGTGTGTGTGTGTGTGTGTGTGCGCGCGCGCGCATATACACACAGACAAGCGCGCGTCTAAGAGAGAGAGAGACGGAGAGAGAGTGGGTGTTTCTCTTCTCCGATACCAGTAAGCAGTCGTTTGTCACCTGTCAATCAGGCCTGCGGGAAGTCAGTAACTGCCAAAGGGGAAAGACTTTGTAAGAAGAATTCATTCACCCAGTAGAACCTCGCATACGTCAAAACGTTAGTACGTCAACCAGCTAGGCGAGCTAACACGACCTCATGTGTCTGGGGTTTTTCGAGCGCAGAGAGGCACGGAAAGGGTTTCCTGCACGTTCTTTGTGTCAACGTGCTTGATATCAGAGAGCTTGCGTACGTGTGCGCGCGGGCAGCATACATGACACAACGACCATGACGACAGCAGGTCACTGAATGGAAACAACATATTGGGCTGGTGACCATCTTTTTATTATCTATTTATTTATTTATTTGTGTGGAGGTTTGCACACAAAGTAGCGCCTAGCGGCAGCAGGCTTTCCCTACTTCGTCCTCCAGCCTTGCGGCGCCTAGAGCATCCCATTAGAGATGGATACGTGCGCCGAGGAGAAGTCTACCATACCATACCATACCATACCATACCATACCATACCATACCATACCATACCATACCATTTATTTTTTAACAGCAACGTGCACGCATAAGCCCTGTTAAAAGAAAACAGTGTACGTAAACTTGGTGCATCAAACCAGGTGTATGAGGTCATGACTTTTGCAGGACTGTCTCCAGGCCAGAGTCCGTGTAACATTGAATTCCTATCGTTTGTTTTGTTCATAGAATTATTACTATGTATGTCCCTGGCAAAAAGGCAATATTGCACGAGTCTCATTTTTATGTTGTTTCCATAGTAATGGAAACAACATAATAGGACGGGCTAAAATTTCCACGTTCATAGGCAAGCATCTGTGGTACAAACGCACGTCACTGCCGATCTCCCGCAGAGACGATTTTGCAAGTGTAACTCTGACAATGACGTAAGAAAACTTGCGTCATCGATGCTGACGCGTATGGTGTTCCGAACGCACTTCTCCTCCTCAGTGAGTGCCGTCTGTGCGGATGTGTGTGCGTGTGTGCGTGTGTGCGTGCGTGTGTGCGTGTGTGCGTGTGTGAATTGTGTCCAGGCCCGTTTCTTCGAAAATACTCAACCGAATGGCTTCAAATGTGGCGTATCCAAATATATCAAAATGTTACATTAGACGATTCAAGCGTGTGATGATTGCTTAAGTGATTTGGGAGTTATCGCCCTTTTGAGACAAGTTGGTTGTCTTTCGTGTACAGGCGTAATATTTATTTAAATCACTCAATTTTTTGGCAGTAGATAGCTTGAATACGGACTCTGAACAGAGTCAGTACTAGAAAATGGTCGCTCTTATAGTTTTCATGTAAACCGAGCCTGAGTTGACATTGCATGTGAACCCAGTTCAGATGCCTATTTCTCCGAAAATACTGAACCGATCGATTTCAAATTTGGGGTTTCTAAATGAATCAAGATTGTTGAGTAGAATGCCCGATCCAGGTACGATTGCACACATGATTTGCGAGTTATCGCCCTTTTCAGAAGAAGTGGCTTTCTGGCGTTTAAAGGCGTAATATTTACCTAAACCACTCTATTTTTGGGACATAGATAGCATGAATACGGACTCTCATCTGAGTGAATTTTGGAGGTTGTCGCTTTTATACTTTTGGCATAAGCCGTACCTGATGAAAGTGCTGGTGAACACACTTTAGATCTCAAAATCGCTCCTACTATACATAGATAATGAGCCTGGGGTGCCATAAAAAATATACAAAAAAATTAGAAAAATTCACTGCAGCCGTTGTCGTCAGTTGACTCGAAAATTTGTACTCGAAGCACATTTCCTTTACACAAGCCACACGCCTCACAAACATCGCAGAAAAGGCACACGCGCACTGACGCAAAACTGTATCAGCGTCAGTTTGCCGACGTCATGTTTGATTGACGTGGGGGTGTGTCGTCACTTTTCGGAAGTTCTCTATTTGTAGACGGGGAAAGCGGGAGTTTCATTGATGTAGTGAGCTTTGTTTTTCCCACTGACTCTCACTCAATAGCATAGTAGAGTGAGAGAACACCACATAGGTCTCAATGGAGCACATGCACAAACGCGGCTCGCGCAAGTCTGCGTGCGTGCGTGCGTGCGTGCGCGCTGCCGTATGTCTGTGTGTGTCTGTGTGCGCGCGCGCGCAGCAGACATAACACATAGTGAAAAAACGTTCGCCGCGCAGACTTGTCTGTTAAACACATTGAGCCGGTATAAATTCGATCTTTACACTGCGCAGCAGCAACTCTTCAATTTTCATGGGGCTGCTTTCATTGCAAGAATTGTATCCGAGTCAAAGTTATTACGTCAAATGTATTATGCGTCATCCCAATGAGGAAAACGTCATAGATTTCAAAGAAAACAACTTGACGTCTCTCTTCCAAAACCAAGATTGGTCTGACAAGCCCGGTCAGTTGTTTCCATTCAGAGAGAGAGAGAGAGAGAGAGTGTAGTGTGTGTGTGTGTGTGTGTGTGTGTGTGTGTGTGTGTGTGTGTGTGTGTGTGTGTGTGTGTGTGTGTGTGTGTGTCCTCCCGAATACATGGCATTACAAAAGAACGACCGTGACGACAGCAGGTGATTAAATGGAAACAACATATTGGGCTGGTCAGTGGCCATCTTGTTTAAAATTTGTCTTATTCACGTGTGTGACAGTAAAGCTGTATCCGTGTATGAAGGTGATTTGTGCTTGATAGTGTTTGCAACTGTTTATGTATCTGTGTTTGAGAGTGGTTGAAACTGCTTCTTTATCTGTGTTTGATAGTGTTTGAACTATTTATTTATCTGTGTTTGATAGTGTTTGAAACGGTTTCTTTATCTGTGTTTGATAGTGTTTGGAATTGTTTATTTATCTGTTTGTATTATTGTACCAATCCCCCCCCCCCCCCGCCCCCCGGCGCCCCTTTTGTCGCAAGATAGTCTTTGTTGCTTGAGCGGCTCAATTATCCCTGCCTAGCTGTAAGATGGTCGCTGTTGCTTGGGCGGCTCTAGTATTCCTGCCTAGCTGTAAGATGGTCGCTGTTGCTTGCGCGGCTCTCCAAGACCCTCAGGCACTTAGAGCTTCCCAAAGGAGAGGCGCCACAGTTATCGTCGTCATTATTATCATTATTTTCAGAACACCCTCTGTGCCTTTGAAAGTTACTGGAGTGGTAGCCAATCTTAAAAGCCACGCCGTTCGACAGCTGGAAAATCCAGATTTAGAATAGTCAGTGTGGGCGAGCGAGTCCCCCCCCCCCCCACCCGTCCTCCAGGGCAATTTCAAATATTTGCTCGAAAGGGAATGTCAGTTACGCGGTTGTTTTTAAGCCAGCTTTTACTACAATAACGCTGTGTAGACAACGCTTTTTGCCTTTCGCTATGTACATTTATTTTTTTTACGACAGATTCCGTATAATGGTCGAACACGTGAAGCAAAAGCAGCGTAACTCTTGAATGGCCCTTTACTTACTCGTAATCTTTGTTGTTTTATGTGTGTGGTGGTTCAAAGTCCTTCTTGGGAGAAATGGTCGGTGGTGTAGTGGTTACGAGACTTGGTCACCAATGCGAGAGGTCAGGTTCGAGTCCCACTCGGTCCAAGGGGGTTTTCCTTCTCGGACGTGGCACCGTTCATTCGGGCCGATCGTCGAGGGTTCTTTCCGGGTACTCCGCCTCCCCGCCTCCCCGCCTCCCCCCCTACGCTCCCCCCTCCCCCCTCCAGCCCCCCTCCACTTGCTTTGGAAATGATCAACCCACAAAAAATAAATGCAGTTCTAAATTCGGAAACTTGAATAACTGAGCTGACCCTTCGCACCATTTGATTGTAATGTGATATGTCCAGTGTGTGAGGAAAATGCGTTTGATTCACATGAGCGTGCGTGTTGGGTTCAATTTAACGGCACCTTGAGCCACTTCATGAAACTGGGCAAATCGCCTACACAGTTCTCAGTTATTAGTATCATTGTTCAGTGAAGTATTAATGTCTGTGCTGTTGAGTTAGACTTTTTTTATGTAAATTAGGAAATTAGTCACTGCTCCTTCATATTTTCTTTCACAACTGTACGCGTTTGTATAACTCGGGATTGGAGCTGCATCCTGTTATTCAAAGTGAGTAAACTGTACGTTTTGTTAAAACTTAACCGTGTTTCTGTATGTATATCTCATTTATTTATTTTTTATTTATTTTTATTTTTTTTGCAACGAGTTTAGTGAACACAAGGAGTATAACCCTTGTGAAAAAAAAAAGGACATTCTTCTTGCAGTTGCTTCCCTTGCGTGCAGCTGTTGTGGAGGGGTAGTGCTGTTTGTATGTTTCTTGTTTTGTTTGTCCTTTTTGTTTTTTGCTGTCGCTTTTGGCTTGGTTTGCTGTAGTTTAATGTGTGTGCCTTATATGCATGCACGTTTATGTATATGTTTGTAACCCCTGTATATTTTCATATGTTCACACACAAAGAATGATAAATTGAAAAAAAAACAAAAAAAAAAAAACCCAAAAAACAAAGGATTGTAACTCTTGTCAGCACGAGCCCAACCCCCTCCTGCCCGCTGTATGATAAGACTGGTTAAAAAGAACAAGCCACTGTACACCAGTAGGAGCCACTTCAAGCCACTTACGCAAGGCGTGGGCCTTCCCTGTAGGTGCTAGACTGCTTCAGATTGCATGATAGTGGCTTCAAGTGGCTTCTAGTGGTCTTAAGACTTCAAGTAAAAACGCCATTTTGCATGGGCTATTAGGAGTTATAGTACAGCTTTTCGCCGATTATAAGAAGGTTGCGTTGATGCAAAGTGTTGCTGATGAAACAGGAGTGAAGATGAATCTGTCATGCATTGATGCTCTGTTTGGGACGGACCTTGAAATTCTGTTTGAACAAGAAATCAGTTTGAGACATTTATATATATATATATATACAAAAACGGTAGTTGTGAAGACACGATTTTTTTTTTAACGCAAACATATCTTCTAACAAAAGCAAAACTTTGATATACAACCACCTGCCCATACGCATATACGTAAGAGCGCGCAGCGATGCAACAGAACACACACACACACACACACACACACACACACACACACACACACACACACACACACACACACACACACACACACACACACACACTTGAACAAACATACTCAAAGAAAAAGCACACACGCTCACAAACAAACAAGGTAGCACTAAATAAGCAGAGGAATTGTCCATGTTTTGATTCTCTGTCCATCCAGGTTTGCTACCCACGACAAAATATGTACACCCCAAACAGAAATAAAAATTTTAATGAATTTTTTAACTTTGAAACTCTGTGTGTGTGTGTGTGTGTGTGTGTGTGTGTGTGTGTGTGTGTGTGTGTGTGTGTGTGTGTGTGTGTGTGTTCTGTTGCATCTCTTTTGCGTTTCAAATCGGTTTCTGATGTATCTGGTGCAAAAAAAAAAAAAAAAAAAAAAATTGCGCACCTACCTGTACCAGGTAAAGCTGAAAAGAATGGCGGTAAGTGGGCATTGTGGGCGAAAGCTTGACTGACTCATCCGCCATCTTGGCACACACACACACACACACACACACACACACACACACACACACACACACACACACACACACACCGTCACACACACACACACACACACACACACACACACACACACACACACACACACACACACACACACACACACACACACACACACACACGTGCGCGCGCACAAGCCGATAGCTTATTCTTATTTCATTTTTTTTTAATACACACACACACACATAGTATAGTAAGTATACAAAATTACATATTACATACACGTATACATACCAACATACATACACATACACACATACCAACATAAATACATACTTAAGTAGAAGCTTGTAACTGATGTACTGAACATTCATTAAGAAGGCGTAAATGTTGAATTAAGCTTCTCGTACGGCATCCAGTCATCTAATGAGTCCTGATGAACAAAAGATAAGTATTTGTCATCTATATATCTTTGTTTTCCTGACTGGACATGTGCAACCATACACGGGAGTCGTTCACTAAGTTTACATTTATAAATAAATAACTGATGAAATTTAGCCAATATCAGGAGACTGCAGAATACACAATCAGTTTTGACACCCTCGCATTCTCTCACACAGAGGACTCGAACACATAACCATAACAACTGAATATTGTGTGGGCGCTTTTATCTAGTTTCTTGAATTGGCTCAAAGCGCCGCGAGCTGAACCCAACACGCACGCTCACGTGAATCACACACATTCTCTCACACTGGACTTGAACATAACCTTGACAACTGTGTATTGTGTGGGAGCTTTTACCCAGTTTCTTGAACCGGCTAGAAGCGCAGCGAGCTGAACCCAACGCACGCTCACGTGAATCACACGCATTCTCTCACACACTGGACATGAACACATTACAATCACGTGTTGCGAATGGCCAGCTCAGCAATTTAAGTTTCGGACTTTTAGAATTGCATCTATTTTTTTTTTCAAATTTTGTGGGCTGAACATTTGCAAAGCAGAGGGAGAGAAAGCCGGAGTACGCGGAGAGAATCCCCGACGGTCGGCCCGAATGAACGGTGCCACGTACGGGTAAGAAAAATTCTTCTCCCCGAGTGTGACTCGACCCTGATGTCTCGCATTGCTGACAAAGTCACACTTTGACGCACTCTGCTTTGAAAGACGTAGATTCGAACAGTGTTCGGACAGCTTATTCTTTGGTGCTTTCTGCAAAACACCGTGGGAAAAAATGCACGACACCCACACACACCTTACTGCTCCTCAGCCTACACTCACAAGACACTTCGTCATCGATACCACTGACTGCGGGCGACTGACACAAATTAGCACTTAGATGTTCACGTGACTGTTTCAGCCTATCATCAACAGAGCGCAGATCACCAATCACGTATAACAATTACTATAACACGCCCCTTCACTCGACCAGACCCTTCTTTGGTTCAGTAGACTGGATTACTTACAACAGCTCCAGGAGGGCATGGCGGTTTAAGTTTTCTCGGCAGATTTCTGTGTGTGTTCGAAAGAAAATTTTGGATATAGGTGAAAAGTTTTTTTGTGTGCGTGTGTTAAAATTAGATACACAGTCAACACAGAAGAATGAGATGTGTATTGAGACGTCTATGAACTCCGGCATTGCTTCTGATCAGTTCTAAAGACAAAGAAATTGTCAACACGTTGAAATCTGATTGAAAGACTTGAAAAACTTACCACTGCCGGCATGTGAGGGTACCATACTCGTCAGGACAAGCTGTGGAACACAGACACGTGATATCTTCAGACTGTGGAGTACGTCTACGGGTAAAGGTTCGTAGCATACGAAATCTCACTCTCTCTAGCTGACTTTCTCTCTGTGCTGTCAGCATTCCTGTTCCGGGGGCCTAACGCTACTCTTTTCCCCCGCGACGACGCCAACTCGGGCTAACCGAAACCGGGCTGAGCTTAGTAATGCCTAAGAAGGAAAAAAAATCAAACTACACGGTGACAAGGAAAATGGACAGTTGCGAACAACTTTGAGGTCTCCGTGTTATTTCACAGTGTGCACAGAAGCGGTGAAAACTGTCGCATTCACCAGCACCAGTACATTCTCGGCCTGTTTTGAGACTATTATCTGCATGAGTAATCTCCCTTGCCGCGAAACAAGCACGCATTTTTCGCGGCGGAGCACAAAGCTGCCACAATGATTGATTGCTGCGGGTCTATGTATGCACTAAGGACACTTTCCTTGTCACCGAGTAGTTTGATTTTTTTCCTTCTTAGGCATTACTAAGCTCAGCCCGGTTTGGTTAGCCCGAGTTGGCGTCGTCGCGGGGATCAAGAGTAGCGTTAGGCCCCCGGAACGGGAATGTCTTGTCAGTCGATTCACATGTTTGTCTGAGTGATGCGGCGGAAGGATTCAAGGGTGTTGGGTGTTTGGGGGTTTAACGTCCTTTTCCACCACATAGGGTGATATCAAAGACGGGGCAACGATGAAAACGTCAGCACAAATATTTGGCCCCTGCCGGGATCGAACTCACGACACGAGCATTAGAAGTCCAACGCTCTACCATTCGGCCACCCCGGGAGGAGTCAAGGTGCCAGTGAAATCGGACTTTTTACGCACAAGAGAGGCTGATGTGATATGAGTGTGTAGGGGCAACGGGCTTTAACAGAAAGTAGACTAGCATTACTCCAGTAATGCCTGAGCGGAAAGGAGACATTCCTTTTTGTTTTTGAACTCCTGTCAGGTACGTGCCCTTGAATGGTGTGTGCATGGTAATTTTTGTTTCTAGATTGAAGCATCTTTAGGGGTGTTTGGGGGCTTCGCGAATTAGTTTTGTTTGACCTGTGTGATATGTGAAGACCTACCTCTTTAGGCAAGCTTTCGAGCTGTAGACCGACCACTGTTTCATCGGCACTCAGTGTGTCAGTGTGTGTGTGTGTGTGTGTGTGTGTGTGTGTGTGTGTGTGTGTGTGTGTGTGTGTGTGTGTGTGTGTGTGTGTGTGTGAGCGCAAAGAGTGTTTCGTAGAAAACAGAAAGGCGCTATATAAACTGTATTCATTATTATTATTATTATATGTGCGTTTTATGCTTGTTTCGTCCTGCTGGAAATCCGTCCACCTCAAAATGTGTCTTCGCTTTTGAGAAATTTATGAGAATCCAGATTAAACAGAAATGGATCAAAACTGGACACATGCTTCTGTTTCTCGGACAAATTGTTTAATATAATCTGCTTCACCGTCTCTCCGTGAGAATGAGTGTTAAATGAATGTCATGCACCTTAATCGGAAACGTTTAGATTTTGAAATTCAGTGTCAGTAGCGACAGAAAGCAGCTTCAAACTTTTTTCGCCCCCCCCCCCCCCCCCCCCCCCACCACCCCCTCTCCTTCCCCTTCCTTTACCAAGCCCCCCCCCCCCCCCCCCCCCCAAGTACTGACACTTTAAACTACAGCTGGGCCTCCAGTTGTAACTGGCAAGTTTTCGTTGCAGGCAATTTCTTCTATACTGAGTGTGCAATAACTGTTCGTTAAAAAAGTAATGATTCATCAACCTCTGTGATCATAGCAGCCTTCGCTTGATGACAAACAATAGCAGTTGTCGAAACACTATCAACACGAAAACAACTTTTAAGCATTTCTAAATGTATTCGTTTACACGGTTTGGCATGAAGAGCTCCTGAATTGTAGTTGTTTGTATGTTTGCTTCGCTGGCTGAATACGTGGAAGAAAAAATGGAATGCAAGGGTAGAGGGGAGGGACAAAAACAAACAAACAAACAAACAAACAAAGTTGCAAATTTCAAACACTTTAACCTTTACCTGGTTATCTAGATTCTGGAGGACCCAGAAGGATGTCTAACTGCAAATATCTTATAGACTATTGAGAATATAGCGGTGAAATTTAAGGAGTTCCCCAAGCCCATAAAAGGCTACCTTATGCCAACATTGTATAATTATTGATGAAAAAGTAAACAAGTTAACAATGCCTTACCGGGGAAAAACCCCAAAACAAAGCAAGAACAACAACAACAACAAGAAAACATGTAAAGGGGGAAAAGACCCCCCTCCCCCCCCCCCAAAAAAAAAAAAAAAAAAATGACTACACACACACTACGATGTAGTCTAAAGCCTAGTGTGGTTAAGGTTACAGATACAGATAAAGATAAAGATGCAGATAACTTTATTGTCCTCAAAAAAGAAATTTGTCTTCGGCTTCACCGACATGTAAAGGACTAAATATAGAATATCACACGGGGAGTGTTGGCTTATAAAATAAAATCTCTCTCTCTCTCTCTCTCTCTCTCTCTCTCTCCTGCCTTCAGCTGCAGCAGCACCGGAGTTAATAAATTACATAAAACACCAGTAATAACAGTAAAATCAGTCAGACCAAACGACTACAACATTTGTAAAAGACATCTCGTCAAAGGAATGACGTACGAATGAAGCGTCACGAATTCAACACACTTACTGATAGAAATATTTTTCGAGAACATGTGCAGGTGAGACATAAACGCATAATCGTGGGAACGAGTTCTATCCAGTATAGCAAAAAAATATTCCAAACCTCGGCTCGCCTCCAGTCGACCTGTTGTCTCAGGCCTGAAACTACTCTGAAACTCGAGAGCGATAATAGACGACCAGGAGAGCCGAGCGTGTAGCTATAATACTGGGGGCCAACGGTTCAAGTCCGTAATCATTCAGGCCTTTCGGCGCACCTGTAAGCTTAAAAGGAGCAGGTAATGAGTGACCTTATGCGAGACACTACCCGGTCTGTCTGTCATTTGGTTTGCTAATCACTTATTAGCCGTGGATGAATGAGTTTCGGGGAGTGTGATGTGCGAGTCTTGTTTGAGGTAGACTGAGGTTCGGAGACTATTTGCAAAATTATGAATGTGTGTGTGTGTGCGTGCGCGTGTGCGTGTGCGTGCGCGTGTGTGTGTGCGTGCGTGTGCGTGTGTGTCAGTGTGTGTGTGTGGGGGGGGGGGGGGGGGAGGGGATGAACCATTAGACTCAATTTGCTCATGGATACAAAGTCTCACGGGAGATAACCGTACATAATAGAAATATCGTGAGACTTAGTTATGCACCTTCCGGCAAAAGAATTTTGGTCCGGTAGAAGTGGGCGTGGTACGGCATACCGAGGTAAACGTCTAGCCGAGGTGCGACGGGGTAGTATGCACATGCGCAATATAGCCAAAACGAGGCCGAATAAAAGTCAACGCAAAGCGGTAAGGGTTAGAGGTTAGGCTTCGTGTTAGAGTCAAGACGTTTAATCCTAAATCCTAACAGTCTGTGGGGAGCCGGGGTGGCCGAATGGTAAGAGCGTTGGACCTCCAATGCTCGGGTCGTGAGGTCGATCCCCGCTGGGGCCACATATTGTGCTGGCCTCTTCATCGTTGCCCCGTCTTTGATATCACCCGTACGTGGTGGAAAAGGACGTTAAACTCCCAAACACCCAAACACCCACCTAACAGTCTGTGATTGTCCCGTACCCTCCGCTCATCTAATGACAAGCTACTCAAGGTCCCAAAGATAAACCTGAAATCTTAAGGTGAACGATGTTTCCGTTTTGCCGCCCCTACAGTCTGGAACTCTCTGCCTATGGGGCTGAGACAACAACCATCCTTATCAGCTTTTAGATCTGGACTGAAAACGCACCTTTTTCAACAGGCTTTCAACTGATGTGTCTTTGTATTGTGTGATGTGATTGACGTGTTTGTCTGTATAGTGTGAATGTGTATGAGTGATGTGTGTTAGCGCAATGAGTCACTGTATCTGAGAAGTGCGCTATATAAATAAAATTTATTTATTTATTTATTATTTATTTATTAAGTACTTCACTGCTTAGCGATGCGCGTGACTCCGCAGGGCATGTCGTAACAGGGGTGGGGTGGGTGAGTGTTTGGGGGTTTAACGTCCTTTTCCACCACACAGGGTGATATCAAAGACGGGGCGACGATGAAAAAGCCAGCACAAATATTTGGCCCCAGCCGGGATCGAACTCACGACCCGAGCGTTAGAAGTCCAACGCTCTACCATTCGACCACCCCGGCTCCCCTGTCGTAACAGGGAGTTAACAAGTGCACACTGAAGTCTCACTGAAGATCACAGAGTAGAAAACTCGCGGGTACGGGTTTCAGCAAGAGAGTTCAGAATGTTGAATACCCGCTGTTCAGCATGGCCTGAAATTACGAATATTATCAAGTGCTAAATGACATTAATTTTAGCTTTTGCTTACAGATTACAGAATACTTTATTGAGCCCAAATATGGGAAATTGCAGCTCTGGCCCGTATACTAGTAAAACAGACAACTGATAAACATTTTAATAAATGAGACTACAAATATACGCATTTCAAAACATTAATTAAGTAAGACAAGCGACCTTGACCAGTAAACTTACTTAAAATCAAGAATACGTACATACAATTTCCTATCACATTCAACGCTCGTCGATACACACATTCCGGCATTCACGCTGCACATGCACTCGCTCTGCTCTCTCTCTCTCCTCAATCCTCCCCCCCCCCCCCCACCTCCAGCAACAGGAAGTGTGGAGTGCAGGCCTGTCACGCAGTGTCAAACCACACGGACCTCCATTGGCATCACCATACCACCACCCTCATCCCTATCATCATGCATAATAAACATTGCCCTAGCTCCGGAGCCGTCCATGGCCTGGAAAGAATACCACTGGAGCCGGCGAAGAGGGGGCAGAGAGAGAGAGAGAGAGAGAGAGAGAGAGTGGTGGGTTGAGTGTTTGGGAATTTAAAGTCCTTTTCCATCACGTAAGGGTGATATCAAAGACGGGGCAACGAGAAAAAAGGCCAGCACACATATTTGACCCCAGCCTGGATTCGAACTCGCGACACGAGCATTGAGAGTCCAACACTCTACCATTCGGCTATCCCGGCTCCCCTGAGAGAGAGAGAGAGAGAGAGAGAGAGAGAGAGAGAGAGAGAGAGAGAGAGAGAGAGAGATGATGATGAAACTTTATTACACAAGGATTGAGATATAGGTTCACGAGAACCTGTCTGACAATCTGTCCTTGCTAAACTACAACAACATAAGATTCTAAAAAGACGAAGGGGAAAGAAAATAATAATGATAAAAAGCTCGAGAGAGAGAGAGAGAGAGAGAGAGAGGATTTGGACAGCAATCACGCGTGACAATATTAACTCCGCATAGTCTAGCAAACACCTTTCTGTGCTACCAGCATTTTTTTTTCATGGCGCGTTTTACTGATCGGTCGGGAGATACGACTTCTGGCGACACATTCCGCCACGAAAATTACAGTTCTAATTTTTCTTAGTCGGGGCACATGTATAATTACGACCCTACCGTCGGACCGTGACACTGTGTGTGTATGTATTGTGTGTATGTATTGTGTGTATGTATTGTGTGTATGTATTGTGTGTATGTATTGTGTGTATGTATTGTGTGTATGTATTGTGTGTATGTATTATGTATTTAGGGTTGCAGAAAGGTTCATTCTTCTCGCAAGTGTTACGATTAGACACAGCACTGCGTGCTCATGTAGAATAGAAGGAATACAGGCGATACACGGTGTTACAGTCTTAAAATATATGAAAAGTGTCATGCAAGTTCCAGCAATGAAACCAACATGCAAGCAAACAATACCAAGCAGCCATTTTACCAAACGAAAAAAACAAAACAACAACTTTAGCTCAGATTCTTATCTGAGCTTGACTCTCTCTCTCTCTCTCTTATAATAATAATTATTATTAAGCTTATTATTATTGGGGAGACGGGGTGACCGAATGGTAGAGCGTTGGACTTCCAATGCTCGGATTGAGTTCGAATCCTGGCTGGGGCTAAATATTTGTGCTGGCTTTTTCATCCTTGCCCCGTCTTTGATATTATCACCCGTATTGTGGTGGAAAAGGACGTTAAACTCCCAAACACACACCCATCCTACTACTACTACTAGTAGTAGTAGTAGTAGTGTCATTATTATTGCAGTTGTAATATTTTTTTTTCTTCAGAAACATCACCATGGCTTCTTCATCCGCTTCACATCAATCCTTCACCGACTGTACACACTGCAAGTCACTCTGTCTCGGTCCAACCATCCTACCCTGCGGACACATCATCTGCAGGAAATGTCTGCGTCAGATTCTGGAAGGCCTTGACCCGACCTGCCCTTCCTGCGGTCACGGTGTCCCTAGAGATCCGGGGCAGACAGTCAGCGAGGTGGTTGACCAGCTCAGCAAGGACCTCATCCTTGAAGAACTTGTCAACGAGCAGCTGGCCCAGAAAGGAGATTTCCGCTGCATCGCCTGCCCGAGCAGGATTGCCGAGAAGGTTTGTCTGGACTGTGGAGACGCGTTCTGTGACAGTTGTTCCTGGTCTCACTGTGACAGCAAGCGGCCCGATGTGCACGTGCTTCAGGATCTGCCCATGAACTTCGACACCTCGCAGACGACCACGCCGGCGAACTCCAGGCCAGGCAGCCTGAACCCAAGGAAGGCCGCCAGGGACTTGAAGGAGACTCTGAAAACGGAAACGGGACTTTTGAAAGCGAAAGTCAGCCAGGTGAAGAAAGCGGTCAGGACGGTTAGTGACGTCATCGCTGACCTTCAGGAGGTCAAGGACGGGTTGCATCAGAAGGAGGAGCTTCTGACGACATACACCATCGGTCTGTCGTCAGTCCCTGACGCACGTGCGATCTTTCCTCGTCTGGAGAGAGTGAGAGCTGACTGTGCCCCTCCCCCGTCCACTGCTCTCAAGGAGTTGAAGCGACGAGCAAAAACTCTAGCTGCTGATCAGTACATCGGCGGAAGCGTAAGCAATATCAGCACTTATTATTTGTGTTTTGTAATTAAAAAAACAACAGCAACTATTTATTGCCCATTATAAAGTACCGAAAATTTATAAAATTTATAAAGAATTTTCATTCATTTCATTCTATAGGAAGTCACGTGTAAAGGTCTGTTTCATTATGTAGTGTATATGACTGTTCTTTGGGAGGATTAACTGTTTTGACGATGGATACAATGTCGCACTTTTTAGGAAGTGACTACTCCACATAGACTACTACGTTTAAACGGATGTCGCTCTCAGAGTAGTCTCACGACCTGCCTTATATGGTGGAAAAGGACGTTAAACTCCCAAATACCCACCCACCCTCACGACCTGATTATATATACATATTGTTAAGTGCGTTGCAGTTTTGAGAGCATCGCTTATCGCTATCTTATTTCTTTTGCTTTTGTTTTCAAGATTTACATTTTTTTTTTTTTTGCGGGGATCCGGGAGCGCCTGACTTTCAATGCTAGGATCGTGAGTTCGAATCCTGCTTAGGCGCCAAAAAAAATGTTGTCTGGCTTTTCCCTCGTTGTTCCGTCTTTGATCTCACCCGTATGTGGTGGAAAAAGGCGTAAACACCCACCCACTCGTCCTCCTTGCTATTGCGTTTCTCTGCGTTTTCACATTTTTTTTTCAATCTGATAAGGATCAGACATGGCCGTCCATCATCCTGACCGGTCAGAGCCGGTTCGAGGCGGCCAGACGGACATCGGAATGGAGCGTCCTGTCGCACGCCACGGCGCAGATGGACTTCAGTTCGGAGGAGTCGGACGCCACGGACTCGGATGAGTTCTTTGCCCCTGACGTGGCCGAACTGAGTGAGGTCCCCTTTCCGCAGCATCACGTGGAGGTCGTCATTCGCAAGGAAAGGACGCCGAGCGAAGGTAGAGACATGGAAGGTGGTAGACAGGAAAGGTTATAAATGTAAAGTGGTTATGATGGGGGTTAGCGGTGGTCTAATAGGCAGCGCGTCGGATTTAGCCGCTGCGCTACTGAACGGCCGTCTCCAATGTCCTGGCGATGAAGCGTGGGTTCGAGCCCAGGTTGAGCTTGTGATATGTGATACCGGTTTTTCCTGGCTACCGGGCTGCTCATCGGGGGTTTCTCTCCGGGTTATCCGGCTTTCCTCCCCCAGCAAAATTGTAAAAAAAAATATATATATATAAATAGGCATTGAGTGGCGCTGCACCGCGGCGACGCGCTTCCCCTGGGGGAAGCAGCCCGAATTTCCCGAAAGGGATAATAAAGTAGTAAAAAAAAAAAATGATCGCAGTGGCCAAAAGCAACATCTATCCACTTGGCAAACAATCTTAGAACTTTGTAAACGGCAATTTTCCCCTCACAACTCATGACGAACATAGAGAGTTTTAAGTCCAATGGAGGTGATTGTCACCTCTTTTTAGGCGGGGAGCCGGGATAGTCGAATGGTACAGCGTTGAACTTTCAATGCTCGGGTTGTGAGTTCGAAATCCCGGCTGGGGCCAACTATTTGTGGTGGCCTCATTGCCCCGTCGTTGATATCACCAATATGGAAAAGGACTCAAACTCCAAAACATTCGCCCTCTTTTGCAGGCGAAAGTTCGTCAGCGGTACCGGGAGAAGCGAAACCAAAGCGAATGACGAAGACAGAACGCCTGGTGGCCATACCTCACTCTACCACCATCAACATGCCGGATGTGGGACTTGTCGGAGTACAGGAGATTCTGGACACGGCCATTCAGCACGCAGGTAATTATAAGGCAAACAGTGTAACCGAAGAATGATATTTCGGGCGCTAAATACTGGTTTCTTCGGGGCGGTCGGTGGTAAAGTGGTTAAGAGACTTGTCACCAATGCAAGAGATCAGGTTCGAATCACACTCGGGGCAAAGAATTTTTCCTTCTCGTACGTGACGCTGTTCATTCGGGCAGATCGTCGCTGGTTCTCTCCGGGTATTTCGGCTTCCTCACCCCTCTGCTTGGAAATGTTCAGCCCACAAACTTTGAATATAAATGCAGTTCTAAATCCGGAAACTTAAATTGCTGAGCTGACCCTTCGCACGAGGTGATTGCAATGTGCTTATGTTCAATGTGTGATAGAATGCGTGTGGTTCACGTTGAGTTGCCTGCATTATGCACAGCCGCAGGAGTTAAAACAACAGCAACTACAACATCAATGTTTGGAGGTTTGTTGAGATTGCAGACCTTTAAGTTTGTCTTCTTATCTTTGTCCTCAGTGGAGAACGTTCTGATTGCCAAGATTGACTGGGGCAATAATTCTGGAAGTTTCCAACTTTCTGACAAAGAAACGAAACGCTGGAGCGGCCACCTGAACCCTGAAGCAAAGCAAGATGGCCCCCAACAGGAGGAGAATTCACAAACTGAAAGTCCTGCCACTGACAACAAGGAAACGACAGAAGGAGATGCCCAGCTTCTTAATGGAGAACACGCTGATGCACCTATGGAACAAGAGGAGGATCGTGAGAACGTAGAGAGAGAAGACGCGCAACAGGAAAAGGACACTGACAGACACGAGGACGAGAAAGAAGACACACATCCTGATGGAAACGTACAGGAAGAATTGCAAGCGAACAAGCAAGCAGACATTACAGCCCCGCAGACAGACACTACAACCTCGCAGACAGACACTACAACCTCGCAGACAGACACTACAACCCCGCAGACAGACACTACAACCCCGCAGATAGACACTACAGCCCCGCAGATAAATGGAGGACTAGACTCTCAGGAAAACCAACAAGAAGACGATGGTGTTGATCAGCAGGATATCGCGAGGGCGATAGAGCAAGCTCTGGATGCAGACGGTGACAGGAATGAAGACCGAGAAACTGAAACAGCACGTGAAGAAACCAACGGTGAACAAGACATGGATGATGACGTGGAGATTGACCAGGATATGTACCGTGTTCAGATCAGGCTGAAAGGCGTGCACGCGGAACTCAAAGCTGCTTACAAGAAGAAGAAAGAGGAGCAGAGACGAGAAGAAGTGCAAGAAACGAAACGAGAGCTTGAAGACCAGGCGGGTCAATCCACAGAAGCAGCCGAGGTAAAAGCGAATGAGAAACCGGGGTTTGAGGACCAAGCAGAGGGACAGGAGACAGACCAAGAACAGAAACGCGAAGGGGAGGAGGAAATAAACCAAGAGAAGACCCATGAAGAAGAACAAACGGCACAGGAACACGCGAAGACAGGAGAAGAGGATCACGAGAAAGCACAAGAACAGGAACAAGAACCCAGAGAAGATCCAGGGAAAGAACAATCAGAGAGAGAACATCAAATGGAAACAGACGAAGCCGCGGAGAGAGAACACGAAAAGGGGGAGCAGCAGGAACAGAAAGAGGGGACAGAACAAGAAACACAGCAAGATGTTGAAGTACACGAGGAAAAAGACAAAGAAGAACGCCAAGAAACACAGAAAGTCCTGGACAAAGAGCTAACCAAAGAACCACCACACAAACCAGAAAACACCATCAACTTCATCGTCAGACCAGAAAAGAAGAAACCGAAGCTGGTCGGGGAGGTGGTGAAACAGATGGGGGAGGGGGTGCTACCCAGAGTTGTCGAACGTCTCTTTGAAGAGTTCCACGTGCGGCTCCTGGGCGTAGACTGCGGACTCAACTTCCTGATGGAAACCCCGGTGGCTCAGTGGGCGGCCGTGTTGGAGAGACAGGAAGAGGTGCAGCAGATTCTCGGGGAGCTCTTTCCCAGCAACACTGTGGACAGCTGGGCAGAGGTGAAGCAGTGTAGTCCCACTTACGGAGGCTGGCATACGCGCATTGGTCAACCTCTCCCTGTTCAGGTACAATACATAGCATAGTTCGTACCCCGCATGAGTATCCCACGTTCTTGACTCTTTTTCGGTTTTGGCCCTGCATGCGAAAATCAGGCAAAAGTAACGGTTCCTTGACGGCTTTTATTGCAGCAAACACGAGTAGAATCAAAGTGCAACACTAAGCCAAATTTAAATTGTGATATGCGATTTGTGACGTGATGATTATGATAATGCAATACGTGATATGTTGTGACGGCGTTAAGCCCTAACTGACTAACTAACTAACTAACTGATATATTGTGATACGATGTGATATGATTATGACGATGTAATAATTATGTTGTGATATTAGGTGATATGATTTTATAATTTTATAAATATATATATATATATATATATATATATATATATATATATATATATATATATATATATATATATATATGACAATGCCTTTATTAACAAATTAATGACGACCGTCCAATGACCCATCGTAATTGCCCTCAAGGGATAAAGAAAGTATATTGTACTGAATTAACAATAATAATAATAATAATGAGGATTTGTCTGGTGCCCAACCTCCTGCTGGAGCTCTGGGCGCCTCACAATAGTAGGGTGGAGATACAGTACATACATATAATTGAATTAAACTGGACAGGTGCATGTTTTCCTTGTGTTGCATTGGTTGATTGACTTTTTTCTTTCGTGCAGATGTTACCTCGAAACGGTCCCGTTGAGGAGAGAAAAGGCGGCGTTATCTCTGGACACCAACTATCGGATGGTAAGAACAGACTGAGACAAGCTTTTGTATTATTTCTTATTTTCTGTCCCTAACTCTTTGCTTCATTAAGACGGACGTGGTGGGTGGTGGGTTCTCATGGTCAGCTGTAGCTGTGAAAAAGGCACAAGGGTATCTGTATTTTAATATTTACGAGAGGAATGGCACAGGAAAGAGGTTGGCTCAAATACCTGACCTGCACAACGCACTGAACGAGTATAACTGCGATTCGTGCAACCATTTTGCGAACAGTCATGCTGTTGACATGGGGGTAAATGTTACTCGTGCTTTCTGCATAACCTGGTGACGGTATACCTGTTAAACGGTGGGGTTAATGTACAGCACGGAGACTAACCTGGGTAGGCCTTTGCTGGCAGGGTTCTTCAGGCTAGACGGAAACGGTACTGTGTGAAAAGTTGCGGGAAACTGTAATTAACAATTAATATTATGCTTATCAGATGTTCTGTTGGAAACCTAATTTCCCTTAAATAAAACTTATTACTCTGATTTTATACACATAAACTAAGTTGCTGAAAGCATACTGAAGGAAATAGGTCAGCTATAGTTTGCTAATTCCACAGGAGAACCTTCTCTGACAGAAGACATTGGTCCAGTCGCAGAGTCCACCCCGAGACGGACCCATCGCGAAGCGGAGACTGTGGGAGAAACGAACACTCAACAGGAAGAAGCTACAGAAGGCAGAAAGGAGACACATTCGGCGCACGAGACCATCAACAGGTACGACATTCCAGATTCTGCACCAGACCTGAAGAATGACTCCAGTCCGAGGGAAGATGTGACTCCGGAACAAGGAAAAGGAGATGTCTATGCAGAGGAACAAACGAGCCAAAGTGAACAGGTCAGTGAAGTTCAACAAGAAGGTCTTCAGGAAGGAGCCACAAACATGCCAGCTGTACAGCAAGAATCCATCCCCAAAGAATTTACAAAGCAGCATGAAGAAATCCGTGCAGCAGAAGATACAGCTAAAGACAAAGAGACCAGTCCGAGACATGAGACTACTCTGGAAGAAGCACATGCAGAAGGTGAGTCACTTTCAACTGAAAAGGCCGGCCTGCAACAAAAGACAACCTTGCCAGAAGAAACCAGTGCAGAAAACGTAAGCAGTCTTCGGTCACAGGAAGACATGAATCACCAAGCAGAACCGAGTCCGAATGAAGACACGAGTCAAAGCAAAGGGATCAGTCCATCGGAAGGCGTGAACGAAAACGCAGACAAGGGTACAGAAGTAGAGACTACTTCAACAGGAGAGACCGGGCCGAGAGACAAGGTCACTCTAACAGAAGAGGGCGGTTCGAAAGAAGAAAGCGGTCTTGCAGAGGAGACCGGCCCAGAAGACGAGACCACTCCAGAAGAAAGTCCGAAAGAAGAGACCCGAACAACAGAAGAGACCGGTCCGAAAGAGGAAATCACTACAACTGAAGAAGCCACCCCAACAGCAGGAGAAGTTTCAATTAATACGACAAATCAGCATGAAGAGTCAACGCCATTCACTGCCGAAAAGACGGCCCCGCACGAAGACGTCTATCCAGAGAGCGACACAGATTCAGAAGACGGTGCCACCCCTACAGAATACACCTTCGTTGACGACCACGACGGTCCAGGCAGAGAGACTGGCTTCGACAGACACTTGACACCATGGGGGAGACATAGCCAAGTCCCTCTGAAAGAGGACGCCAGTCACACAGTCAAAACCATCTTCCACAGACAGATCATTCCAGACGAGGAATCGACACAGGTTGAAAGCACAACTACCCGAGAGGAGGCTGTTCGGGGAGAAGGGACCATCTCAACAGTGAACGGGCCCCGAGAGAGCAGCACTGAGATTGAAACAGGAGTCACAATAATCAGTCCTAAAGCAGACATGGACGCAGAAGACACGAGTCACAATGAGAGCTCAAGTAAAGATTCAGAAGCTACAGCAGAAAGCAAACAGAAAGAGCCGACCAGCCAAGAACAAGCCGGACCTACAGAGAACGTCAATGGCTTGAACACGAGCACAGAAGAGGAAACCACCTCTGAACAGATCCGCCCATCTGAGACAGGTCCAGGAGACACAGTCCCAGACAGGAAATTAGGTAATGGCCAGCCTCGGTGGAACAGCTCTAAAGACAAAGGCAGTAAGGAGCTCTTCCCAAAGGAAACCATTTCGAGAGAGGCGAAACCAGATATGACGGCCGAAGTCGACAGAAACCCGAATGAGACCAGTGAAAATGAGACTAAACCAAAAGATCACCCCAAGAACAAAATCCAGCCGAAAGAGGCTAGACCTCAGGAAATCAACCGACAAGAGCTGAGTAGAAATCAGTTCAGCCCAAACGGAAGAAACCCTGGAGAGATGAGTCCGAAAATGATGAGCCGGAGGGAAGCAGTTCAGGCACAGAACAGCCCGAAAATATTGCCTTGGTCAAGAGAGAGGAACACTCCAAGGGAGATAAACGTCAGGGGAGTGAACCATCCTAGAAAAGAAAGACTCAGTGGACACTTCAGCAGACAAAACAGAGGTGGGTATACAAAAGAGGTCAATATGTAATCTTAACCGTTCGTAGGATAGATCATCATAATTATTATTGTATCTCTACATTATGATTGAATATGGTGTTACGCGTGTTTTCGAAATGTGTTCTGCGGATGTAGTGGATGAAGAAGTCATTCGGCGACCACGGACAAAGGAACACGGGTTGTACTGTAGGGTTTAACATGCAGGCAAGACTAATCTGTACAGATTGAAGAAATGATGTGATACTCAGTTCTACCGCCAGATAAAAGTCCCTAAGTGCCTATCGCAGTGATAATTTTCTAATTAACTCTCAGGACCCTTTTTACCAAAAAAACGGCGGTGCTACACACATTGCCATAAAACTCGCACGACCTAATGGTAATACTAACGGAGCGGGCAGTGATAACGATCATTTCCATGAAGTATTGCACGAGACTGGTGTGAGCTAGGCAATGCCTTTTGTCTTGTGAATTAACTGCACCATGGGACGATGAGTGTTGTCTTGCACTTTCTGAACTGACGACTTCACTCGGCAAAACCCGAGGCCAAAACCTCGTCCCTTTACTTTGCCGAGTATTGGCAAAACACACTACATCCATGACGTCATTTTGTGGAAAAGGGAGTGATTTCAAGATGAAAGATTGACGTAATGTTTTTTTCCCACAAATGACGTCAGTGTACCGACTGCTTTCTTTCCAAGTTTCAGTCATATCGAACTATATACATGTGCTTCCCTCTTTGTAGTGTCTGGCAAGAAAATTTTCCACGCGTTGTGCTCATTATGCAGCGGCACGCGATTGGCTGAATTCTCATAGGGCCGCCCTATGAGCACATTATCTGCTCCTTTGTCTTGGTGGCTGAATTGACATCTGATCTGCCTTAGTCCCTAGATAAAAAAGTAGGTGTCTCAACATGTTTCACGTTTGATAACAGCCATTCTCCGTTCCTCTGTTTTCAGAGAGGGTGCTGTTCAACCCGATGACGGCCACCCCGAAGAGAACGTTCCTGACGCGACCGGACGGCGACAAGGACTCCCACAAGGACGGGCCCGGCATCATGGCTGTCGTAACCTCCAAGGACTGTCGTTACGTCATGACGGACTTCAGAAACAAAACTGTCAAAATCTCTGACCCTTCTAACCCTGCTAAGTTCTACAGCGTCAAGCTAGACGCCAAGCCATTAACCTTAGCGACTTTGAACAATGATACTGTAGCCGTTACGACTCTGAGTAAGTTCATATATCGAATAGATGTTAGCGATAGTCCGTCTGTTCTGTCTAAGGTCCAGACTGTGAGGAAATACTGGGGAGTTGGAGCGTTCAGCGTTGACGACACGCTAGTCGCTAGCTGCTGTAACGACAAGGACGGACCAGCCAGCGTGGACATCGTGTCCAGTACTGGTGAGGTCATAAAAACGGTGGTGGACAGCAACACGCTCACAGAGCTGTCTGTCCCCAACTACCTCTGTGTCAGTAACGGGGACGTGCTGGTCACCGACTGCCAGGCAAACGCGGTGTTCCGGGTGGACCTGGCCACCGGGTGGGTTGTGGAAAGGCTGAAGCACCCGGACCTCACCATGCCGCACCAGGTCGCTACTGACGCTAACGGCTTCGTGTACATCACGAGCAACAAGCGGAAGTGCGTGCTGGTGACGTCACGAGGTGGCGAGTGGCGCCGCCTGTTGGTGGGAGCCGAGCACGGGGATGGAGGGAGGGTGTACCCGGTAGGGGTGTGCGTGTCCCACTCTGGGGTGGTTGTCACGTGGAACGAGGAAGGGGGGTACTCGGTAGTGGCTGGGTACGACCTCAAGTAAAGATATTCCGTTTCCCTGAACGACACCGCCTTCTTGGGCAAGTCATACCACCCACAGCTATTTTGCCCATTTTGGCAATCGTGCCGCATTGTTTGACAGTTTTTGACAGCTACACCACTGTCATTTTTGACAGCTAAACCACCGTTTCATAGCTATATATACCTCTTTGACAGCTACTGAAATTGTCAAACAGCAAAGGATTAGCATGTGACACAAAGGATTAGCATGTGACACAAAGGATTAGCATGTGACACAAAGGACCTAGAAAAGAGTCAAATGCTATTTGTCGAGGCTTGCTTTGCACCGAAGGCGCTGGTTGGCTGTTTTCATACAGGTATTGTACGAACGCCTTGCAAAATTAAATGTTTAGCATTATTCAGTAACCACACAAACACAATGAAAATGATGTGTTTGGTATCGTACAGTATCACACAAACACGATGCAAATTGGTCGGTTATCTTCTAGGGTTATACAAACTGTACACAAATGAAGTTGTTGTCATCTGTGAGTAATGTTTGCGGTCCTTGCGTGCTACTGAGGCGCTGAGAAAACACCAGTTCAGCTTTACCACCATCAAAATCCTGCTTTATGTTTATTTTATACGGTCCAGTCACTTGGAACAGCCTGCCTTACCATGTACGCCATGCAGAGTCAACCGATTCTTTTAAAACTGCTTTGTAATCCTATTTCTTCCGGCTGTACTATACAGACTAACTTCTTACCTTCACTGTCACCATCATTGTCATTTTATGATGTCATGTTATTGTTAAGATGTATCATAGCTGTGTGTATGTAACGTGCATGTGACGTCTATTTCATACATGTGTATGTAATGTGTAATGTATTTTTCATTTGTATCTCATGTGTATGTATTGCCACTATATTAGCTATTGTGAGGCGCCCAGAGCTCCAGCAGGAGGTTGGGCGCCAGACAAATCCTCATTATTATTATTATTATTATTTATTATTTTCCAATGCTTTTGTTCTTTTCTCCTTCTTTTTGTCTTTCGTCGTTTTTCTCTACTAACAAATGCATACTATGGTATAGACGGATTCTTGTGCTATACAAAGTGCACATGATCACCATCACCACCATCACCGTCATCGACGTCATCATCATCACCATCATCATCGTTGTCATGTTCATACTGGCTTTTTGCGACACTTTGAACGCGCAGCTAACTTTTTCTTTTCGTACACTTTGTGAGTTTACGGGTTCTGATTCCAGCCTTGCCCTAATTTTGTCACCACCCTGGTGGTAAACAGATATGGCTCCCACATTCCTCTATACTTTCGGGCGTGGGAAACTTAAAACCTTTTTAATTTTGTCTTCTCACTCTTTCTTCTTCTTCTACCCCCAACGGTATAGTGAGCATGCTTACTGCTTGGGAAGTTTTGCTGCAAACGGCCAGTCACCATCATCATCACCTTAAACTAAAGTCACAAAGGAAACGCGAAATTCATTTTCACAGACGACCCCACTCCTGTCATTCAAAAAGGGGCGAGCCCTCAGAATTCAGCCAGTCGCGTGCTGTGGCATATTAAGCACGGCATGGTCTAGCAAGCTTCCTTGCCATACTCTGCAAAGAAGGAAGCACATAGCAGTAAGTCCATTGACGTCGTTTGAGGGGAAAATAGACGATTACGTCAATCTCTTTCATCGTGACATCACCCCCTTTTGCATACAATGACGTCATGGATGTACTGTGTCTCGCCAATACACGCTAGAGTAAAGGGGCGGGGCTTTGTCCGAGTGGAGTCGTTTATTGCTTGGCTGATCTGATAGTTTTGAAGCTTTATAAGCAACTGTCAACGGACTCGATCACTCTGTGACACATAAGTAGAAGTCGTGCTTCGAAATTCGCGTTTCTTCTGTTGTTTGGTATGCCAGTTCTGGTGACGGAATGTACTTTTAGTTCAATGTGTTTTACTTCTGGGAAGGTTGATTTTATTGTACACTTGAGACATAATTATGTGCGTGGTGTGGGGGATATTTGTGTGGCTTTGATTGTGTTTTCTTTTGCGGTGATGGTTGTAGTGTTTTCCCGAAAA
>JACVVK020000562.1:80000-125000 GCA_018292915.2 Batillaria attramentaria | reverse complement strand
TCTACAAACAGCAGAGACAAATTTGGCATGCTGATAGACAACCATAAGACCTTTCAAAACACATCATTTTTGAAATTTACCTTCACTCAAGGTCAAGGTCACTAACGCTGTCTGTTTCAAAATTTTACATTGGCATTTTCTCAGAATCTACAAAGACCAAAGGTTTGAAACTTTGCATGATGATAGAGATTGATAAAAACTTTACAGATATACGTGTATTCAGTGGCCTTGTGTCAAGGTCAAGGCCATATAAGCTATTTTTGTGAAACCTTAACATTGGCATTTTCTCAGAATCTACAAACAGCAGAGGCGCCAAACTTGGCGTGCTGATAGAAAGTGATAAGACCTTTGCACACAGAGCCAAGGTCAAGGTCATTAAAGCAGTTTGTTTGGAAATTTTTACATTTGTATTTTCTCAGAATCTAGAAGAAACCAGAAGCATCAAACTTTGCATGATCGTAGACATTGGCAACACCTTCACTGACATACCTGTATTCGAAGACTTTTCATCAAGGTCAAGGCTGTTTTGGGGAAACTTTAACTTTGTGTAACGTAAGGCGGTATCACACTTTCACTCCGCTTTCACACCACAGATATTCAGAAAGGCACGCATGCAAACGTCATTCACTCCCTTTCATACACACAAGCAAATTATTATACTTTTATACTTTTGTCTGAGACCTTTTATACACAAAAACAATAAGATAATCACACGAATTAATTAGTTCTAAGACTTAATTACTTCCAAAGCTGATATAAGCAGAAGTCTCCAATTTCACAAGCACATTACTGATTTTGATATGTGCCTGAATACAAAATGTACCACAACGCGGACATAAGCCACCCATACACAATTGGACATGAAATGAATAACAAAGTGAAATAAGCAAGATGAACTCAACAAGCTTGTCGAAACGATGCTGCAGACTTGGCGAAGACTTGCTGGTCTTGGATAGAAAACTATATACACGTGGGTCCAAACGATTCCTCTGAGAATTCTGGGGATTCAAAGCTTCATTCACCTTCTCCTGGAATGAATAACGACTGGAAGCACTTCTTCTGGAAGTGACTGGAACAATGCTGGACCGCAGACACCTTCACACATATAATACGCTGAGGATGGTGTACCCCTTCAGACTCAGGGACAGATCCACCTTGACACGGCGCTCGACTGGATGGCTGCACGTGACCTCAAAGGAGACAAACACACTTTGCTGGCTTCAAGCTCCACAACGACGGGGCAGACAATAGTAGACTAACATGGTGCCGTCTACGCTGATCAGGCGGACATAATACTATGCGGTCAGCTCACCGGCTCTCCGGCGTCGTTCCTGTACAATATTAACCTGTAATTACTACCACTATCTCGGATAGTATTTCTTCTCAATAAACTAACTTTGATCCTGAACAAAGTTCCATTTCAACAACAATAACATCTGGCATCGATCTCGAAAATTCCGATTATGAATTGAGATCAGATATTATCAACAAATTCACCTTCCAGTTACCAAGTACCAATACAATATCAAACAGTTCAAACTTATATCATCATCATCAACCTCAAACCATATTCTCACAACTTATTTGTCCTCACAAGAATGAACTTAACATCCTACAAAAACTCTCTCATTTGAATAACAGTTCGAGAAGTTCAACATTAAGAACTAAATCAGATATACATCATAATAGCATGAAGTTATCCATAGGGTTATCAAACAATCCACTTGGTCTTGAAATAGGCAAACAATATTCAAAAGTCAAACATACCTGTAGCGCTATGGCATACGGAACACAAAAGAAGCCGGGTGGGAAAAAAGACCTGTTCCCTCCACCGGTCAATAGTAGGACTGCGCACAGTCTTTGTCGCAACTGCTCACTGCGTAAGCTGACAACTACTCAGGTCTACCTGTGTTACAACAGTCTCGCTTTTTGAGTACAACTCAGCGAACACAATAACGGGGGGACAGATGAAGACATCAAGAGCCGCATCAACAAAGCCAGACATGCCTTTAACACCCTGCGACCAATCTGGAGATCAACCGCCCTCTCACTCTGCAATAAGATCCGGATTTATAACACCAATGTGAAGTCGGTTCTACTCTACGGCTCAGAAACATGGCGAGTAACCAAGACCAGCACCCACAAACTACAGACATTCACCAACAGATGTCTCAGAAACATCCTTAATACCAGGTGGCCACAGGTTGTCTCAAACGAACATCTTTGGAACCAGACGGGACAAACCCCAATTGTAACAGAGATCAAGAAGCGGAAATGGGGTTGGATAGGCCACACGCTACGAAAGCCTGCATCCTACATCACTAGGCAGGCTCTTGATTGGAATCCTCAAGGTAAACGAAAAGTGGGTCGCCCGAAACAGACTTGGCGCAGGAGTGTCGACGCAGAAATGAAGGAAGCCGGAATGACGTGGGCCGAGCTGAAGAGGACCAGCCAGAACCGGGTGCGTTGGAGGAGTGTTGTTGCGGCCCTATGTTCCCCACGGAATTAAGAGGCATAAGTCAAGTAAGTCAGCGAACACAATAGGCGTGCACAGGCATTTTCCAGCACGTGAAAATATTAGGCAGACTGGGATAAAATCCAGTACAGTACTACCTGTCTAAAGCACCAGTTAACAGCTAGCACTACACATGAAAATACATTTTAAAAACGACAGACACATAATTAATGAAAACCTCATAAACGCGGTTTGTCACACCTTGGCATTATCTCCGAAACAACAAACAGCAGAGACACCAAACAAGGCATGATGATAGACAGCAATGAGACCTACCTTATTGAATGACCTTGATTGAAGGTCAAGGTCATTAAAGCTGTCTGTTGTGAATTTTAACATTACCGTTTCGGAGGAACTACAAGTACTAGAGGCGTCACACTTATAATAATAGACATTGATGTGATCTCATTTGAATGACCTTGACCCAAGATCAAGGCCATACAAACTGTTTTTGGGAAAATTGCAATATTGCCAGGAACTCGGAAAGCCAGAGACATGTTACTTGGCATCATGATAGATAGTGATCAGAGCTTTACAGACATACTCTTTTGAATGTCCTTGACCCTTGTCATGAGGGAGCCATGGAGGCTTCTGCCTCTCTAGTTGTAGTGTAGTTTTGATTTTTTTTATGACCCGTTCCGTTTCTCTGCATCTTTGCTTGTAAGTTCAACGTCAAATAAGTAATGGTCTGTGCACACACACACACACACACACACACACACACACACACACACACACACACTGCATGTCATGTTGGAGGTTGCTGGTACTGAAATACAGTTTCTGTTTATTTGCACCGATCGCAGTTACTCAGCTTTTTCCATGGTCTGGAGATGCTTTTTGCCCTGCTTGCCTGCGTTTCCCTGTGTGCTTTTTGTTGTGTCATGACTTTTAATAATGGCTATTGATGTACAACGTCAAATAAGTAATGATATGTGGACTACAGTGGTATGCACAGCTGCCATAATTAATAGCCATTTCAAGAACACCGTTCATTTTGTCTGCCTCTTTGTGTTTGACTACTTGGGTAACTGTCTATATTTCTCTAGATAGTAATGACTATATTTATGTACAACGTCAAATAAGTAAGATATGTGGATTACAGTAAAATGCACAGCTGCCATAATTGATAGCCAATTCTTGAACACCGCTCATTTTGTCTGCCTCTTTGTGTTTGTTTGATTGCTTGCGTCAATGTCTATATTTCCCGAGATAGTAATGGCTTTTTATGTACAACGTCATATAAGTAATGATATGTGGTCTACAGTGGAATGCACAGCTGCCATAATTGATGACCACTTCTAGAACACCGTTCGTTTTGTCTGCCTCTTTGTGTTTGATTGGTTGGTTTACTGTCTGTATTTCTCTAGATTGTAACAACTGTTTAAGTACAACGTCAAATAAGTAATAATTTGCAGACTACAGTGCCAGTGGAATGCACAGCTACCATAATTGATAATAATTTCTAGAACACCGTTCAGTTTGTCTGCCTCTTTGTATGTGTTTGATTGCTTGGCTGTCTGCATTTCTCTAGATAATAGTGGCTGTTTATGTACAACCTCAAATACATAATGTTATGTGGACTACAGTTGAATGCACAGCTGCCCGCCTTATAGCAATAGCCACTACTAGTCTATTGTGCGCACGCGCGCGCGCGCGCGCACACACACACACACACACCTTTGATTGACTAATTAGCTAGAGTACTAGTGCAAAGAAGTTTATGATAAATTTCAACATTTGTTTAGGTGGCAGGGTCACCTGAAACTTGACTGGGCACATAAATTGAGTTGGAAACAGATTACAAACACTGAATCAAGTTTGACCATGAAATTTTGCTAGGACAAAAAAAGACATGATGTAGTTTTATATGATTTTCACATAATGATTCCATTCCACAACATCTAGTATAAACAACAAGGGATACAGAGACCCAGAAGTCGTACATCTTACACATGAAACAACTTTATAAGGAAATAACTCAGGAAAATATAAAGACATAAATGAAATGGGGGGAAAACAGATAAAGCAACTGAGGAAATTAAATGTTTGAACAGTAGAGAGGGCGAACTGAAAGCCATCTGGGAGGAAAAGAATTGGAAGGTGTGTTGTTACGTTGTAAGGCAAAGTGGCTGGCTGATGTAGAGAAAGGTTTGTAATTGGGGCGGTCGTTGGTCTAGTGGTTAAGAGACCTGTCACCAATGCGAGAGGTCAGGGGTTGGAGTCCCACTCGGGGCAAAGAATTTTTCCTTCTCGTATGTGGCACCGTTCTTTCGGGCCGATCGTCGGGGGTTCTCTCTGGGTACTCCGGCTTCCTCCCCCTCTGCTTTGGAAATGTTCAGTCCACCAAATTTGAAAAATAAATGCAATTCTAAATTCCGAAATCCAAATAGCTGAGCTGACCCTTCGCACCACGTGATTGTAATGTGTTTATGTCCAGTGTGTGAGAGAATGTGTGTGATTCACGTGAGCGTGCGTGTTGGGTTCAGTTCGCGGCGCTTTGAGCCGATTCATGAAATTGGGTAAAGCGCCTATATAATACTCATTATTATTATTATTATTAATTATACGGTCGTGGATTTGAAAAAAACAACAACATTATATTAATAAACAAACGATGGAAAGAATTTGTGAGGATGGAACAGTTTTGCATGGAACTGAAGACGTAGTTAAGGAGCTTAAAATGTTCTTTGAAACATTTTTACATGCAAAGGGATTACAGAAAGTGTTGAGCTAGAAGAACAAGTTTTAAGTCCGAAGTTGATCTGCGAGGAGGTAATAGAACTAGAAGAAGCTGGTAAGGCACGTAAGAATATGAAAAATGGGAGAAGCCCGGGCGCTGATTGCACGATTTTCAGAAAGACATTGGTTCACTTTGTAGTTAGAACTTTAAATTGTTCATTTTACATTGGAGAAATGTCTTCTTCACAAAAAGAAAGGCCTTGTTGTTTTGTCTGCCAAAGGGGGGAAACAAACCAAGAGAGTACATAAAAAACCAAACTGGAGTCGTATCTCACTTCTGAATGTTGTCTCGCCTATGGAGTTTATGGGGGGAAACAAACCAAGAGAGTACATAAAAAACCAAACTGGAGTCGTATCTCACTTCTGAATGTTGTCTCGCCTATGGAGTTTATGGGGGGAAACAAACCAAGAGAGTACATAAAAAACCAAACTGGAGTCGTATCTCACTTCTGAATGTTGTCTTGCCTATGGAGTTTATGCAGGATTTGCCCTGCGACATGGCAGAGACGACATGGTAGAAACACATGAACAATGTAGGCCTACACCAGTACATTAAGGCAGAGAACTGTCTGTGTCTGTTGACTTCGAGGTGATCCTTGCCCTACTGATGCAAAACACGGGTGCGACAAATTTAGGCTACAGAGAGCTTCACACTACCACATGATCACCGAGAAGTGAACAAACACACGCAGGTCATTGCCATTGTAACGCAGTCTGACCGTGCTGCATGCTGTGACACACTCTCTGACTCGTCTCGCCATGTTCATTTCGTTGGCAGCTACTAAAACATACTTCACCTTTGATTATTCAGTAATCAAATATCATTAAATAAGGCTAAACCGCAAGTCTATTATCCGATTCGGGGACAGCAAACTAATTCAAACCTTGTGCGAGTGTTCTTTCAGTATTTTAAAAGGGCGTGTGCGTTTGACACCGCCTCAGAAACAAAAACTTCGTGCACGTAAACAGGCGCTTAGAACCTTGGCAACCAAGGAAACTTCTTTAAATAAATATAACGCCTGTAAACGCCAACCAACTTGTCTAAAAAAGGCGATAACTCCCAAATCACCTAAGCAAATTGCCAAACGTTCGGTTCCTCTAATCACAAATTTTGATATATTTGGAGAGCCCACATTTGAATCAATTCGGTTGTGTATTTTCGGAGAAACCGGCCTGGACACACACACACACACACGCGCGCGCGCGCGCGCACGGACAGACGGACGGCACTCACTGAGAAGTGCGTTTGCTGCACCATACACGTCAACATCGATGACGCACGTTTTCTTACGTATTAATAATAATAATAATAATAATAATGAGTATTGTATAGGCGCTTTACCCAATTTCCTGAATCGGCTCAAAGCGCCGCGAACTGAACCCAACACGCACGCTCACGTGAATCACACGCATTCTCTCACACACTGGACATAAACACATTACAATCACGTGGTGCGAAGGGTCAGCTCAGCTATTTAAATTTCGGAATTTAAAATTGCATTTACTTTTTCAAATTTGGTGGGCTGAACATTTCCAAAGCAGAGGGGGAGGAAGCCGGAGTACCCGGAGAGAACCTCCTGTCAGAGTTACACTTACAAAATCGTCTCTGCGGGAGATCAGCAGTGACGTGCGTTTCCAACACAGAGGCTTGCCTATGAACGTGGAAAATTTAGCCCGTCCTATGATGTTGTTTCCATTACTATGGAAACAACAACAACAACAAAAAACAATACAGCTGTTATCTTTCAGCATACAAACAAAACACAAACAAAACACGCAGCCACGCTAGTAACATCATGATGCAGTTTTCATAGTGTAGTATTCCTTTCATTGTGTTATCAAATGTGCATCATGGCAACACAAAACGCCAGTCCTGAAAGACAGCATTCCTTTGTTCGCGTAATTAAACAGTTACATCTGACGTGTTCCATAACTTTTAAAGGACCTGGCAGAAAGGGACTTTTGCTAGCGGCGAATTAGCCTCTGTTGCTTGCGCGGCGTTAAGCCCTAAATAACTAACCATAACTCACAAATGTCTCTCTGACATTAAATGGTGCAGTAGTACTTTCATCTTGCAGTTATTTCCCATCAAGCTGTGGGATACCGAAGAGTATTTTTATCCAAGACGCAAATCAACCCTGAGCTTTAGCGAAGGGTTGATTGCGTCTTGGGTCAAAATACGATTCGGTATACCACAGCTTGATGGGGTGTAAATGCTTTATCATCCTTTTTGGGGCCATTCTATGGTATATTTTGAACGTTTATCCTAGTAACAAGATGGCCACCAGCCCAATATGTTGTTTCCATTTAATGGCCTGCTGTAGTCGCAGTCGTAGTCGTTGTGTCATGTATGCAGCCCGCGCGCACACGCCGGAACGCAAGCTCTCTGACATCAAGCATGCTGACATAAAGAAAGTACTGAAAACCCTTATCGTGCCTCTATGCACTTGCAAAAACCCAAACACATGAGGTCGTGTGAGCTTGCCTAGCTGATTGACGTCACAAACTTTTTTGCGCATGCGAGGTTCTACATGGGTGAATGAATTCTTGTAATAAAGTCGTTCCCCTTTGACAGAGTTACTTCCCGCAGACCTGACTGACAGACGATTGCTTACTGGTATCGGAGAAGAGACCCTCTCTCTCTCTCGCTTAGACGCGCGCTTGCGCGCGCACGCACGCACCCCCCCCCCCCCACACACACATTATGCTTCTGAGTGTGAGTCAGTGGCAAAGACGACACCCACTGAAATTCCCGCTTTCCACATGTCAAGTTGTAGAGATCGCGAAAAGATACTGCATTTCGATGCAAAATAATTTCTAGACCATCCCAGAACATGCTGGTACAGTAACGTCACCTTGGAAAGATATCGAACCTTCCAGTAAGTTGAGGAATGTTCTAGATCTGACCTGTTCAGTACGTAAGCAGCCCTGCACAGCGTTCTGGGTTCTTCTTCTTTCATGAATTTGTTCTCCGTGCATATTCTGTTCATAAAGTATTGGAGTTGTATTCTGTTGTATCCCGTGTCTTCTCTGCGATTGCACGAAGATGGCGACATAGTAGAAGTAAAATACACCACGTCTCCAAACAGAGGAATTCGGAAAGAAAGTGGCGAGACACCTCCAAGAACTAGAGAGGCAAAAGCCTCCATGGCTCCCTTGTGACACAGGTCAAGGTCAATCACAAGAGTATGTTTGTAAAGCTCTTATCACTATCCATTATCATGCCAAGTAAAGTGACTCTGAGTTCATGGCAATATTACAATTTTCCCCAAAACAGTTTGTATGACCTTGACCTTTGGTCAAGGTCATTCAAATGAAATCTCATCCATGTCTATCATTATGCCAAGTTTGATGCCTCTAGTATTTGCAGTTCCTCCGAAAACAGTAATGTTAAAATTCACAACAGACAGCTTCAATGACATTGACTGAAGGTCAAGGTCATTCAGAAAGGTAGGTCTCATTGCTGTCTATCATCATGCCTCGTTTGGTGCCTCTACTGTTTGTTGTTTTGGAGAAAATGCCAAGGTTAAAGTTTCTCAAAAAACGCTTGCATGACCTTGACCTTGACTAAAAATCACTGAACACAGGTATGTCTGTAAAGGTGCTGCTAATTTCAGTCATCGCACATATAGCTTGTGATTCTTCTGGATTCTGAGAAAATGAAAATGAAAATTTTCCCAACAGACTGTTTTCATGACCTTGACCTTGAGTCAAGGTCATTTAAAATGTTCTGTGTGCATAGGTCTTATCACTGTCTATCAGCACGCCAGGTTTGGTGCCTCTGCTGTTTGTTGTTTCTGAGAAAATGCCAATGTTAAGGTTTCACAAAAATAGCTTGTACGGCCTTGACCTTGACACAAGACCACTGACTACATATATATCTGTTAAGTTCTTATCAACGTCTATTATCATGCAAAGTTTCAAACCTCTGGTGTTTGTAGATTACGAGAAAATACCAATGTAAAATTTTCAAACAGAGAGCTTTAGTCACCTTGACCTTGAGTCAAGGTCATTCAAAATGATATGTTTTGAAAGGACTTGTGGTTGTCTATCAGCATGCCAAGTTTGGTGCCTCTGCTGTTTGTAGATTCTGAGAAAATGACAATGTTAAAGTTTTTTGGACACACGCACACACACACACACACACAGACGACGGAGGGTTAATACATAGACTCCCATTGTTACACAAGGGAGCCAAAAAAACAGCATCACGTCAATCAAACATGACGTACTTACTTTACGTCAGTGCGCGTGCGTCTCTTCTTCGATGTTTGTGAGGCGTGTGGCTTGGAGAGGAAATGTGCTGTGAGTACAAATTTTCGAGTCAACTGACGATAACGGCTGCAGTGATTTTTTCTAATTGTTTGTATATTTTTTATGGCACCCCAGGCTCATTATCTATGTATAGTAGGAGCGATTTTGAGATCTAAAGTGTGTTCACCAGCACTTTCATCAGGTACGGCTTACGCCAAAAGTATAAAAGCGACAACCTCCAAAATTCACTCAGTTGAGAGTCCGTATTCATGCTATCTATGTCCAAAAAATGGTTTAGGTAAATATTACGCCTTTAATCGCCAGAAAGCCACTTTTTCTGAAAAGGGCGATAACTCGCAAATCATGTGTGCAATCGTACCTGGATCGGGCCTTCTATTCAACAATCGTGATTCATTTAGAAACCCCACATTTGAAATCGATCGGTTCAGTATTTTCGGAGAAATAGGCATCTGAACTGGGTTCACATGCAATGTCAACTCAGGCTCGGTTTACATGAAAACTATAAGAGCGACCATTTTCTAGTAGTGACTCTGTTCAGAGTCCGTATTCAAGCTATCTACTGCCAAAAAATTGAGTGATTTAAATAAATATTACGCCTGTACACGAAAGACAACCAACTTGTCTCAAAAGGGCGATAACTCCCAAATCACTTAAGCAATCATCACACGCTTGGTTCCTCTAATGTAACATTTTGATATATTTGGATACCCCAAATTTGAAGCCATTCGGTTGAGTATTTTCGAAGAAACGGGCCTGGACACAATTCACACACACACACACAGCCGCACGCACACACATACGCACAGACGGCACTCACTGAGGAGGAGAAGCGCGTTCGGCGCACCGTACATGTCAGCATCGATGACGCACGTTTTCTTACGTCATTGAGTTACACTTGCAAAATCGTCTCTGCGGGAGATCGGCAGTGACGTGCGTTTGTACCACAGATGCTTGCCCATGAACGTGGAAAATTTAGCCCGTCCTATGATGTTATTTCCATTACTATGGAAACAACATAAAAACTGACAGTCGACAGCGGCTGCACATAGCAGACAAACGAGTTTGTACGTCGGCAGAGCACGACGCCGACAGAATAAAGTGCGCCTTTTTATGTTGTTTCCATAGTAATGGAAACAACATCATAGGACGGGCTAAACTGGTGGCCATCTTGTTATTCTGGCAAGACGGTGTCAGTTCACTCATGAACTCAAATCCAAACAAAAACACGAGTTTTAAACTTCCCCTTAAGACACAAATATACATGCTAACGTTTTCAAGGAAATGTAAATTTGCGAGGTGAATGCGAAACCGATCAAGCACAGCTCTGTCTTCACGCTTTGCACGATTAGGGCCCGTTCGAGCGGTTGTCTTCTTTTCGCGATTCTTCACGAAGCTTTGTGAGTGTTTATTCTAATATTTGTTGTACATGTACACCGATCAAAGTGCCCTTCCCCCAGCAGCTACATTTGATAACTGCATACATGATTCAAACGATTCAAGAAGCTTCTGTTCAATCGGAGATCTATCTAGACCACGAATCCGCTGCCATTCTCTGCGCCGATTCTGTTCAGCTTTATGTCACAGGTTTTGGGTTTCCTCGCGTTGAAATTGCTTTTGATTTGAGAGCGCAGCGTTTTGGTAGGTCATTCCTGCTGCCGTCTCGAACTTGAGCAGCGGGATTTGTGTCCGGCTTGCCACATCAGCCAAATCAGTAAACAGCATACATGTCGGTGAGACGCCAGCTTCGATTAAAATTTTTGAGAACGACTTTTGATAAGTGTTGGTTAAAACTGTCTGAAATTTGAGTAAGGAGTGCTTGCTATGTATAGGCTATTGTTGTTTTGTACTTGAAGTTTATGAAGTTGGAAACACCGATATGCCGAGTGAAAATGTTTCGTCGACGATGGTGTTGACATAGGGAGTTCTCCCCGAAGAGTAGTAATACATGTACTTGCTCATCGATGACACTGTTTCCCCCCCCCTCCTCCCCCCCCCCCCCCCCCACAAAAAAGGCTGTGTCTCTGGTCTTTCTGTCTGAAAGGAAGAACCTTTTTGCAGGGAACCATGCCTGACTGTCATGTGACGTCGTGCTCTGTGTCACATGATTTCTCAAGTACTAGTACAATACGGACACTTATTCCACAGGAAAGATCAAAGAAAAAGAGGCCGCCATGGATGATAAAAATGATTTCTTTCCTATTATTTCTCGCTGACATCCCTTTTTTCCCTATTATCTTCTTCGTTCGTTTGCTTTAGAAATCTTCCGCTCATAAAATTTCCAAATAGATGCAATTCTAGATTGCAAAACCTAGCTTCACATTATTATGTTATCATTTCTAAATGATTTCTTTTATGCTGCTTCATTAATTTCACTCTCTTTGACATCAGACAGTGTAGTGTTCCTTTCATCCTGTGAATCAAAACTATCATGACAACACACGGCACCAGCAATGCGACAGCTGTGATTCACAGGATGAAAGGAATATTACACCATCCGATGTCAACGAGAGACACATTTATGAAGTAGCATGAAACAGGTTGTTAATAATAACAGAATGTGCGGATTTTATGACGCTTTTCCCAGTTGCTTGCCTCAAAGCGCCACGGGCTAAACACAACACGCACACACCACTTGAATCACATTCTCTCATTCACGGGGTGGGTGTTGGGTGTTTGAGAGTTTAACGTCCTTTTTCCACCACATACGGGTGATATCAAAGACGGGGTAACGATGAAAAAGCCAGCACAATATTTGGCCCCAGCCGGGGTTCGAACTCACGACCCGAGCATAAACCACATTGTAGGCATGTTGTGCGAGTGGTCAGCTAAGCTATCATTTTAGGTTCCGGAATTTAGTTTTAGTGGAACATTTGAATATTTCCAAAGTAGAGAGGGAGGAAGTCAGGGTACCCGAAGGGAATCCTCGACGGTCGGGCCGAATGAACGGTGCCACATACTGTGTGAAACATTGGTGAAACGTGGACTTGAATACCTTGAATTGTGCTTAAGAAATCACGAAATTGGAACTCTTTGGTCCAGTGCTTCTCGCAGAAACTTGACAAAAACATGTGAAGCTAAAATCTCTGTTATTTTTTTTACATGAAAGTTCTGTAGTTCCTGTCATATGTGCAGTTGTCACACGTGATAAAAATGATGAGTAATTTGAAGGAGTCGTTTCATAGATATTTGGCCTTATGTGCAAACCACCCTTACCTCAGACTTTTTTTTAATACAAGATCTGTCAGAGCTACAGAGCTGTGCTACGAACCCATTCAGTACAACTGAATGAACTTCTAAATTCTAGAAAATGAAGGCATTTGACAGCCTTTCTCGTCCTAAAACGTAACATGACTGATTTCTTTAAATGGGCGATAACTCTTCTAAAAATGTGGCAAGAGAAAAATCGTGAAAGGTATGTCTGGAGAACATGACTGCCCATTTCATCAAGAAGCCAGCACAGGAAGTCGGTCAGCACGATGGTGGTCAGGCGACGAGCGATGGTAGCGTCTTTAGAGTTGCTTTTGTCGGACTGGAAGGAATTTCTCCTCACTGACATGTAAATAGCCACCTGACCCACAAAAATCAAGAGGAACAGCAATAAATTTAAGAAGATTAAAATACCAGCGGAATAGGCGCGTCCTTGAAACTCTTTCCTGGTGACAGGCAAAGGAAGGCATATACCGTTCTGACTGTAAAACTCCCAGTGTGACGTCATTGGTAACAAGGGAACGGCTGACAGAACGGCAGATACCGTCCACACAATACCGCACGCCACAGTCGCACTACTGGTACTGAATCGGAAACCACTGAAGACGAAACGGATAGCGAGGAAACGATCCAAGGTAATAAGACAGAGGAGAAAGGCGGACAGGTCGCTGGAAAACAGTGACAGAAACCCAGCCATCTTACAAGCAGCACTCCTTTTCCACGTGTTTTCCTGCCACAGGTAAACACCCCGATACACCCGGTCAGCCACCCCTACAATCGCCAGATAAACACCCATGATAAGGTCGGCCATATTCAGATTGGTTACAAACACGTTAAAGCTCGTCTTGGCTGTCTTCCGTTGGACGTACTGTCTCATAACAATGCTCGCGCTGTTGACTGTAATCGACAGCAAAGACATGACCCACAGACAAGCACGGTAGACATTGGAACGCAGGAGGTCGTCACATGACGCGATTTCGTCGTCCGGTGCTCGGCAGTTTTTCACGTTGAAGTTCTCAGGTAATACTGCTGGGCAACACAGCTTGTAATTATCGGAATAAACAGTCTTTAGTTCGGTCAACTGCTGGAAAATATTGCGAGGAAACTCATCCAGTGGGCATCCTCTGACGTCAAGAATTTCCAGATGTGGGGTACTGTTCAAACCAGTGTTTTCAAGAGACCTCATAGCAGAATGTGACAGGTTCAAATGCTTAAGGTGTGGAAAATTTATGAGCATGTCGTTGTCATAAGTCACAATTAGTACGCAAGAAAGATCAATAAAGTTCACATATCTAAGTTTGGTTTGTGTCTCTTCTGCCTTTACAGACATTACTGGGTTATGGGACAGACGCAGTTCCTTGAGGTTGAGAGACCCACGAAATACAGACATGTCGATGTGTTTCAAGTGGTTACGACTGAGGTCTAAGAATCGAAGATTGGGTAACGTTATACTGTGTAAATATTTCAAACTGCATGCAGACAATATGACTTTCACCAGGTAGACATTTTCAGTTAGGTCGTCTAGTGTCATGCTAGAGCCGCTGGCATCCAGGTAACGAATCTGCCTGTGAGAGGCTGCCTGAAATGGTCTGTTGCACACAAACGCTAAACCCTGACAGCGGCAACCCTCGGGACACGTCAGATTACACAGCAACTCGTCGTCCTGCTGAGGACAATGGAACACACCGTCACACACGTTATCGGCGTGCACACACACGGTGGACTCGTAACAGCGGTAAAAACCGGGACACTTGATGTCGCAGTCTGCCTCATCTTGATGACCCACACAGTCGTACACGCCGTTACAACGCAGATACACCGGAATACAGAAACCATCATCACACTGGAAGTGCGTGACAGGGCATGTCTGGTTAGCAGCCATGGGAGTCAAAGTGTACTTTCCACGACCATTGAAATTCACAACGGCCGGTGAAGCCATAGCCAGATCTTACACAACAACGAACAGTTTCGTATACACTTTGAAGTAAACATAGCATTTTCCTGGAGAGACCTCTTTTACACAACAGTGACCATAGGCATGTTCTCTCTATCTACAGAATCAAACGCCTTTTCATAGTCTATGAAAGCCACATACGCTTTTCGTTTGCCCTGTGACATACTTTTTTGGATGATGGCGATGAGAGTAAAGATGTGGTCTACTGTGGAGTGATCTGACCTAAATCCAGCTTGTTCTTTTGCAATCACACTTTGTTCTTCAGCCCATTCCGTAAGCCTTTTGTTTAGTACATACGTGAACACCTTGCTGACAACACTGAGGAGTGATACTCCCCTATAGTTCCCCGGTTCATCAGCGTTCCCTTTCTTGTAAAGTGGAACAATAATTGACATACACCAAGGCTTCGGAAAATAGCCAGCATCAAGAAGAGCATTGAAGAAGGCCTTCAGAAACGGGATAATGTACTTTGCGTTTTTCAAAACTTCTGCCGGAATGCCATCCCAACCACTGGCTTTGTTTCTCTTAAGATGTCTAATAGCTTCGTGTATCTCTTTTTCTGTAATTGGGGTGTCTGTTATCTCGCAATAATCAGTAGGCTCGTGTACCTTGTCATACTTAGCTGTTGCACTTTGGTTCAACAAAGACTCAAAATGCTTCTTCCAATCTGCCAAAGAAATATTTGGTTTTATCATTGTTTTCCTTGTTAGAGATCGTTTTACGTTCCAGAATTTTTTGCTATCTTTAGAGGATTCGTCCAAAAGTCTCAGTTTTTCCCGTCTGAAGGCCTCCCTCTTTTGCTTTTGCATACACTTGTACTCTTTTCTGCATGTACAATAAAAGACCCTGTCCTAAGTTCCAAGCGTCCGTCTGTATTTTCTGCATGTACAATAAAAGACCCTGTCCTCAGTTCCAAGCGTCCGTCTGTATTTTCTGCATGTACAATAAAAGACCCTGTCCTCAGTTCCAAGCGTCCGTCTGTATTTTCTGCATGTACAATAAGAGACCCTGTCCTCAGTTCCAAGCGTCCGTCTGTATTTTCTGCATGTACAATAAAAGACCCTGTCCTCAGTTCCAAGCGTCCGTCTGTATTTTCTGCATGTACAATAAGAGACCCTGTCCTCAGTTCCAAGCGTCCGTCTGTATTTTCTGCATGTACAATAAGAGACCCTGTCCTCAGTTCCAAGCGTCCGTCTGTATTTTCTGCATGTACAATAAAAGACCCTGTCCTCAGTTCGAAGCGTCCGTCTGTATTTTCTGCATGTACAATAAAAGACCCTGTCCTCAGTTCGAAGCGTCCGTCTGTATTTTCTGCATGTACAATAAAAGACCCTGTCCTCAGTTCGAAGCGTCCGTCTGTATTTTCTGCATGTACAATAAAAGACCCTGTCCTCAGTTCCAAGCGTCCGTCTGTATTTTCTAAGAGCTGCGTTTCTCGTTTCTTTTTTTGGCATTCGTTATCAAACCAAGACCGGCATTTATCCCGAGGCCAAATTTTCCTTTTCATACATTCTGAAATACAATGCAGATACTTAGTAAACAGTTCAATAGCCTTGTCTAAATTTATACCGATCATCTCCATAGCCTCCTGCAACAAAGCATTTGCTTCATCAGATTCCATAGCTTCCATAAATTCTCCTTTTTTATCTTCATTCCATAGCACTTTAACTGCATGATCCATCTGTCCCCAATCTTTCTGTGGGTTTCCCGCTCTACTGCTAGCAGTGGTTAACTCGACTGGGAAGTGCCCAGACAGTGTCTGTTCACCCACAACTAAGCACAAATCACTCCAGTTGAAATCCACAGAAACCAGGAAATAATCAATGACACTGCTACCATTTGATGTAACGTATGTAAACTTACCCTCTTCATCCCCATTACACATACCATTTAAAATGACCAAATCAAAGACGTAACAAAGGTCTAATAAATATCTTCCAAATTGGTTGGTAGTGTTGTCTTGTGAGTGCCCTATGTGCTGATAAGGGGGCAAAACTTCCTCCGTCAGAGTCGTCCTCCAGCAGTGCCTCCATAGGATTCTCGTCCGCTACCCTACTGTTAAAGTCACCACACACCAAGAGGTAAGTGTCGTCCTGCTGCAGGACATAAGAAATGCAAGTGTCCAAGTTCGCAATGCCGTTGTCCATATCTGCCTGCTGATAGAAAGGCGAGTCTATTGGAGGAACGTAAGTACATATCAACGTCGCGTCTCTGTCAGTGGAAAGCAGCTGCTTTGATAACCGTACACATATCACATTGTCTAACTGCATAACAATCTGTTCATGAAGCTTCTGTAGAGATTTCTTAATAAGCAAAATGAGTCCTCCTGACATCCGGCCTTGACTGGTAAGTTTGTGAGCTGGCGAAAAGTAAATGTCATACGCTGGAAAAATGTTTGTTAAGTTATTGTATGCATCAACAAAAGTCTCCAGTAAACAAGCAATGTCAAACTGATTTACATAACTGACAAACCCCTGATCTTGGAGTCGCGCCACCAGCCCACCAATGTTCCATGTCAGCAACCTCAGGCCCCGGCCTGCACCAGCCGGAGTATCGCCATCTTGTGTGGACCGGCCGCCATGTCATCGCCACGCGTCGCTCGGGTTGTCCTGCCGCCGCCCTGCCAACACGCCACGTCCGGAGCCACGGCCTGTACCACCACCGAAGCCAAGCAAGGTCTGCCTAGCAGGGCCGCTCTGTTTGCTCCTCCTGATAGATAAGAAATGAACTAAAATAAATAAATAAATATTTAAAGCAGTTAATAAAAAAAGAAATGAACAAAAAAAAGACAAAAGAAAAGAAATGACCTGAGAGACGTACAAAAAGAATGATACATATTTGCACAGTCTATTGAGTACATGTAACAAAATGGTCTATATAAACCAGCACTGTAGAGATACACAAAATCGCTAACACTCAATAGAGACAGATGGGCATTGATACGAAGTGTTTGCTTGTCAGAAACACGGTCGTGGAGAGAGATCCGAAATACGCTTATTTTGGGCCTAACGCTAGCAAAGAATGACGTCAGAGATATGGTAGAATGTACCATTGAGTGGAACAAGTCATGGACGGACAAGTGTGTGCACTGGCGCGGTGCTGCATTGGTTGCTCTGGTGAGGTACTGACTACCCGCTATCCCAGGGGTCCCGTTTCGACTCGACTCTTTATTGGAGAATAATTGTGCGCTTGGTGTGTGCGTGAGGGTGTGGCAGCTGTGCTATTTGGAGAGAAGAAGGGGGGCGATGGGGGGCGGGGGGGGGGGGGGGAGACAGGGAGAGAGTGAGGAATTGTGATATTGTGATATATATATAATGAGAAAAGCTGTTGTTTTTACTTACCTTTTAATTTAATTTAATCCAACTTAATACCCTATCTTGTTTTACTTTTATTTTTATTTTCATTATAGGTAATATATTTTACAGCCGCAAAACAAATTGCCCTTCTGGGACAATAAAGATTTATTGAATTGAATTGAATTGAATCGTGTGAAGCCTGATTCTCATTCTGTTTTCGGTCCTCTCAAGACATTGCCAGAATGAGGCAACTCGTGTCTGCTCCTATCTTACTGCCATACATTCGTAACGTAGTAAACTTCCATAGCCAACCGCAATTTACTTCGTGCTCATCTCGGGGGGAGCCGGGGTGGCCGAATGGTAGAGCGTTGGACGTTCAATGGTCGTGAGTTCGAATCCCGGCTGGGGCCAAACAATTGTGCTGGCCTTTTTCTCGCTGCCCCCCTCTTTGATATCACCCTTATGTGGCGGAAAAGGACGTTAAACTCCCAAACACCCACACCCACCCTCATCTCGGAAGGGTTTGAAACAATGAAATGCAGTCACAGAGATGAACTGTTACTGCTGGAAGAAGTGTGCGCTGTGGTCTGCGGATTGTGCTGAGCGTTCGTGCCAATGAAATCAAAACCGGAGGCTCTGTCTGGTTAAAAGGACTTCATAGTTTGTAATGTGTCATCCAGTCAGTCTTCCTGACTACCAAGGTGTCACGTTTGTGACAGACCCCCAGAAAAGGAGGTAAAACTTGTCCAGCCACTTTCGAGAAAATTGGAAGCAAAAACTGTTGGGAGGTCAGCTTTAGCGATTGCTTTGTTTTGTTTTAATTTTTCGGATCCCTTAACAACTTATACAACTTTTGTGAAAGTTTCAAGGCTGATTGTAGCTTCCAAACTTGTTAAAAACGAGGATATAATACAACCACGCTGTACCCCCGTTATTCCCATGTCACGCTTTACCAGTTATTTTCTCAAAAATTCCACGATCCAAAAGCAAGTTTTCAACAAACATATCCCAGGCCTACACCTGCTTCAGAACCAATGATTAGTGTCTTCACTTTTAAATGATATAATTAATTCCCAATGCGCAGAATCTCAGATATTTGACCGTAGTTAGAGTCTATTTCATGCAAACACGCCACTACACTTGAAAGTGAAATTTTGCGGCAGGCGTATGTTTTGGCTCACGGAACTGTGGTTTGGACAGTCACGTGACTTTCTGTGAGACACCGTCTGCAGGTCACGTTGCCATGTTTGAGTGTGATGGTGGTTCACAGGCAGTTCCGTACACACTGGTCTGCGATCACCGTCAGCACTGTGACGATGGTTCTGACGAGACATTCTGTGTACATGACCAGTGTCCAGAAAGAGAATGCAGGAACAAGCAGTGTGTTAATTTTGACCATTGGTGTGACGGGATGCAGCACTGTGTTGACGGTTCTGACGAAGAATGCCCTCAGTATATTGAAAGAACTGATCCTTCATTGTCTTTGGCTTCTCCGGCCGTTGTGAATTTCAATGGTCGTGGAAAGTACACTTTAACTCCCATGGCTGCTAACCAGACATGCCCTGTCACGCACTTCCAGTGTGATGATGGTTTCTGTATTCCGGTGTATCTGCGTTGTAACGGCGTGTACGACTGTGTGGGTCATCAAGATGAGGCAGACTGCGACATCATCAAGTGTCCTGGCTTTTACCGCTGTTACGAGTCCACCGTGTGTGTGCACGCCGATAACGTGTGTGACGGTGTGTTCCATTGTCCTCAGCAGGACGACGAGTTGCTGTGTAATCTGACGTGTCCCGAGGGTTGCCGCTGTCAGGGTTTAGCGTTTGTGTGCAACAGACCATTTCAGGCAGCCTCTCACAGGCAGATTCGTTCTTTTGGAAACACTGGTTTTAACAGTAGCCCACATCTGGAAATTCTTGACGTCAGAGGATGCCCACTGGATGAGTTTCCTCGCAATATTTTCCAGCAGTTGACATGTCAGTTATCACTGTTTATTTACGCGCACAAAGGGATGTTGTCATTCAGTACCGAGAGCGATGAAAAATTTGTTTAAGAAATCTTTCATTCCCTCAGCAGTATCTATTTTAAACTCATGACTGTGTTTACTGCCCGTCCCCAGTATGTATAGATTTTATTTGTTTAGATTTTCATAACTGTGCTTGCTCCTCAGCTGTCATGTCCGCTATGCCCTTGCCATCTTTTAGTTTAGATTTCTTAGTTTAGTAGCATAGTATTAGACTTGGACATCACACATTACTTTAGGATCTGTGTTTAAAATGTATGGATTTATATGTCTAGATAAATTAATGTGTGTGTGTGTGTGTGTGTGTGTGTGTGTGTGTGTGTGTGTGTGTGTGTGTGCACGAGCCAGAAGAAAATTTTCTGCCATCGACAGACAATAAAGTTATACTGAATTGAATTGAATTGAATTGAATTGAACAAAGGGATGTCGTCATTCAGTGCAGGTGTCGTGTGTTGTCATGATACAGTTTTGATAACACGATGAAAAGAATACTACACTGTCTGATGTCAAACAGAGTGACATTAATGAAGCAGCATAAAAGAAGTCATTTGCAAATATGAGTTATCAAACAACATGTCAGTTGTCACTGTTTAATTACGCGAACTCAAAATCGTACATCCGGGTACTTTTCATAGATTTTTCTAGTGCTTTTAATACTGTGGAACCGCTTGTGCTTTTAAAACGTTTAGTTGATTTTAATGTCAATTCTAACATTGTACTGTGGGTGCGTGTCTTTTTGAAGGACAGGCCGCAGAGGGTGAGTGTCAGTGGTGTCTTGTCCGACGAACTGGTGCTGAATTCCGGATGTCCACAGGGTTGTTGCCTTTCGCCAACAATGTTCTCCATCTATACCGACCATATTATGCGCTCCAATACTGATGTAACCTGTTTGTTAAAGTTTGCCGATGACATGGCTTTAGTTGGCATGTTAAAAGACGAAGACTCCCTTGCCAGTTATTTTTCACTGATTGGTATGGTAGCTAGCTGGTGTACAGAGAGCTTCCTTCAGTTAAATGTGCAAAAAACAAAAGAACTTGTGATCGACCAAAGAAGAGACTGTGATCTTCCCTTCCAGCCGGTCATTGTGAACGACCACCCTGTGGAGGTAGTGTCTGAGTTTAAGTACCTCGGCACAATAGTAGACAACAAACTAGACTTCACTCAGAACACTGATTTTATCGTGAAGAAGGCCAACCAGCGTTTGTACCTCCTTAGAAAACTGAGAGCTATTAATGTTTGTCCTGAAATTTTAGAAACTGTATATAGAAGTTTAATTGAAAGTGTACTGGCATTTAACATCGTAGTCTGGTACGGCAGTCTCAGCATGAAGAACAAAGCAAGGCTGTCTCGTATAGTCAGAGTGGCAGGAAAGATAGTTGGCCTGGGTCAGTACTCTCTAGATGATCTTTACATAAAGGCTGTCAGGAGGAAGGCCACTACAATTGTCAACGACCCCACCCACCCCCTCCATGATCAGTTCCAAGAACTCCCGTCTGGGCGCCGCTACAGAGTACCGAGAGCGAGGAAAAATTTGTTTAAGAAATCTTTCATTCCCTCAGCAGTATCTATTTTAAACTCATGACTGTGTTTACTGCCCGTCCCCAGTATGTATAGATTTTATTTGTTGAGATTTTCATAACTGTGCTTGCTCCTCAGCTGTGTCATGTCCGCTATGCCCTTGCCATCTTTTAGTTTAGATTTCTTAGTTTAGTAGCATAGTATTAGACTTGGACATCACACATTACTTTAGGATCTGTGTTTAATATGTATGGATTTATATGTCTAGATAAATTAATGTAGGGGTGTGTGTGTGTGTGTGTGTGTGTGTGTGTGTGCACGAGCCAGAAGAAAATTTTCTGCCATCGACAGACTATAAAGTTATATTGAATTGAATTGAATTGAACAAAGGGATGTCGTCATTCAGTGCAGGTGTCGTGTGTTGTCATGATACAGTTTTGATAACACGATGAAAAGAATACTACACTGTCTGATGTCAAACAGAGTGACATTAATGAAGCAGCATAAAAGAAGTCATTTGCAAATATGAGTTATCAAACAACATGTCAGTTGTCACTGTTTAATTACGCGCACAAAGGGATGCTGTCTTTCAGTGCAGGTGTCGTGTGATGTCATGATACAGTTTTGAAAGGAATACTACACTGTCTGATGTCAGACAGAGTGACATTAATGAAGCAGCATAAAAGAAGTCATTTGCAAATATGAGTTATCAAACAACATGTCAGTTGTCACTGTTTAATTACGCGAACAAAGGGATGTCGTCGTTCAGTGCAGGTGTCGTGTGTTGTCATGATACAGTTTTGATATCACGATGAAAGGAATACTACACTGTCTGATGTCAAAGAGAGTGACATTAATGAAATCATTTGCAAATAATAAGATAATAATGTGGGAATAGGTTTTGCCATTTAGAATTGCACCCATTTCGAAATTTTATGAGCGGAACATTTCCAAAGCAAACGAAGAAAGAAGACAACAGGAAGAAAGGAATGCCGCCTTTCAGATCTAGTGTCATGTGTTGTGATGATACAGTTTTAATAACACGTTGAAAGGAATACTACACTCCGCCATGTCAACGAGAAATATCACGAAAGAAATCATTTGTAAGATGAAAGTAGTACTGCACCATTTAATGTCAGAGACACGTTTATGAGTTACGATACAACATGATTGTCAGCTGGAATTGTTAATTACGAGTACAAAGGAATGCTGTCTTTCAAGACTGGTGTTTTGTGTTGTCATGATGCTCATTTGATAACACGATGAAAGGAATACCACACTGTCTAATGTCAACGAGAGATACAATTATTTGCAATGGTTTAAACAAAGGAATGCCGTCTGTCAGGACGGGTGTCATGTGTTTTAATGCGACAACTGTGATTCACAGGATGAAAGGAATACTACACCACCCGATGTCAACGACAGACACATTTATGAAGTAGCATGAAACAGGTTGTTAATAATAACAGAATATGCGGATTTTATTTTCCCAATTGCTTGCCTCAAAGCGCCACGGGCTGAACACAACACGCACGCGCCACTTGAATCACACGCATTCTGTCACTCACCGGACATAAACCACATTGCAGTCATGGTGTGCGAGTGGTCAGCTAAGCTATCATTTTAGGTTTCGGAATTTAGAATTGCATTTGTTTTCAATTTTAGTGGAAGTAAAGAGGGAGGAAGTCGGGGTACCCGAAGAGAATCCCCGACAGTCGGGCCGAATGAACGGTTACACATAGGCCTACTTCAGCTGAAATGTTCTTTGACCAAATCGGACTCGAACCCTCAACCTCTCGCACTGATGACAGGAGACGTTACCTGTACACCACCGACCGCCCACGGCCACGTTAAACTTTTGATAAACGGCCACGTTAAACTTTTGATAACACGGCCACGTTAAACTTTTGATAACACGGCCACGTTAAACTTTTGATAACACGGCCACGTTAAACTTTTGATAACACGGCCACAGTTTAACGTTTGATAACACGGCCACGGTTTGACGTTTGATAGCACGGCTACGGTTTAAAGGAAAAGGCAAGTCAAGTGCAATGTTGTGTTTAGGGGATAGATAGTTATGTCCTAGATGGCTCCAGCCAAAAAGATTTGAACATGAATACACCATTCAGCATATTTCACACCAAACGGCAGCCGAAATGCGATGCCATGGGGGCTGCCATGTTGATCCTAGCAGTGACGTCACGCGACCACTCAGCAGCAGACGAGATTCTGACAGTGTGTGTGCAGGTGTGCCTGCTACACGTTTTAGGCGTGCCATTTCTAGCTCGTATACACACTTTGCTAATTTCCTGAAAGCTAGAATAGATTTGGGGAACTATCCCTATGATTTCGAGCCAGAATATTCTGAGGAAGAGCTGAGTAAGGGGTCAAAACAGTGGGGACGATGGGGAAGAGCCGATCATGAGAACGAGTGCAATCAGTTGTGGGAGATGCGTGTTTGACAAGTGAAGCAGCAACATCGTTCGCAAAAGCGCCAGTGAAACAATCCCTGGGTAAAATGATCTCCACAAACCTGGTCCTGTGGTCTCGATTGTTCCAGGCGTATTCCTGCACTCAGCGGAGCAAGCGAGCCGTTCTTCAAGGCTTCAACCATTTCGCACACAACCTCCGTTTTCCCTTTGATTTGTTTAGATTCGGAAATTCAAAAAAGCTTTTGTGGCTTCCATCTGCATTCTTACACGTGCCCTGTTTGCTGAAACAACCAAACGCTTTGCACTGTGGCACCTCGAACACAAAATAATACTCTGGAACAACTCGCTCAAAGCAGGCACTGCCGACAGTGGAGGGGGTGTGACGTCACCGTCGGCACCTTTCCCGTCTCATTCGCGAAAGAGTGCGGCAACATGGCGCAGCCCAGGAACCGAAAGCAGAGGGTGTTTTTGGCGCATTTTTGAGTAAATGGTACTTTGTTCACGAAAACTTTTGCTGTCTAACAGCTTAGGACCTCAATATCTGTCATTTAAACCCAATAGTGCTCTTGACTTGCCGTACCCTTTAACGTTTGATAACACGGCCATGTTAAAAGTTTGATAACACGGCTACGTGAAACGTTTGATAGCACGGCTACGTTAAAGTTTTGATGGCAAGGCCACGGTTTAACGTTTGATAACACGGCCATCGCTTAACGTTTGATAACACGACCACGTTAAACTTTTGATAATACGGCCACGGTTTAACATTTCATAACACGGCTACAGTAAACGTTTGAAAACACGGCCACGGAGTAACGTTTGATAACACGGCCACGGTTTAACGTTTGATAACACGGCCACGTTAAACGTTTGAAAACACTGTCAAGGTTTAACGTTTGATACATGAACAAAGGAATCCCGTCTCCTAGGACTAGTACCTAATAATAAAGGCTAATATCAATGAGATATTACACCATTACATTTAGGTTGGGTCTCGGGGGTGGGGCAGTATGTGTAGGTTCGAGATAGTAGACAGAGACAACGAGTAGCTGAAGGCCGAAGGCTGCTGGCTATACGTCCACTCTGTCAACTTCCGAAGCACCAAAGCACCCAGCACAGGCAGTGTACACCCAGGATGTTGCCGTGAGGCTGAGTGTACGACTGCAGTGCAAGCAGGCGACGGTTGTGGGGAGGAAAGCTCCATATTCTAGCCGTTCTTGAACACAAACACCAAATTTTGTGTTCAAGAACGGCTAGAATATGGAGCTTTCCTGGTCTGGGGCAACATATACCAGACGAATTTGACACTGCGTAGCGAAACTTTTTGTCTGTTTTTAATGTCGTTTCTCTAGAGAGAAATGGTGGGCAAATAGAGAAACAACTTTATGGGATGGGGCAGACTTCGCTGCGCACAGCAGCAAGTTTCAGTGATTAAAAAACAACAACAAAAAACCAAGACTGTGACGTTTCTCCAGACAATACATACTTTCAAACACGGCACACAGTGACGTAACGAAATCTTCGTCATAGACACCTAACGTGACACGTACTATGCTGCTGCGTTCTTTTTGGCGGGAGTTGTGCGACGTGTGTATGTTATGTATGTATGTGTGGACGGATGTATCTACTAAAGTACCTCGTTGGAGGGCTTTATCCTTTGAAATGAAATGGGCATACTTTTCACGATTTTTCTCTTGCCGCATTTATAGAAGAGTTATCGCCCATTTCAAGAAATCAGTCATGACGAAAATGCCATCATTCTCTAGAATTTAGAAGTTTATTCAATTGTACTGAATTCGTAGCAAAGCTCTGTAGCTCTGACAGATTTTAGCTTTACATTTTTTTCTCAAGTTTCTGCGACAAACGCCGGTCCAGAGAGAGAGAGAGAGAGAGAGAGAGAGAGAATGATGATGATGATGATGAAACGTTTTTTTTTTTCTTCAGGAAAGAGCATTTAGGCATTGCTGCCTATCTTATATGGTGTCCTGCTATTCTATACGAGGGTCACCCCATAAGTTCGTGAATGTGAAAGAACAGATGACATCAAAAAATAATGTTTACGTCATCATCACAAACAATGTCATCATAGTTATGAGACAAAAATAAAGACTTCTACTCTCAGTCGTTTTTTGCCTACGCGACGAAATGGAGGGTAAGGGTGATGCTTCAGAAGGAGGTGCAAATTTCCTCTCAAACAGAGATTTAAGAGCCATGATGTATTACGATTTTATTCAAGGAAAGTCTTTCCAGGAAAGTTCTGAAATTTTGACCAGGTGTTTTGGTGACCAAGCTCCGTCGAGATCCATGGTCTACAAGTGGTTCAAGGAATTCCAGTTCGGGAGGAGGTCGTTAGAAGATAGTGACCGTTGCGGACGACCAATTTTCGTTACTACAGATGGGAACGTGAACGATGTCAAGACCCTAATTAAGGAAAACCCGCGAATCACAGAGGATGAGATAAAGGACACTTTGAACATTTCCTCGGGCAGTTTGGACAGAATTGTACGGTGCCATCTCTGTGTTTGGAAGCGTTGGGTGCCCCACCAGCTGACAGAGGAACAAAAGAGGGCAAGGATCGAATGGTGCCTCTATATGCTTCGAAAATTCGACGGAGGAAGGTCAGATCGGGTCAGTAACATTGTTACTGGTAATGAAACATATGCGTATCAGTATGATCCTGAAACAAAGCAGCAGTCCTCTGTATGGCTGTTTCCAGGGGAATCCTCCCCCCCCCCCTGTAAAATTCAAAAGATCGAAAAGTGTCTCGAAGCAAATGATTGCTGTTTTCTTTGCAAAATCTGGTCACGTAGCCACCGTACCACTTCTGGAGAGGAAGACCGTCAATGCCGAATGGTACATCAACACGTGCCTGCCCAAGGTGTTTGAGGCTTGGAGTGCACGGCGCCCACGGACAGGTACCCGCCACCTACTCCTTCACCATGACAACGCCAGTGCTCACACGGCTGCTGCAACATTGGACTTTCTGCAAGAAAACCAGGTCCAGCTCGTCACTCATCCTCCGTATTCCCCTGACTTAGCCCCTAGTGACTTCTTTTTATTCCCTCTTGTTAAAAAGGAGCTGAAGGGAAAGGCGTTTGAAACAGTTGAAGATGCTCGAGCGTCTGTCGAGGGCCAGATTTCTGGTATACCAAAGTCGGTGTGGGCTGGAGCAGTGGCTTCTTGGTTCAGACGAATGGAAAGCTGCATACAAGCTAACGGAGGATATTTCGAAAAACTGAGCTAGATAAGACTTTCCAGCATGCTCACATTTCGCCACATTCACGAACTTATGGGGTGACCCTCGTATTAAAGGGTACTGAGAAAAAACAAACAAACAAAGACATCAAAACAAACAAACCAACAATAAAAAAATAAAAATAAATAAAAACTTTGTAAGGGAAATAACAGCACTTTCATGAGGTACGGCTTACGTCAAAAGTATAACAGCGACTACCTCCAAAATTCACTCCGTTAAGAGTCCGTATTCATGCTAGCTATCTATTTCCACAAAATTTAGATAGATATTTAGATTTAGATAAATATTGCGCCTTTAAACGCCAGAAAGCCAACTTTTCTGAAAAGGGCGATAACTCGCAAATCAAGTGTGCAATCGTAACCTGGATCGGGCCCTCTAGTCAAAGATCTTGATTCAGGAAGAAACCCCAAATTTGAAATCGATCAGTTGAGTATTTTCGGAGATACAGGCATCTGAACTGGGTTCACATGCAATATGTCACCTGAGGTACGGTTTACATGAAAACTATAAGAGCGACCATTTCCTAGTAGTGACTCTGTTCAGAGCCCGTATTCAAGCTATCTATTTCCAAAAAATTGAGGGATTTAAATAAATATTACGCCTGTAAACGCGAGACAACCAACTGGACTCAAAAGGCGATAACTCCCAAATCACTTAAGCAATCGTCAAAAGCTCGGTTGCTCTAACTTAAGATTTTGATACATTCGGATACCCCAAATTTGAAGCCATTCGGTAGTATTTTCGAAGTAAAAGGCCTGGACACAAATCACACACACACACACACACACACACACACACACACACACACACCAGTCGTGCTTTACCAGCATTCAGCTTTCAGGACAGCTGCCGCATTTTATCAGGAAAATATGTTTGAGATGTTTTTTTTTCCACATACATACATATATATAATCTATAAATGTGTGGGCAAAAACAGTATCGCGCCATCACTGTAGTGTAAGTAACTGTTTTTATAGACAATGGTCAGGTGTTCCGGGAGCTACAGTTCAAGGAGGACCGAAGGGTTGGGTGTACCGGGTATATCCATTCCCAAGCACAACCACTGTTCCTATGTGGAACACATTTTTGCAATTCCAATACAGAAAATAAAGTAATAATAAAGTAGAATGAAAGTAACTTGTCTGGTGCATGTGGAATTAATCAACGAGGTTTCTATAGGCTATCCAGTTTGCTGTAAACGTATCTGTAAATCCACTAATTGCATAACAATATTTTTTCAATAATATATCTTTGTTTAACAATTTTCTTGTACAAAGATAAACTAGGGATTATGTTCTGAAGTTTGCATTTATATATGTGATATTTTCCTAGTAGAATGAGTAGATCCATGGCCTTGTCTGTCTTACAGTTTTCTTTCCAACCGAACAGTATCAGAGATTCCGAAAAGCTAAAGTTAGAACAGTGTGTGCAGTTGTCACTGAACCATTCTAATACATCTGCCCAGAACCTTTGAACAAATGGACAATCCCACAGAAGATGGACAATGGTTTCCTGTTCATTTCCACATAGTGGTGAATCGACAATCTTGAGTAAGAATAGATATCTGTGTGGGTAATAACTGTGGGTAACTCTGGCTTGAAACCATCTTGACTGAGTATCTGTAGTTGATTTGCAAACTCTTGTAAAAATAGTATTCCAATTCAGCTGATAAGAGCAGTAGTCAGACCACTTTTTCACACATGCTGGAGGGATTCTATTTTTCACAAAGACACTATATACTGCTTTGTTGCCTCCATATATAGCGGACCAAGCTTTTGAGAAATCCTGTACACAATTATCATTTACAGTTATGTTCAGTGAGTCTCTGCAAGAGACAAGTGCATGGACAATCCCGTGATATACAAGAAAGCTGGTACTTACAGCTGGAAATAAGCGCTGAAAATCAGTAAACCTGTAAAAACACCCGTCTGCATCAACAAGGTCCCCTATCTTCACAATATTATTGTCCTTCCATTCACCAACATGTACAGTTTTCTTGTCCCGAACAATGCGTATGTTATAGTGTATAGGTTCTGCTAGTAATTTTCTATCGTTGTCCGGTTTACAGATGACACAAATTTTTTTATAGTGTTTCATTACATCTTGCCAAAATTTATTCCTAAATCTCCTCATTATAATATTTGCAAATTCTCCCCCAACCAAGCGCAGATTCTCCATTTCAGGACACATTGCATACAACATCCTTGTCAGTAACTTATTACCAGAAAAGAGTCGTCTAAGCCAGCTGAATTTCATACTGGCTACAAATGACACTACATCGACCATACGGAGACCCCCTTCTCTATAGTCTGAACAAACCACAGATCTCTTCAGCTTACTCCTCTTCTTGTCCCAAAGGAATTCAAAGAACATTTTATCTAAATCCTCAAAAAACTGTGGTGGGGGATCTGATATCAGAACAACTCATTCCTGAAGTATCACAGACAGCCATCTCTCCAGGTTACCGATCTGATCATTCATTTATCACTGTAGAACTCAAAGTGGACCAGCAAACAAAAAAACAGACCCTACTGGAAGTTTAATAACACTCTATTGAAAGATAAGTTGTATGTTAATGAAATTAAGCAAGTATTAGTAGAACTTAAAAAGCAGTATGGGGCCCTGGTATACAATAGAGAAAACATTGAAAAGGTTAAGAACAAAGAATTAGAATTAGTTATTAATGATCAGCTCTTTTTTGAGATGATACTCCTTGAAATTAGAGGTAAATCAATAGCCTATGCGGCCAACAAGAAGAAAGCAGATAACATAAGAAAAGAGAAACTCATTAGTGAAACTGGCAAATTAGAAAATCATTTAACAGAAAATAACAAGGAAACACTTGAGAATAAACGCAGGGAATTAGAAGCCATTAGAAAGACAAAAGTGGACGGGATGATTATACGCTCTAGGGCTAAGTGGATAGAAGAAGGGGAAAAGAATACCAAGTATTTTAGTAGTCTAGATAAACGCAATTATATTGAAAAATGCATGACACATCTAGAAAAAGAGAATGGCAATGTAATATCTGATCCCACGGAAATCAGAGAGGAGGCTAAGGTATTTTATCAAAATTTGTATGCTTCTAGAGAGGCTGATTTAGTCGATGTTGACTTGGCATCAATAGTTGAGGGGCCCAAGTTGACAGACGAACAAAGAGAATCTGTTGAAGGTTTGATTACCTATGAAGAAGCCCTTAGGGCACTCAGGCGTATGAAAAACAACAAAAGTCCGGGCTCGGATGGTTTCACTACGGAATTTTTTAAATTCTTTTGGTCTGACCTAGGTGTCTTTTTAGTTCGATCCTTTAATTATGGTTGCCTTACTGGACAGTTATCAGTTACACAAAGGCAAGGAATAATTACCTGTATTCCAAAAGAAGGAAAAGTGAAGAAATACATAAAAAACTGGAGGCCTATTACTTTATTAAACACAACACTCCCACAGTAAAATCAACGCAAAAGTAAATTATTCATGATTTGTTTTAGTGAGACCACTGGTGCACAGCCCTCAGCGGCCTAGACGTAGTTGTTCGGAATACAGTGAACAGATTTCGATACCTGGTTGCGCACGAGCCCTTTGGCAGATTACCGTTTTGTTTGCTGGAAGTCGTGTGCGTTGTTTCTGGTCGGCACAAGCCGGCTTCTCCCCATCTCTACCATTTCCACTGGCTGAACGGACCGACCAGTCACAGACGTGGACTCTTTAACCTCACGCTGTTTCTCACCAAGTCATGAACGTGTCCGCTGCTGTGACTGGTTGAGTCAAACCATCACTGATATGCCATCACACGTTGTGCCAAGCCGGCGTGCAAATGCTGCGTGCGCGATAACATAACGATCTGGGCTGTGCCATTTTCGCTGGATGAAGCAACCTCCATCTCATAAAGTATAACTTACCTTCTTTTGTTCGTTTCAGCAACCAAGTGATGAATGTTTTGTATTCTATGATTGGCCACTTCGTCGTGGCGCTGCCCGGCTGTCTTTTACAGAGGACGCATGCGCAAACTTCGCGGGAAATTTTTGTGGAAAGATGCCAGCCAATGAAATGTCAGGCATGTAAATTAACATTCAGCCAATCCTGCATATAAGCCGGGGGATTTTAGAGTGGAATCAAGCTCCTCCTGACACCAACAGGAGGTTCTCAACATTCTCCAGCCACAGCTCAGGTAAGCATGCCTTTACTTTTTACTAAACGAGAATAGTCGCTGCTTTGTGATAGTAACACTGGGTATGCAATTTTTCAAGTATAGTTTGTTCGTTATTTTGGTTGGCCTTTTTTTCTTCCGTCCATTGGTGTCAATAAGGACCACTACATTAAACCTAAGACTGCCGCTTGTGACTGCCGTGAGTGGAAGAATGTTTTCCCCAACTGACTGTCTGATTCATTGTACATAAATGGGACGTGCTAGTAAATTTGGAGATACAAATTTTGTTGTGGCATCTTCTTGCTTTACCATATGGGCACTGGTACTGCTCAAAAAAAAAAAGAAGAAAAGTCAGATTCTCGTCTCTCTGGGGGGAAGCAGCCTTGATTTTCCGATTTTTCTGATTTTAAAGCAGTAAAAAAAAAAGAGTGTCGTCACAGTATAATGTGTCAGGTAGACATGCATTAGGCACGTTCTCGTAAGATGGAAGAACGCACGCAATTGTTGCTGCTCCACACAACAAAGCTGTTATGTTTCTGCTTTGACAAACAAGGTCATTTCAAAGATGAGTGCATAGTCGTCTGCGAGAGTGGAAATGTGTTTGAGAGCGTGGGTGTCGTCTGTGACTGTGACGACATATTATGATACATGTTTTTTCACTTAATGCACATTTTCCTGAGCTTTCTTTATAGTTTTGTTAAATATGCACTACAGTCAAGCTCTCTTGCAAGGACAGTAAAAATAATGTCCATTCACATCAAAGAAAAACATGTCACAGCAGACACGTGTCAGGCCTTGACCATAAAGGTCAAATTACACCAAAAAAATGAGAAAGATTTTTTCCCTTCTGCTTTTTAAAAACGAAACATGATTGTGTAAACTCAAGACACAGGTCGTATAATTTGTGATGAACTTTCATTTTTGAAATGGTTGCACAGCACCTTTTGACATCAGCTCAAATTTAAATCGAACTTATATCCTTAAAGATACATACCGCAGCTTGTTTAAGATCACAGATGGACCTAAGCTTATAATGGTGACATGGATATAGTGTCAATTAGATGTGAGGTAAATCTGAGCCCATGCTGGGCCGTCGTTCCTAAGATATGAGCCAAGATGTGTGTCTGTCGGCTACTACGCGTCACAGTAAAAAGTATAGAGCCGTACTGATACGGTCATGCCATGGTATCACATGACACTAATTACCCTACAACAGTAAACACATAGTAGCCTCAGGTCAGCGAAAGACTCACGCGCATGCAGTCAATCTGACCTACTTACGGCGCTTGCCCCGCCTTGAGGCGTGCCTCTCGGAACACTCGACAATTTTGTTGGCAGCGATTTCCTCGCCTAGCACGCGTGTGAAGTTCTGGCACAGGTAACGCAGAAGCAATACTAATAGTTAGGATGCAGAGGCCTTATGTGTAAAATCGTTACACACCGGACAAAAGCACCAAATCTCTTCTGGTGGGGGGTGTTTGGGGGGATTAACGTCCTTTTCCACCACATAGGGTGATATCAAAGACGGGGCAACGATGAAAAAGCCAGCACAAATATTTGGCCCCAGCCGGGATCGAACTCACGACCCGAGCATTAGAAGTCCAACGCTCTACCATTCGACCACCCCGGCTCCCCTCTCTTCTGGTGATTCTTTGGCATATTTTAATGAAATTTATCCGTGGCACCCGCAGATTTAAGCTCCGGGTCTGCGTGACGTGGAATTTGGTCCAACTGCATAAAGCGTAACTGACAGTAAGCACTACACAATCTTTACTGCCAACGTAGTAGCTGTAAATTTAAGAAGTTTCACAGCTAGACTGATGCTTCTTTAACAGAGAAACACAAAGCGCTTATCCTAGCCAAGAAACAAGCAGAAAAAGTCTGAATTATGAGCAAACAGGGCCCCTGTCACTGATGTGGCATTTTGTCATTTCGTACGGTGCGCCACGAGGGGTGTGTGTGTGTGTTGGGGGGGGGGGGGGGGGCAATGGGCTCCAAAGCCGCACCAGAAACAGTTACAATGGGAAAAATATCAGACGAGAACAAATTCACAGATAACATTGGACAAAAGTTCCATACTTTGTACACGTTATCTTTGTCTATTTTTACTTTAATTCTGTCCGTGGCCCGGGAGCCGGGACAGTCGAATGGTAGAGCGTTGGACTTTAAATGCTCGGGTCATGAGTTCGAATCAAGGCTGGGGCGAAATGTTTGCACTGGCCTTTTTCTCGTTGCTCCGTCTTTGATGTCACCCATACGCGGTGGAAAAAAGGACGTTAAACTCCCAAACACCCACCCGTCCACCCTGTCCGAGGCCGTCATTAAAAGCTGTTTTTTTTTTAAACCTGAAATACGGGCACTTGAAAGTAAAACAATACGTATTTTATCACTAGTGAGCAGTGCGATGATCTGGCAATGAAATGATACAACCAGCTGGCACACAACAGTCAAACCCATTTTCAAAAGTAAGCTTTATCAAAAGGAAAACTGTTGAGACCGGAAGTACAGGTGCTCAAATATGCGTATTTTCATTACTACTGGGCGGCGTGACGATCTGACGAAATTATTCAACCAATTATCAAGCAGCTTATCAGCTTTAAGAGAAAGTTTGTATTGTTGTTGTTGTTGTTTGCTTGGTTGGTTTTTTTTTTTTTTTTTTGGGGGGGGGGGGTGTTTTGTTTATTTGTGTGTGTGTGTGTGTGTGTGTGTGTGTGTGTGTGTGTGTGTGTGTGTGTGTGTGTGTTTTAACAGGACAAGTAAGTTCTTATAGCAGTAAGCATGCATGTGACACTCAGCGTTCCTCAACACAAATGTCTGGAAACTGGTAGATAGCGTTGATGGCACAAATATCTGCTACTTCAGCACATTAAAAAAAATCTGATTCCATCCCACCCGCACCCCCTTTCCGTAGTTCTTTTATTCTTGCTTTTTCTTCAGCTATGATGGGATGGGACTCTTTTGTCTTCCCTTTGTAGGCTGTCTAGGGTGGGTCAGGGAATAATGTCTTACACTTGCTGTCTTTTGTCGTGTTGCCAGTTTTTCCTGAGTTTACTACTCAGTTTCTTGACTCCTAAGTCAAGGGTGATATGGGGTGACCGTGACCAGTCTGTGGGGCTGTTTTCTTCTGTTCCTCATTTTTCTTCAGTAACTGGACCAGCCCGGGGTCTGCTTGTTTTGTTCTAAGTCCTTGTAGCCTCTTTCTTTCGATTTGGAGTGAAAGAGTGTGATTTGTTTCTCTAGGACTTCCTTGTTGTTTCCGAAAAAAAAAATAAAAATGGTGCTTTTGTCCGGCGTGTAACGATTTTTCGTCAAGATCTCTGACAATAACCGACATGTGAAATCCAGTGTTGACAGGCACATCCGGGTGACCGTCTTAAGGGACGAATGTCACTAGTTTGTATAAAGCAGACGAATAGTAATGGCCGCGCTGTACTCGAAACTAAAAACGTGGGGTCGGCAACATTAGAAGTTTACCGAGCTCTAACATAACTTTTGTGAAGACCACTGGCCCAACAGTGGCAGCGTATAAGCGAATCACTTTTTTTCACACAGTGGGAGTTGATCATCTTGCACTGAGTATCTTTAAGTGTTCGAAAAGCAGATAACACGATTGTAAAGTCTACAGCTCTATGCATCGTGTTTTTGAAAAAAAAATCTTTATCTATTTGTTTATTTATTTATTGGTAACAGGTCTTTCTGTGAGAACAAATGGGCACGCAGTAAGTATTACACGGTGATTTGTTTTTAACTTAACAACGGGATGGTCCCCAGAGGTTTCAATCAATGGTACAACTAAATGCTTTGCTTGCTGTCGCTGATAACTGTACGAGTAATGGCTGTTTGAAATTATCAAATTCTGAGAGTTGCTGGTGTTTAGTTCACCTTTGGAATAAAACAGCTGTTCACTTATGGTGATCTAATTTCTGTCTTGATGACGTCAAGGCTGGCGCTGTACCAGGAAGCGTTTCATGTGTGTCGGGAATTGATTTTTTTGTTTATTTGTTCGTTTATTATCTTCCGGGCTTTGTTGTTTTCCACATGGCACATTTTTTCAAACATTCACGAAATCTCACAACTCGCCATGACCATGAGGTCTTTGTAGCAGTGAAACAATACCACGTGATATGCTGACAACAAACAGCACTCTGTTTCAGGTTTCCGTCTCTTGCACTTCTGGTGCTGCTTGTAGCCCTGTGTACAACAGTGGCTAATGGCGCATCGTGCACCAATATACTGCCTGGGGTGGAGAGGCAAGCGCGTGGTGTTGACATCACCAAACTGGATCTGATACCTATCGATCCTGTGCAGTTGGGAGGCGGTTTCATGAGCCAGGTCTTACAACACACGTGCGATAATGGAACAACTCGCACAATTGGCGGTGTAATGAGATATTTTGCTTCAATGTCTGTCTTGTTACACCACCCCACCCCGTTCGGCGCCCATACTAAATACCCCCCCCCCCCCCCCGTCCTCCTTCGTGTGTTCCATCTTCGTGTTTCGTGTTAAGGTATGGTTTGCTAATAAAGCAAATGTGTGGCTAGTAAAGCAGTTCTCCACGGAGAGGCAATTTTTAAACCTTAAAGAGCTTCCAGAAAATGCAAAAAATATCGTCATAGCAAATGTAATAACATAATAAGAACAAAATACTATACCCTAATCCCTTAGCAGATTACAAAAATACTAACACAGCATGATACTGTCGGAACATCTGATATTATCTCAGAGTCTAAAACGGTTTCATCAGGTGACGTACGCGGTACCTGACAACGTGTGGAGTATAAACACCATCCCAAGTGGCTCCTTGACCGCCTCCACGCAGGTGCTGATAACCTCTAACGAAGTACGCAAAAGCTTCTCCGTGAACGCCGGTGTGGACGTCAAGACCGCGAAGTTCGGCTTCTCGTCCAGCTTTAGCTACAGCAAGGCTCAGACAACGCTGCTGAAAAACGAGCGGAAGGTGTCGACCGTGAGCGCCGCCTTCGTTGCCCAGCGAGTAGACTTCGTTCCCCACAGCGATCTTGTGCTCGACCAGAGGGCCCAGGTAATGTTCAATTCTTACTGACTCCTACAGAGAGGGTAACCTTGCCCCGTGAAGCACGAGAAACATGGTCATAAGCATTGAGGGTCCGTACTAATTTGACCAGGCAGATGCAAAGGCACTGCGTACTCAAATCAAAGACAGTTTCAACACTATCAACCCCAAAACCTGTGACGTAAAGATTAAAGCTGAATCGAATCTACTCACTGCAGTCGTCTGCTATCCGCTGTAAAGGCAAGCGTATTCCTTATCAGTCTTGATCTCTGGTAGGGAGATGCAAGACTCGCAGCAAAAAACCGGCGGCTAGGTCACGCTATCATGCTCACAGAACATGAACAGAACTCTGTGTGTGTGTGTGTGTGTGTGTGTGTGTGTGTGTGTGTGTGTGTGTGTGTGTGTGTGTGTGTGTCTGTCTGTCTGTCTGTCTGTCTGTCCGCAGTAAATGTATAGAAACCTTAATATTGGCATTTTCTCAGAATCTACAAACACCAGAGGCACCAAACTTGGCATGCTAATAGACAGCCATAAGACCTTTTAAAATATATCATTTTGAATGACCTTGACTTTGAGTCAAGGTCACTAAAGCGGTCAGTTTGAAAAATTTTACATTGGCATTTTCTTGGAATCTACAAAAAATCAGAGATTAGCATGATTATAGACATTGATAAGAACTCTACAGATAGACATGTATTCAATGGCTGTGTGTCAAAGTCAAGGCCATACAAGCTTTTTTTCTGCATTTCTGCAGTAAATCTTAACATTGGCATTTTCTCAGAATCTACAAACAGCAGAGGCACCCATGTCACAAGGGAGCCATGGAGGCTGCAGCCTCTTTAGTTTTGTATGGGTTTCAGTTTGTGAGTGAACTGAAGTCGTACTGCTAGCATTCGCAGGACTGTCGCGTCATGATCTCTTGACCACTCCAGCTCGTCCATATGCTATGCGTTGTTTCACTCAGGTTTCAGCTTTTACTAGTTTTAGCTGTTAGTCGGGTAAGCGCTTAAAGTACATCATAAATGGGAGAAAAAGGGATGACAAAGCCATTACACCACATATCTTTGTTGAATACCGACTCGTATTTGCTCCAAAGCTAAAGCTGAGGGATAGATCTGCGTCATGAAGCAAATACTCGTCGGTATTCAACCAAGTCATAAATAATTATGGTGTAATAGTTAAATAATTAACCATGATACTTTTATTTTTATTTCCACCACCAGGCGGCCATCAACGCGTTGCCAGCGAGACTTACAGACGGTAGAGCGGCGTACGAAAACTTCATCCGCCAGTACGGTACTCACTACATCCAGCAGGCCAAGTTTGGAGGAATCATGAGCATCTACATGGAGACCGAAAGTCAATACATCGAGTGAGACATTTGCTTATTCTTCTCCAAGGTGACTCTGTGAATAGAAATCAACTTTCCTTGTGTTCAAGGCTGGTGCGGCAATGGGAGCCGGGACAGTCGAACGGTAGAGCATTGGACTTGGGGCCGTGAGTTCGATTCCCGGCTGGGGCCAAATATTAACCAGACCCAGGAACTACGGCACCTACGGTGCCGGCCGTGTAATCATCCACTCCATCATATAAAATGCCCCAGCTTCCGAGCCCTCCGTGGATTCCATCCATCACCTGGGAGGAACACCACTGGAACTGGCAAAGAGTTGGGGCAGCAAATAACAAAACAAAAAATACCAAAAAAAAGTTCTCGTTACCCTGTCTCTGACATCGCTCTTGTGTGTTGGAAAAGGACGTTAAACCTTTCACCACCTACTTTGGTCCGGGAAAAGTTTCTGAAAGCCAGCCCTTTTTACTAATGTTCAGTCTACATTTCCGTAACTCACGTTGTCAGACCAACTGTTAGATTGTTATTTAGCAGTTATTCCCCATCAAGCTGTGGGATACCGACGAGTATTTGGATCCAAGACGCAAATCGGTCGATTTGCGTCTTGGGTCAAAATACGAGTCGGTATCCCACAGCTTGATGGGGTGTAAATGCTTTATCATCCTTTTGGGGGCCAATTTATGGTATATTATGAACGTTTATCCTAGTAAAAACTGACAGTCGACAGCGGCTGCACATAGCAGACGAACGAGTTAGTGAGTCGGCAGAGCACTAAGCCGACAGAATAAAGTACGCCTTTTTATGCTGTCAAGACGGTGTCAATTCACTCATGAACTCAAATCCAAACAAAACCACAAGTTTTAAACTTCCACTAAAGACGCAAACAAACATGCTGACGCTTTCAAGGAAATGTAAATTTGGGAGGTGAATGCGAAACCGATCAAAACTGAACAGCTCTGTTCACGCTTTGTACGATTAGGGCGCGTTCAAGCGGGGTTCTGCCTGTTGCGATTTTCACGAAATCTGAATCTTTGTGAGTGTTTATTCTAATATTTGTAGTACATGTACACCGATTAAAGTGACCTTCCCCCCAGCAGCTGCATTTTATAACTGCATGCATGACTCAAACGATTCAAGAAGCTTCTGTTCAATCGGAGATATATCTAGACCACGAATCCGCTGCCATTCTCTGCGCCGATAGCACACGGCCAAATCAGTAAACAGCATACATGCCGGCGAGACGCCAGCCTCGATTGAACTTTTTGAGAACGAATTTTGATAAGTGTTGGTTAAAACTGTCCGAAATTTGAGTAAGGAGTGCTTGCTAGGTACAGGCTACTGTTGTTTTGTACTTGTACAACGAGTTTATGAAGTTGGAAACACCGGTATGCCGAGTCAAAATGTTTCATCGTCGATGGTGTTGACATCGGGAGCGAGTTCTCCCTGAGGAGTAGTAATACATGTACTTGCTCATCGATTACGGCGGGGTTTTTTTTGCCAAAAAGGTTGTATCTCGAAAGAAAGAACCTTTTTGCAGGGAAGCATGCCTGATTGTCATGTGATGTCGTGCTCTGTGTCACATGATTTCTCAAGTACTAGTACAATACGGACACTTATTACACAGGAGAGATCAAAGAAAAAGATGCCGCCATGGATGATAAATAAAATTAATGACCGTTTCAGTCTTAAGATCGAGATATTGAAATCATCTCTGTCTGGGTGTCAGGGCAGCATATCCAGGAGCGCTGTGTTGACTCTCCCTCCCTCTGTCTCTCTCTGACGCAGCACTCATCACTAGGAGTTACCGGCCCTGCTTCTTTCATGTAGGGGCAGGCGAAGGAGTAGTGGTAGAAGTTCGTATCCTACAAACCCTATAGACTAGAGTTTGTGGCACACTATTCGGAAAACACGGCTGTTCGTGACGCATTCCAGTTCGTGCAGCAGGGAACAACAAAGCAAAACTGAAAAGGGATGCATCTTATTGTTGAAAAGTTTGTTTGTTTTTTTACGCGCGGGTAGATGAGTGCTTTACGATCTTGCGGTGAAAATAGGCACCAACCGCCATCAGCAAACGATACCGTTTTGGTTGTCTCGGATGTCCTACACATATAATTTCAGTCTTTGCTGACCTGTCGGGTGGCACAGAAAACGTACGGCCGCCTCGTTCGGATTTCTAACGGTTGCACTGTCACAGTAGCATCTTATACAGGACTTTTATTCCATCCCAAGTTGCCACCCAGCCGACACACAGTCAAAATCCCCGCCGCGCCACACTACTCCAAACAGACTTTGGGAATGTAGGAATCTCACTCAGGGGTCCTGGGTCAGATGAATCGGACTATATAGTGGTAGCAGCTTCTTCCACCCGTGCCGGAGGGAGGGGGCTCGAGTTCTGCTCAGGGAATATGAATTTTTTCCTCTCGAGTGTGTTGCATTGTTCATTCTGGCCGGTCGTCAGGGGCTACTTCCCGCTCTACTTTGAAAATATTCAGCCCACAAAACGAAGGGGAAAAAACAGAGCTTACTCACAGGGGTAATGTGGCGATTAGAAGGTGTATGTTGAGACAAAACTATATGATGAGAAAGCATATAATTATGGTGGCCGATATATTAGAAAATAACAGTTTCTCTGCAGAAAAGTCGACAATCGTGTTGTTCTGCCGGAAAAGCATAATGTGGTAAAAAAAAAAATGCTTTTCTGCAGATAAATCGACAGTCCTGTTTTTCTTCCTGAAAACAGTTTTCTGCAGACAAATGTGAAAACAAAACAACACCCCTCTCCCCCCCCCCAAAAAAAAACCAATGAAACAAACAAAAAACAATGAAACAAACAAACTGGTTTTCTGTAGAAAAAATAGCACAATCCTGATTTTTTCCTGGAGAAAACTGGTAAATGCAGTTTCTTTCTTGCAGAAAACCGTCTTTTCTGCAAAAAAAAAAGAAGAGACTTTCTTGCACAGAATAGTTTTCTGCAGACAAACTGCTATTTTGTCATACCTCGGCAGGGTTGTCTGTAGAAAAGTCGATGCTTCTGCAGAAAAGGTAGTTTTATACTTCTCTGTGGGACGACGAATGAAACAAACGATTTCGCACAAAAGCAATACTCTAAAAAGAAGGAAAGAGCTCTGTTCTAATCCCAGATTTCGTAATAGTTGAAGGGTCCCTAGGAATGTGGATATTGAATGTACACGGGCGGTCAAACCTGTTGGAACCAAAATGTTATAAGGTTTGACAGCAACACGGTCTTAGGGGGAGAGGAAAGGGAGGGTGGATACCGTAATACCTTCATTGAAAAGAAGAAAATTATTTACCGTAATTATTATCATGTTATTATTCCTATTATTAATATTGTATGTGCTATTTTCAGGAAGACAACCACAGAAGCAGTTTCAGTGCAGGCTTCGGCTACGTTTGGCTCCATCCTGACAGTAAAGGGAGGGCACTCGTCCTCGACAACTAACATAGATTCAAAGTTCACGTCGGCCACTACCAACACCATTAGGTAAGAACACTAAGGCGAACCATAAGTGTCTATATTCTGTGCTGTTCTGTAAACCACACACACACACACACACACACACACACACACACACACACACACACACACACACACACACACACTGAGGGATAGATCTGCGTACATCCAGGAGGAATCATGAGCGTCTACATGGAGACCGAAAGTCAATACTTCGAGTGAGACATTTGCTTATTCTTCTCCAAGGTGACTCTGTGAATAGAAATCAACTTTCCTTGTGTTCAAGGCTGGTGCGGCAATGGTAGCCGGGACAGTCGAACGGTAGAGCATTGGACTTTCAATGCTGGGTCCGTGAGTTCGATTCCCGGCTGGGGCCAAATATTAACCAGACCCGGGAACTACGGCACCTGCGGTGCCGGCCGTGTAATCATCCACTTCGTCATATAAAATGCCCCAGCTTCCGAGCCCTCCGTGGATTCCACGCATCATCTGGGAGGAACACCACTGGAACTGGCAAAGAGTTGGGGGCAGCCAAAAACAAAACAAAACAAAAAAATACCAAAAAAAGTTCTCGTTACCCTGTCTCTGACATCGCTCTTGTGTGTTGGAAAAGGACGTTAAACCTTTCACCACCTACTTTGGTCCGGGAAAAGTTTCTGAAAGCCAGCCCTTGTCACTAATATTCAGTCTTCATTTCCGTAACTCGTGTTGTCAGACTAACTGTTATATTGTTATATAAAATTAATGACCGTTTAAGTCTTAAGATCGAGATATTGAAATCATCTCTGTCTGGGTGTCAGGGTAGCCTATCCAGGAGCGCTGTGTTGACTCTCCCTGTGACATTGTGTCATCGTGTGACATTTTGTTGCATGTTTGTCACCCTGTGACATTTTTTCCTCTTGTTACATTGTGTCACCTTATGACACTGTATCACCGTGTGACACTGCATCATCTTATGACATTGTGTCATCTTGTGACACTGCATCATCTTGTGAGGCTGTGTCATCTTGTGACACTGTGTCATCTTGTGACACTGTGTCATCTTGTGACATTGTGTCATCTTGTGACACTGCATCATTTTGTGACACTGTCATGTTTTGACATTTTGTCATCTTTTGACACGGTATCATCTTGTGACACTGTATCATCTCATGACATTGTGTCATCTTGTGGCACTGCATCGTCTTATAACAGGTATTATGGTGGATCAGCGAATCTCTTGGACCAAAACGGACTCTCTGCATGGATGCCCACCATCCAGGGAGATCCCTGGCTTTTCTCCACAAAGCTCAACCGTATCTCCGACCTTGTTCGTGACGCCACTAAACGCCAAGCTCTGAGCGACGCGATCGACGACTATGTGATGCGCTCCTACGTGAATGTCGAGCTACGCCGTGTGTTGGATACCCTACCAACTGGTGTGAGATGGAATAAATGCGCGACCAAGCTTAAAAACAGAATCAACACTATGCTCAACAAGTTCCCGCTGGTGCAATCCGATGTCGAATCTCTTGGAAAAGACGTGATGTTTACGGTAAGACCTAGCAAGCGAGGTCAGCTCTGTCAGTAACGGATGTTACCTATCGGTTATAACACTAGGTCCTGGGTGATATCGATCAGCCTTTGGCCAAGAGGGTGCTGCGTAATAAAGGTGAGCGGGTATTGTTTTCATTCATCCTCGTTCTCCAATAGCGTTAGGTGGAGAGCCGTGGAATAGCAGTCCATGTACCGGCCAAGTACAAATGCCCTTGACATTCCGGTAAACTAGCCAATCCGGTGCCTTGTATTTTTACCCACGAGCGCTTGATTTCCTTGCCGCGAAGATGTAAAATCGTTTCGGATATAGCTCAGAGGAGGATTACGTACAAACAGTACATAACTGATTGTAACATGCGGGAACGCAGCACAGACTTTTGCCGCTCTAATACATTGTATTTCAGACACGAACGTCAGCTAGCGCCCTCGCTGACTATAGACTAGACAAGTTCACTGACATGAGACTCTAGCAAGCGACACAGTCATGCAAGACGAAGAGCAACAAATGACTCAAAGTTCACGCCGATGACGCTGAAGCAATGCCACGCACAGTGTGTGTGCAGTCAAGCCAGTACAAAACATCCGTTTATCAGAGACAATGCATACGATCCACAGCCTCGGCGCTGATTGACCAAATCTGTCTAACCCTGAATGACATTGCACAAAAACAACTTCTACAGACAAAAGTGCGCATAGCCCAGGTAGAAACTGTCATGACATATAACTATGCACTGGTTGTGAGGGGAAATAGGCATAGACGTCGCAAATCTAACGAACGATTCGCCAAACGGGAAGTCGTCTAGAGAGATCACCTGTACCGGGGGAGATATGTGTGACAGCACAGCGATACTAATAGCACACTGGAGCACGCAAACGTTAAAAACGACATGGAGTAAACTTAACACAGATGCACACGACAAACTGCCCAGACAATGCAACAGACATTTCACCTACATACCTGTACCAAAGAAGCCAAGGAAACGTACTGAGCGGGAGCGTCCATTCAACGATTTCATATGGAGCGACGTTTGCACCAAACCGACCTCAGGGCTTCTCGCCAAAGCTGAAGCTCTGTTTGCAGCTGAGCTCACTCTAAAACTCGGTTTTTAAAATCAGCTTAAACCTGAAGGTCACTTCACAAACTGAGATAAAAACTTCATTGCAGTTTCGTACATACCAAACGCACAAACAATGCGCACTAACACAAGCCGTGTAGTCTTCTCAAGTAGCACCCATCCACCACTAGACGCTGTAGCGATGTGTTTCGCTCACTGACCACAAGCACAATGAAAGCACAAACTCTCTGGTTTCATAAGGGTCTCTGAAAACTCTGCAACTATGACAGAGTTGCCTCCATTGTGCACGATCGCAGTTTCGAACACACACACACACACACACACACACACACACACACACACACAATGTTAGCGGCTTTTTGTTGAGATTGCGGGCCTTGAATGTATCCTAGTCATATACAGCGGAAGCGAAATAATGTACTCCAGCTCTCCACTCAGTGGAGCGACTCTACCCCGTCTTTCAGCCCGGTCAGCTCTCGCGATATTTCCCCGCTATTTACCTCGAAAGGCTCGTTTCCGGAAAGCACAACGGTTATAAATTACCACACATACTATACACGCACACATATCTTTACCATCTCAAGGCTAAATTCGTTTCAAGCAATGCTTTAAGTTACACGAAGTTACGTGTCAGGTGACTTCAATTCACGAGACCAAAATCCATTTGCACCCCGTCCCGCGCAGCTAGGGTACATTAACTCTCCCTGATCTACATTTGCACCCCCTAACAGGCAAACTAGACCAAATGAGCGTAACGTAGCGTTTCTTGGCGAAACCGACCAGTCTGTGATCAAATAAGCTATCCTATTGTGACTTGCTGAGTCAACTATACATCTAGGTCGCATTTACAGGTCCTATTACAACTAATGCAACTTCTGCGAAAGTTTCAAGGCTGAAAATAGCTTATAAACATGTTTAAAACGAGTGTGTATTGCAAAGACGCCATGCCGGCATGATTCCATGTCGCATTGCCAGCCAGTTTTTCAAAATTTCTTTACAACCGCATGTTTACACCAAACATATCTCAGGCGTACACCATGCTATAGAAATGATGATTTGGTTGTTTTTTGGGGGTTTTTTTAACCACAAGAAAGCTTATTAGCTGTACTTTCCAGTGATACTAATCTCCATATGCCCCAGACAACCAGTTGTCCCCCATGTCTTG